>VZSZ01006385.1:2044-63308 GCA_013398815.1 Ibidorhyncha struthersii
GGTTTTAGTGGCTAACCTGTTTTTATGCCTTTCCTGTTTTTTTTTTTTGTTGTTGTGCTATTAATAATTTGCCGTTTTGTCTTAGCAGTGCGCTTTCAATTAAAAAACAAAAACCCAGTTTTGACTTCTGTGTGTATCCAAAGCTTAGCATTTTATTTTTTTTTTTGTGTGGCCTGACACTAGTTTGGATGATCGTGGCTGAGTCAACGATTTTGCAAGTTTAACTTCTCAAGACGTTTGTCTGTCTTACTTAAATAGTTTATCGTTTGAACTGAGTGTGCTCAAATGCTGAACTTGTTCACAGCACAGTAACTCAATGCTTTCTATGTTTTGCTTTCATTACCTGGGAGACTAATGAAGTGTGGAGAAAACTGGAGAAGTCTCAGATTCATACTGTAGAAGAAGCTGTTCTTGGTTTAGACCAAACTGTTCTAACACTCACTTTTCTTACTTGGTAATGTTTGGGGTCAAGTTTTGAAGTTTTTATCTTAACTTACATCTTACTTGGTTATGGACGCAGAATTTGGCCTAATACTCTTTGGGGTTTATACAAGAAGGACAAAATAAAGACACTGAAGCATCGCAATAGCAACTGATAGGAAATAAATGTTGGTTTGTGAAATATTTGTTATTAGTGATAGATGTTTATTGTTTAAAACATACTTTCTGCTATTCTTGAAGAAGTTGTAAGGACACATGTCTCTAAATACAAATGTGATTTTAGGAATACTGCTGTAGCTGTAATGATGCATTCAAAAATAGTATTTTGATAGTTATCAGTTTTTAATATCATTCTACTACTGAATTATTTTAATTCCTCAGTGGCATCTTTAGGTTCTCGGACATGTAGCACTGAATGAATTGGCAAAAATTTGTTCTCAAACTGGATGCATTGTGTGATGTAGAGGAGTTTTTTCTTAATGTAAAATAGACCCCTTGGCCTACTTTGAGGATGATGTTACTGGTGGTTGTACTGTGAGACTGGGAGTTCTTGGTGACAGAGGGTTCGATACTGCTGTTTTTCAAGATACCAGAAAAAACTCTGAATTATTTTGCCTTAAGCAACGTTACTTGTGAAATATTTCTAAGTGGCTGAAATGGGCTTCCAAACTTTGTTTCACTAAACTTTTAATTTAGTATTCTACCTTCAGGAGCTTTAAGTGCAAAGAAAGAAAATTGCATTATATTTCAAACCACTTGCTTTTCATTAAAACAACTATGGGTAGGAGGGATATGGACGTACAGAGTTATTTCTTAGACAGCCATGAGCAGTGTGGGAATGATGAAGGTTTTCTTGATGGAACTGCAGTCTACTAGGTCAGTATTATATCCTCACATCTCTTCAAAACTGGAAGGTAGTGCCAAATGTTTTCTTGTGAAAAGAAAAGATCATGAAGATTCTTGTGAATTTTTTCTTTGTTTCTTTTGAGGACTTCTAGAAATTTGGTCTCCAATTAAAGGTGATAGCATATCAGAATACTGTGATCTGACACTTGGAGACTAACTATAGAACTGAGTAGTATTTTTAGTATTCTGTAATCAGTTTATTGTATTTCTATAAGGAAATGTTTGACCTTTGTGAGAAGTCTTTTCAGACTATTTGCAAAACTCAGAGGGGAGAGCGGGGAAATTTATAGGCAATTTTGTCCCACATGTTTTCCTAAAGCATTTAAGCCCTGGGCTTATTTTACTCTAAGCAGCTACCTATGTCCTAAAACCAGGCATTCATTTTGCATAATTTTTTTCACTTACAGTTTCAGAAGAGATTCCAAACCAAGATTATTTTCTTAATCTCCTTAACTGCAAAATGTAACATGTAACAGTTCATTTTACAATGATCTCTATAGCATAACATGTACCTACGTGCCCTGGTAGGCCTGAAATACATGAGCAGAGAGACATGCAAGCAGACAACAAAATACTTAGTATACAAGGCGTTAACTTTTTCCTTGCAAAGTCACCAGAATTTGGGGTAGAAACCAGGAGGAATACCGTTGGATGCTAGCTGATGCAAAGCCGCCTGAGATAATGAGACACAAAGATTCTTTCTGATTTATGGACCTATTTGCTAAGCCATGGGCTTGCTGTTGGTTTCCCTGTAGTCATGGCAAACACCACTTGAGATAAAGGCAAATCGTTGCCTGGGGTCATGTATTAATGTTAATAGAATCAAATTTTTGCCTTGGGAGGAAGGCTAAACAATCACAGTTATTTAGTGGGAGATAATTTCTGTTAATTCCAATGGTAACTCACTTTAAAATTATCATCCTTACATTTCTCTTCCAGTCTTCACACATTCCATCTACCACATACATTTGTGCCGCTCTACAGGCAGAAAGCTTGTCTCCAGTGTCATGAAGTAAATAATGAAGTTTTTACTTTGTTGAACAGGGTAATTTAGAGTCGCTGTTATAGAAAGTAAATGTGCCTTTAGGATGTTAAAGAATATTATTGTTCACTTTGAACTCTTAAAGAGTAGATAACAAACTCACAGTATTGTATTGTAACAAACTCATAGTGTAACGTCTGCCTTCCAAATATTTCTTGTGCGCAACAGAGCTGAAACTGTAAGCTGTTTTAATCTTTTGTAGTCAGAACCTTCAACTGGCATACATCTTAGTTTTCGAAAACTGTTTTGAAGTACTGGTACTTGTAAACATAATTCTTTCCAGCTCTGGGGAATGCACTGAATGCACACGAGAAAAGTGAGAGCTTCAGGCATATGTGGTTGTTGACAAGTGTCATGACTATTTGGATTTTTTTTTTTGTATATTGCAAAGAAATAATATACATCAGGTAATGATTTTATGCAGTGCAATAATGATTACGGCTGATTCCACTCACGTCTCTGAATCAGACCCTGCAGTCCTGTTGAGTGTATGCTTTATGCTAGTTATACTGCAGATTTTCTTAAGGTTTCCCTTATCCAAGTAACAACAGAAAGCAACGTGGAGAGGTGTGAAAACCACTAAAATGGTTTTCCTGGGCTAACCAATTTGATCTTGCATAAGATTAGCTGTATTGCAGTGAGTCTAATGCAATGTTCTCAAGATAGTTTCCAGGTGTTTCTTAATGTGGTTGAACTTTCTTCTTAGCTTCCTTTTCTTTACTACTAACCACTCATTGTAAAATAGTATTTCCAGAGAGCTTGATAGTTTCTTCTATTTTTATATTTTTTTTTTTTAAATAACCAATGCTAGCTGAGCTGTCACATTTCCTCATTTTCATCTCCTTAGTTAACTATTAGAGTAGACCCCCTTGACAACACAGCAACTAAGTCTGTTCTCCATTCTAATTTTCTCCCCTTTCCTCCCAATAGTTCCCTTATAAACTGTTTAAGAAATTGGTACATGTTCATTAAAAAGTACAGAAATAAATTTTCTTCCCTGGAGACTCTGCATAACATGTTGTGCATTTGATATATCTACATAAGACGTGAGGATTTCTATGGATAGTGTTGGTCATGTGGTGGTTTTCAATGTCTTGGCTTATTCCTTAATAAATAGGTCAACATTTTTAATTTTTTTTTTTTTTCCATTTTTTTCTTCCTTGGTCTGTGGTTATTCTGGGATTCTGGTACAGGATGTCTTGAAAAGAGAGAGAAATGTTCCATGGAGATATATTTATATATTTTTTTTTTTTTTTACCCAGGAAATATATGCTTTTAGAGGTAATGGGTTGTATATTTAATTAAATATAACTATTCATGCCGTGGGTCTTCGGGGGTCTGCAGAGAAGAATCTGAACAGTTTATTTAATTTCATGTATTTGCTTGCTTATCATTGTACAGATTTTGGAACGTGGACTCAGTATATGTACATGGAGTTAAATAGATACAATAGATTGGTTTGTCTTAGTGTGAGCCATTAGGGTTGATTGAGTGCATAGTCTTTCCATCAAGTGGGACCTGGAAAAACAAAGGAGCTGTTATCATCTATCAGGGAAAGGTTTACTTATTAGTGTATGCTAAGTTTTACACAACAGAACCTAACAACTTCAAAGCTGAAAAAAAAGGCTTTTTTATATTATATTTTGCTTCTATATTCAAGACATGCCAAAGTTGCACAAAATACTAAGTATAATATAAATAGATCAAAATATTCTCAGTCTAAAAAAGAGGCACGGCTGTAATCTGCTGATAGCCCTCTGACTTTCAGTTGGTTTTGATAACAGAGACCCACTACTGGTTTTCTTAGAATCTCTCCTGTTTTCTTGAGGTATTTTCAGTAGGGGACATTAACAAAGCTCAAGAGGCATAGGTTTAGATTATGAAAACAACAGGAGCTGTGTGGCTACTTCTCAAGTAGCAGTAATTATCTTTATGTGTGAAAAGGGAAGAGATGGTTTATGATATAAAAAAGAAATGGGGGTTAAGTGGTAAGGAAATAGGATCGAGCTGTTCCAAACAAGAAAACTCGGGGGGAAAGTCTCGGTAAAGAAAAATGAAGAGAAAGAAAATCATAAACCAGGAAAAGTTGTTCTATATACACTGGTACAGAAAGAGGTGAGGAAAATGGTTTCTGTCAGCAGTATCTTCTTTTGTCAATCCATTCTAGTTGTACGCGTTGCTGTACATGATCCATAGAGAGAATAAGGGCAGGACAGAACGGAAAACGCATTGAAAAGGAAATATTAGAAGTACTGGGAAGACATTGCTTCCCTAATCCTAAATATTTTCCGTTGCTAGAGACCCTTGGTTTTATGATTTCCCCTGTATCATAGACGCATATGCTTTTTCACACAAAAATGCATTTCACAGCAGACAGTTTGATTTTGGCTGTTGCCAATTTATTGTGCTTGTACACTACTGCCTTATATGGAAGTGTCTATAGAGACTCCTGTGAATGCAGAGCAGGGGATGTATATCGTAGAAGGGAGAACTTTTACTGAAAGCCCTGTTTCACCCGTTACTTCAGTTATTGGCTGGGATAACATCACAAGACCTTTATTTTTGAACTGGAGTAAGTTACATTAGTATGGATTTCCATTTCTTGTTATTACATGTCTCTAATTTATGCGTTTTCCTTTCTTAGCTTTAAGGTATGTAAAAATAAAAAAGAGCTCCAGTGTTTAGGTAAAATGTTTATCCTTGGGGATCAAAACAAGTATTCCTATTGGTACGCTACCTGTGGACGAAAGTTTTCATGTTGGCTTTGCTAGAATATATATAGCCACAGTACGAAATGATTTCTCTAGATCATATATGCAGGAATGTAGTGAGTTTGTAACTACTTTTATAAGCTAGTTCAGAAGCAATAATACATATATATATATATTATGTGTGTCATATATATCTAGAAGCATGACATCATTCTTGTTTCTTTTTAAGGTCAATATAAATGGTTTGTTAATTGGATTGCACTTTTGGTGTGCTACAGTGCTGCAACACTTTAATCAGTAGAAAATCTTCTTGTTTCATTGGTGGTGATTTTTCAAAGAGATCGCTTACTTCGGCAGACCGTGGGATGGTTGTCAGTAATTTAAAGAGATTGCCTTGGAGATGATTTGTACAACTGAATTAATAACTATTACCGCCTTGTTTTTAGGAAGCTTTGACCTATAAATATTTAAGTAATTCGGCTCCTGCCATAGAAGAAAAGATATATTTATTTTTAATATGTTTTGTGAGCAGTGTCTTGGTGCTAAAGGACGGGAATGAACATGAAGTGTACTTTGTTAGCTTCTACTGTAGGCTGCTTTATTTCATAACTTCTCTATTGAAAATCACATAAAATCTTTATAGATGAGCCATGTAGTTGAATGAAAAATTTTTATGTTGTGCTCTACAAACTTGTCACAAGTTTAAGCTGTTCCAATGGTCATATTTGTGCTTCTTAGTGACTTTAAAGTCTGTCAGTGCACCATGACTAAGTCCTTATTATCCTCCCTCCCTTTTTTTTATCCTCATACCCCATGCAGCCCCCTGTAGGGTTTATAGCGGAGCTTTTAGTATTCAACCATGTTGAAGTACAGTCTTTTATAGTAATAATTCTTTTATTTCTCTAGAAGTAATACAGATTCCTTGTAGACTTTTAGTGGTTAATGCTGTAGGTCTTTGCAAGTGCTTGAGTGAATTAGGTATGCAAGATTCAGTCCCTTCATTTCAAAGGAGAGTGCTCATCCATGAGGTAATTATTGAAATGCCTCTTTTAAGTAATGGAAAATAGTATCCTGTTTGTCTTTAGAGTTAACTTTAGAAACAGTCAAATGTCTTGAGTTATTAACACTGAAAAATTGGCTACTATGGATGGGTGCAATCTGTAATTTAAAAATAAATGAATGTGCATAATTACATTAAAATTGTAGGTATAGTGTGGGTTGACAAAAAGATAAACAGGACAGAAGCAGCCTTTGTGCTTTATTGTTATTATTCTTACTATGGTTCTACAGGGATTCCCACTTTGCTCACATTTCTTGACAGCAATGCTATGTGCAATGGACATATAATGGCTAGTATAATACAAGCCTTGTAGGAATAGTGATATTGTGGGCATATTTACAGTTATAGTCTTACCTGTCTGAAGGCCAGGTGACACAGCAGTGCTCTCACTTTATAGGTTTTGCCTATGAAGATCTTTGCATGCAAATTATCTGGCTAAGTATTTTCAAATTGGCTAATCAATGCAAAGAATCTCCCAGACTTGGAATCACATCTACTGCATGTTTTCTTTTTGTATGAGTTTTGCAAATAAGTGTGTAAACACTTCCCAAACAAAATGAAAATTTCTGTTCTAAATACTAAAAGACATTTAACATTCAGGAGGTTGACATGTATGTAACTGAATATAGAACTTGTAGATCATATTTAACATAGATTATCACAGGTCAGGTAAAGCATTTCGAGTCTGAGCTCTTCCCATGTCCCCAGACTTAAAAGGAGACTGTGCTTTTTCTGTCTGTTTTGAGCAGCTCTTTGCATATCTCCATCAAGGTTAAATCCTATTAATTTTTATTCTGTTAATGCTGAGAGAGGGATTCATTTGTTAGTTTTCAAGTAATAAGAATTTAGCTATGTGGGGAAAAAAGCAACCCTTCCCAGAGATGCGTTTTATATGTCACGTGTGTGCTGTCGTAGTAGATATGGCAGTTCAGAGTATTTCCACTGATTTTCCTATAGACAAACGACTGATTCATTGTGGTTGTGCTGAATGATAAATTCAGCTCTATAAATTTGGAACAAGTAGAAGAAAAAATTACAGGAAATTTGGCCTTGGACAAGGGTAGTATATTATGTTGCCCTAATGAATGCATATTAAAAGAATCCAGCTGCTTGAAGTGGAAAGTCTGTGTTCCAGTGCCTGCTCTTTGGACTATTTCTTATTTCATTTCTTCTTTAACGAATAGACATTTCCATTAACTAAGCAACTCTGTGAAAGTGGATTAAAAAACAGAGTTTTCTTTCACAGTTGAGTGTCTTGATTGCTGCTCTTGGATGTCTCCTTCCCGTGGTCGTGAGTTTTGGCATGGTAGCCTGGGTGCAGTGAACCTCTCTTCTAGATAGCTTATTAGGCTTTGGTGGTTGTAAGTGGAAATATTCAGGTTGCAGAGGACCAGGAACAGAGGTCTTTCATGTCATGAATTAACCTACAAAAGGCTGCCAATACATCCTTTACCTTCCTCTGTGTTGCTGGAAATGTTTTTGTCTTACAGTAGCCATGACTTGCTGTTATGTTATGCATAACTTAAGCATACTAGCTTTATCTATTTTTTGAAATATTGTAAACCTGTCTGAATGGGCTTACGTAGGAACAACATGCCTGCTCACCTGGAACAGCTGCATCCTGAATCGAAGGGCAGTGCAGATCTTTGGGAACTGGGAAGCTAAATAGTCAAAATGACAGAAACTTGTGAATGTAACCTTTTCCAGACATGAGTCATCATGGGCAATTTTCTTGAAAAGTTGTTTAGGATTGACATAGGGCAAAGGGCCCTAATGTGCAAAACGCCCTGACTGGATTTTTTTAGATATGACCCATGGAGAAAAATGGGGCAGAAATTGTAGTTAGGTAATGCTCACGCCAAACCCATTTGAGATGAGAAGAAGGTGTTCCAGAAAAGTTTTTTGGTTTTCATATATTTGTGATGTCTAAGAACTGTGACTCTTGTGGTTTAGATTTTCAGAAGTGTTTCTCATTCAAATTCTTCCATTGTGTACAGCTGTGAAGTAGCCAGAAGTTCCTATTGCTTTAAAAGTACTGAAGGCATTTTTTTTATCAGTGAGAACAACCTATTAAAACATGTAATAATAAAGCATCTGAATAAGAGACTGAAGCCCTCTGAAAAACTATTCACTGCCATGGTTGCACAGCCCTTCTGAAAATCTGGTCCTAATTTCTATTCTAGGTTAATTTTAATATATTTTTTTAATGGAAGTTTAAATTGTTTTTTAGTACTTGGAACACAGATCCTTTCTGCTCAACTGAGTAAAATTAGTGCTCAAATTTTTATGTTCTCTGTATAGGCCTTTAAAAAGGTATTTTCTAAAAAAAAAAAAATAAATATACATACTTAATTGCATCCATTTAGAAAAAGTAGTGAAATACTGTTAATTCCTTATGGTCCATAAGGGTAAATATGTGTTGTCATTTGCATAACAGTTATTACCCAGTAGTCCAGAAGTTGTTACGGTTCATTGTGTAATCCATATTTGTTTCTTTTATAAAGTGCATTTTTGAGTTAATAGACCCTGCGGCTGCAGAGGATTTGTAGTGCTTTGTGGAAATTTTTTTTTTTCTCTTTCAAGGACTGCTGACCCAATAGGCTCTGTTGGCTCCTTCAGGGGTGTCAGGGTAACAATGTTAATCCATGTTTGACAAGATGTGCACTGAAGGAGTCATAAAATTTAAGGAAAAAAAAAAAAATTAGTTTGAAGGTCCAGTAGGCTGAGTTTCTAAATTAAATAATTCAGGAGTGTAACTCTTTTAGTATTCCTTATTATGAAATGGTTTATTCTTTTAGATAACATACAGGGAAGAAGGAAATAGGATTAAACAAACATGCATGTCATATTTACAAATGAAAAGCAGCATTTTGCAACTAATTGCATCATTGTTTCACTAATCATGTAAGTCCAGAAATGACCGAAGAAGCCTTTTAATCAGTCTGAAATCTTGCTAAAATTTATGTGAACACTCAATCTGTTATACTGTCCTATTGCTCTTTCTAGACTGACGTTTTGCAATGCAAGGTGCTTTTAGGAATTCCATCCCTAATAGAATTAGAGATGTAATGTTCATATCTTGTAGTGTATGCTACCTTAGGTTGCTCGGGATAAAATGCTTAACAACCTAAGCAGATAGAAAAATGACTTGCAAAATTACTTTCTTTTTTCAATTTTAAAGAAGCCTTTTCAAAAGTGTAGGAATGTTTACTGAGTTAAGCACAGCTAAGACCTTTCGTATCAAATTTCAGTCAAAAATATATTATTATAGCTGATGTATAAGTCCTTAAAAAATAGATTTGTAATGGAAATGCCAGGAAACCTTTAACTGTAACCATTCTTGCTAGTGTAAATCCCTAGAAATAAATACAGTTTTCATTGATCTACTATTACGTGGCACAAGTGACCACTTAGAGAGAAATCCATAATAATTCTAGTTAACTGGCTGCGTTCAAAAATGCAGTTAAAAGTACCCACCTTTGTGCATAGGCTTTGCAGAATGCTTTTGTGAACTCAAGTCCCCTATGAGACTTGTTTTGAAGTCTTAACATGGGTAAAACTGATGCTGATTTTTTCACTGAGGCTACTTCTGCCCTGCTTTCAGGAGATTTGTGAATACTTAAATGTTTGAGACGTTATAGGAGCCATCTTGTATTGCATTTCAAGTCATTTAAGTGTGAATGGAGACAGGGTAGTAGTCTCCCAAACTGTTGCTGTGCAGTAGGTGTTCTTTTGAAGTGAATGGATGTACTTGGTAGTTTTTATTGGGCAGAAAGTCCTAACACCAGTTGAGTGCAGTCATAGGAGGAGTGTACTTATTTTACTCTTAGGCTTGAGTCTGTACCATAATCTAATGCATTGGTGAGGCAGCGTTAGGATGCTCATGTGGTTCCTACCAGGGCCAAACTTTGCCTGTTGATGAATGGAATACATCCGTTTACATCAATATTTTTCTGGCATCCTTTTTCCCTTTGAGCTAAATGAATAAAAACGAATGTTTTTGTTCTGAATCGTAAAATCATCTTGGATAAGGTAGATGGTAATGCGACATCTTAAGTGTAGAATTAAATTTTGATTAACTTCTTAATTGAATTGACTTTTTGAGAACACAATGACATATGAACTTCTGACATGGCATTTAACATTTTAGAGATAAACATCTACGCTACAATAATATGCTGACTAGATAATAGTTTTGTTAAAGCATGAAGGCAGCAATTATTTAGCAAAGATTCAGAATGAGAGATTTCAATCAAAATTGCTGCTCTTGTGTACAGAAAGGTTTTGGTTGAATCAGTTTTATGGGGAAACAATTGTTTTTGGAAGGAAGTCTTTCCTATTATATGTGACTTAAATTATCTTGAGTTAAATTTTTGAAAACAAAGAATGTGCATATGTGTTTTCTCATTAAATAATGCATACCAAAGAACATTTTCAAATGGAACATGTATTACTGGTGGTAGGCAAAACCATTGTTAATTTTTCTTTTTTAATTTTAAATAGTTTGCGTTTATTCCTTTCAGTATCCATTAGCAAATTATATTGGAAAAAGCTTTTTTTTTTTTTTTTAAATCTGGTTATCATATCGTTATAGTTAAATAATATATTGACTGCAACATACATGACCTTTTTATCTTTATAGGTGTTAGGCACCAAAATATTATTTAGTTGGAGAGAGTAATACTTCTACTTTTCTCAGTTTCTGTCTAATAAAGTATCACAGCTCGTGGTGTTTGGGTTTTTTTTCTGTTTGTTTTTGGCTTAGGTGGTTTTTTTTTTCCTTTTGTGTCCATACTGTGCTGTGCCTTTCTTGACAAATGACATAAAACCACCATTCTTACATCACCATCTTAGAAGCACCTTATATGCTTTTGGCTGTTTGTAACTCAGTAGTAAAATTGCTATTTGGATTTTGAAAACTGTTTCTCAAGCACAGAACTCTGAGAAACATTTGCTGTCAAAAGAAACATGTCACTGTGGTGTTTGGCTGGTATGAGCCTGTGTCTGCCTCTGCCACTTTCAAATTTACTGTTCAGAACTGCAGGATGTCATACTAGAACTAATGTGTTGAAACCACAGCATTGAGACTCAGGTCAAATATTAGCCAAAGCTTTTAGTAGTACAAATACTGGAGGGCCGAAATTGATGATTTTGTTACTCTTAAAGAACCACTATGACTTCATTGGAAAGGTTATAGGTCTAGTTGATCCTACCCTGGGAGAAAAGAAAAGATTGAGAAATGCACAGCAGGAGTTCTACATCACAAATACATGACTTCATTACAGCTAGCATTCTAAACAAAAATCTTTGTTTATTTTGAATGGTGTCTTAAATGGGAAGGAACTGTGTTTGGGTAGCCTTAATTATGAAATAAAGGGATGAGCCAATATCTGCATTTCACTGTCTTAGGTAATGAGAAACTGAATATTAAATAGACTTTTATAGATTAATAGTATTAATGTACTGTTAATACATAAATTAATGCTGTTTCATAGCAGATGATAAATGGCAGACTGCTTACTCAAGCTTGAAATCAAACTGTTTTCCACAGATTGAAAAATAATTTTGTATATCTGATGGACAAATCAGGAAAATAGTATTGTAACATATCAACAGAATAGCCAAATTGAATTATTTTTGCATCACTTGAATATTTACCTTAAATTTTGATTTTTGCCTTGAAATCTTTCTGCCTCAAAAATGTGTTCTTTATCCTTTCCTTACCTTTTTTATTTTCTTTCAGGTAAGGAAAACTACAGTTGAGCTTAAGTAACAATAATTGTTTTTTCTTTTTTTTAAAAAAAAACAACCAACCCCCAAAACAAAAAACCCCAACAGACCAGACATTCTCTGTGTAGACGTAGAGCACACTTCTTTAATTACTGGTTTTTATTTCCTTAGGCCTAGTTAGAAAGGAGGTGACAAGGAGGAAGGCTTGGTTTGAGAATGTAGGAAGGCAAAATCTTGAACAAGGGGACCAGAGAGGAATAAGCATATATGGAAGTAGGTCTGGTCCTATAGTATTGCAGCATGGAATTTATGAAAACAAACTTTATTTTATGTTTCTGATAGTTATTATATTCAGGTGTGCTCGCTGTATGAAAGCAATAAGAGCAAAAGTAATTCATGTATTCATGTCTGTTAAATTGTTTGATTTAGCTATGGTGGTACCTATAGTCATATGGGAACGTATCACAAGAAATTATGTTGCACAGTTTAAACATTTTTTGCATTCACGAACCTAGAAGGACTCAAGTCTAAGTTTTTATGTGCTGCATCATCAAGGTAATGGTGTTTAGCTGTGTTTCTGTGTGATTGCATTAGATTGCTGGATATAGCCTAGGAGTAATTTTTTTTGACAATAGAGAACCTATACAGTGGCCTGAAATGGGCAAGAGAGTAATTTTGCTTCTAAAAGTGATTCTTCTCTTTTCTTTCAGATCATAGTTTAATTGATTCTTTTTTTTTTTTTTTTTTTTTTTTAAACTATTGAAGTATGAATGTTGTTTTGGTCTAGTACCTTTACCAGACACTGTAGTCAGTACATTAGGGAAGACCACAAAAATTCAGCAATTTGCATATGTTATTAATGTGTAAACTATACCTTACACTTTCAGCCTTACTTTCAGTATGTATTTGAGACCTCTAGCACATCTATTTCCAGCATATGTCTATAGTACAGTCAAGTGATTCTGGTGCTTATTAGGCAGGTAGCACGAATATGGTGGTTGTGTTGTTAAATGCCTACTGATTTTACCAATCATCTTCTGCAAGAATACTCCTTTCAAAGAAACTTTTTGGAATACACATGCTGTGGTTATTTGGGAGTGTCACTTCATGGCTCATTATTTTTACGAAATACTAAAATGGCTTTAAACCTGAGTGGTTCTAGTTGGAGCGTCCCATGGAATGAATTCACTGAGATGAGAAATGTAAGGGTGGCCTTGATTTTGTTGGAGTTAATATTGTATATGTTTTTCTGGGGGAAAGAGTCTTCCTGCCTTGAAATGTATGGGTTTTAGATTGATTAGTATTTGTGGCTGGAGTTTCTGGATCCATCATTATTCCTTTTGCAGACATGCTGACATGAAGTTTTTACTGTTTTGTTGTGGGTTTGGGCTTTCATTTTGGGTTTTGGTTTTGTTTTTTTTTTAATGTTAGTGTCAGTGTAAGCAAAAGGTATGTTTCATGGCTAGCATTGAGTATGCTAAGACTAATATTAGGGGTAGTGGTGTGTGTGTAATGGTTTGTTTTGGTCTTTTGTTTTTTTTATCAGTTTGAGAGGGGCAGTCTGTCGGGCATGGCTGTGTTTGTGGAATTGGCAATTTGGTTTCAATGAATGACACTGGGTCTTGTCAGCAATTGAGGACAGAAGGGCATTTTTGCTGCTGTTGCAGTTCATTACAGTCTGAAAGTGGTGACTCGCACAGTGGTGTGTTGAAGGCAGTCTTGCTTCTGGAATCTTCGTATATCTCATCTACTTATTTTTCAGGAGAACGTTCATTTAGACTCTCTTCTGAGTTACTACTGATCTTCAGGTTTTAGTGCAATGTATATGTATTTTATCAGGGCCGGCCCATTTCTAGATTTTTGAGTTACTCATGTTTTTTCAATAATAAATTGAGAATATATTCTTTATGGAGTCTTTAATATATTTATGGAACTCTTATTTCAGAATGGAAGTTAGAACATAATGTATGTGAGACTCATGTTGAAATCAGAGCAGAAATTAATAGAGTTTCAGCATCCAGACAGATTTTTGACAGGTATTGGAATTTGATACCTCATTTGCAAATATGTCCATGCACAGTGTTCCAAAGAGCTTGAAATATTATATAAGCAATGACTATTTATATTTGAGTTCCTCCATTTTGATATATTTAGATACTAAACCTTAGCATATAGGAACATGCAGTAAGTGATAAAGTGAAAGAGTGTCCAGAGTAACCATGGAAGATCCTTCAACCTACATGCTATGGCTTTGGAAGACCATGTTCTAATTTTATTTAGGATCACTTGTATTTGTAAGCACACCTTAACAGCAGTTCTGCCAACAGAATAGAATCCTAGCTGAAGTCATAACCAAATATTTATAAGATGCACTCTGGTAAAATCTGAGATTGTAGAGAGAATGAGGTATAATAATTGTGAATTAACAGCAGGCAATGTATTAAACTGGTGAAAGAAAGTAAATTATATGAACCAGTTTAACCCACAAATAAACACAAATTGTAATCACAAACCTTGAAAGTCTGTGTCAGTTGATTCAGATGTGTGTAAGATACCTTTATAATGCAAGGCTAACCTTAGTTTTTAAATGTTTTGTCCTGCTTGGGAGAGAAGTAACTTACTCAAATTGCCTTGCAAAGAGAATTAGTTGGTCTGTCTTTGTTTAGCTTTTGAAGAAACACAATAGTATAGAAAAAAGCATTAGAATGTAGAGAAAAAAACATTCTGTAAAAGATGATTGACTTGCATGAAGTCATTGACGAAGAAGCATGGAAAAAGATCCCAATGCATGTGAAAGGCAGAAGGCTTAAACTACTATTAAGAGGTTGTGGAAGGTCAAGGATTTTCTTTAAGGCTCACTGAAATCTTTCAATGAGTAATTTATAAATGTTTTATTAAAGGTATAACATAAATTAGTATTTGGTGTTTTTTTTTCACTCAGTACATCACAGAAGTATAATTGAAAAGGGAAGTGGACAAAAAATTCCAAGGTGCCACGTTTGTGTGCTTTCCATCAAGCAGCCCCTTCTGTCCCATGGCGGTGAACTCCTTTGTTTCTCCTTATTTCTCCTGTAGTGTATTTCCAAGGTACTGCTCATACAGAAAGAAGCATGGAGGCAAATGCGGATTGTTGTCTGTGAAGGCATTCTGCCTTCCTGCTGTGCAAGAAGCAGGATTTAGGGGCTAAATTAGGGGCATGTTCAAGGAAGCTCTGTCAGAGAATTAGCTGGACAAGAACCAATTTTTTTTATTATTTTTATTTTTTTTAAACTATGAGACAAAACCAATCTTTGAGTACTCCGGTAAGAAGCTGTGAACTGGTTAATCTTGGGGTCACCGTTCATTAGTGAAGCAGAAGTCACTTAATGGAGAGTACTTATTTTTGCTGTTACTCACTGGGCATGTGGTTTGGAACTGTTGAGAGTGTTTTTAAATGCAGCTTTCTATCTACTGATATTTAAGATCACTGTCTTCTGGGGGAAAGATGTAAGTGTGGTATCAGGGCATATCTTCACATATGTTTATATTTTGTGCCAAAAACTGAACCTACTTTGCAGAAGCTTGTCATAATCAGGACCTTTTCTATGCTTGTTCTCCAAATAAAGTCCATGGTTATTAGATCTCTGTGTCTTTCACTGCTAAGACAAGCTTTCCTTTTGAGCAGAATTCTCACTCAGGAATCCTAAGGTGGGTGAGGAACAGCAAATTGCACTGCTCTGTGCATAAGGTCTGTGAGGAGGATGACAAATGGAAGAACAATGTGTATTTATACAAAGGAAAAGCTAGAAAAGGGGTTAAGAACTTAGCAGGCACATCTCTGGGTACAGGGAGGCAGAAGAGAAGAACATGTTGACTTTGAAATTTTCAGCCCTGGGATGCAGTTTGCCAAACTAGGAAACTGGAAACCAATGAGGTGGTCGTGAATGGAAGCAATTGTCCAGTTTCAGATTTTTTCTTCCTTTTGGAACTTACTCCAAATAACTGAATGGTCATCAAAACAAGTAACAAACCACAGTAGTTTAACCTTTTGTAATGGAAGGTAAAGTTAAATGATGGTTTCTGTTACTTGGCCCGGCATCCAGGGCTAAGTCCAAAAATGAACAACACAGTGCTATCAGGTGATACGGAAAAATAGGGTCTATTCAATCCCATGGTCATGTCTCCTTGATCACTGAATTCGGGACCAACTGATATTCAAAAGACAAAGTTTTAGAGGCCATGAAAGAGAGCCATAGTAAAAGAAGCAAGAAATTAATAGAGGATGAATACAATTACGTTTATTCTGGATGTTGATATATCGATGCATCTTCCAAACTCAAAAGAGAGAAGTGATAAAGTAGTGTGTGTATATATCTCTCTCTATATATATTTGTAGGGTGGAGAAACTTGTCATTTTGAAGATCTAGAAGAGAATGTCAGTGTATATGGCTACATGAGTAGCTTCTTTGGTAAAGGTATAAATATAAAATATCATATGTCATTTTGTAATAAGAGAAACCACATGTGGTTACTGTTGTTGTTTGGGCTACGTAAGTAGAATGTGTACTTGAATTTTCCCCTCACCTTCCTCTTTTTAAGGAAGAGATAAGTGAAAGCTTAACTGAGAAAGGTAGGTGAAAGTACGTAATGGACAGGATTGTGTAAATCAGCATTTCTGTATTTTAGTACAGTCTTACTTGATACAGGTCTTGTGGATTTTTAAACGGAAAAATACACAGTTCCATTTTAAATATACCGCTTCTTACTCACAACTTCCATCTTATGTTGATGCACCCTTAACGGAATCATCAATCTGTTCTTGAATTGTCAGTAATATCAAATCTATGAAATGTATAGTTGGTTTGGAATTTGAAATATTCATTTGCTTTGTAATGACTGCTGTATAACTGAGGACTTATTTAAATTTGTCTTAAAAAGATACATCTGAGATTGTATTTTAATTGCTATATTCTACTCTTCCAGTGTGCCCCGTTTTGCATGGAGACATGACATTTTCTTGAGAATTGTGGCCTTTAAATTTTTTTTTTTCCTTGTGCAATAGTCCAGTTGTAAGCTTCCCCTCTCTTTGAATATTTTTAGATGCTACTGTATCCTTTTACTGTAGCATGGTAAACCATGACATAATTTGTTCCTTCCCACCTGCTCAGTCTCTAGTTTAGGTTGGGTCCACATTATTGCAGGCAGCATGTCTCAGAGCCCATTCTGCATTTTGAAAACGGCCTTTTTTTCTTACTGATTATAGAATGAATCTAGGGGAGGGGTAGTCTCCTCGGGTAAAGTCAGCCATTGTGACTTATGTACACTTCATGAGTTTTCCTGTCATATTTTTACTTGCAGTTTGACCACAACAATGTTGGATAATACAGGCACACAAACAATGCATGTATGAACGCTGAAATGCATTCATGGACTTCTTTGTATTGAACATAGCTGAAGTGCAAACCTCTCCTCATCATAGCTGATCTGTTTCTTCACTGTTTCAGCTTGTTCTTACTGTTTGTTGTTCATTGATTTCTGTCAGTTTGGCCTGACTCTGCAGAGCTTGTTTCTCCCTCTTCCCCTTGTATGCTTGTGGAACAGTTCCCACTCATTCAGTTCCCCAGGTCTGGTAGGCTTATTCTGGCCGATACAGTAAAATGGTTGAGGATCAATGGTTCAGCAAGTGTAAGCATGTTTACAGACAAAAAATATGAAGTTGAATTTGTAGTGTGCAAATGTCTGACCGTTGGCCTTAATCTAGCTGGCACTGCTGTTATATGATGACACAGACTGCAGCAATAACAGCAATCTGAGTGCTTACCAAGATTAAAAAAAAAAAATTTCTCTGTGTTCTGTCCACATATCTTCATTTGCTGAGGACACATATCCTTTAAGACATAAACATGTGCTAGAAGTTAAGCTTGTAAGTGTTTTGCTGAACAGCATCCTTTCGATCATCCTGGCTTCAGCCTGCACAATTGAATATAGCTAGGAGGTGGGGAGTTTTCCATTGTAACTAATGGTAATGTCTTAAACAGGATTATGTCTTGAGTTGTAAGTGGCAGATTAGACAACCATCAAGAGAGAAAATCTGTTTTCCAGCAAATATTCTCAGTGATAAAGAACCTTAGGACAGAAAGATAAAATGTGATATATAGGCAGAATTGTTTCTATGCAGAATATTTTTTCCAAATTTCCCTTGAGGCATCAGCTGTTCTCTGAACATCCAAGAAGTTCGTTGTGCTTCTGATCAGCTTCCCACACATTCTCACCCACACCACTTTGCTTTGTCATCTTAATGTCATTTTTAAATACTAACAAAAGAAGCATTTTGTTTATAATGCAGAAATAAAAATCTTGAGAGGGAAAAGAATGTCTTTTGTATGTTATTTTAGCAGATCAAAGCTGACTCATGAGTAGCATATATGAAAGAAAGTAATTAATGTATTTAAAATTCACAATTCCTGAGTTAAGGATATGTTTAAGAAGTACTTTGATTATAATAATCAGATTTCATAGACTTTTTTCATATGATTGGTGTTATTTTTAGAAAGTTTACCTTGCTGCAAGTATTACATTTAGAATATATAACAGTATAGCAATTTGTAAAAGTAGATATAACTGGTGCTTTAAATAATTGAGTGTGCTAAACTGAACAGTGGCCAGATATACTGGAGGCCAAGGGGGAAGATGGGAAAACAATCTTTTTTAGGGGAAAAAAAACGCTGTGATATAACTTTCTTGGCATGGGAAGTTCTAGTCAACCCTTGTCACTTACTGCCTTTGTGGTAGCTTGCTGTAGGAAGTTCCAACAAAAAACAGAAATGTGTTACTGCCACCATTGCAGGCAGGCACTCATGCAAGTTATCGTTTGCACCAAAACTAAACATTTTCAAGATTATTGAATTTACACTGTGTAGTTTCTTGGAACTGCAAGGTGAAAAAAATTAGTCCTTGGAAAAGTCAGTGAAGCTTGAACCAGTTTCTTCCGGGGGGGAGAAGGGAGAAAGGTGTTGATTTTGGGGTGAGAGCTTGGTCTTGGTGGCACAATGTAACAAATGTCTTAAAGAAAAGGGGAAAAAAATAACGTTCCAGTTGTATGTGGAAATCACTGATAGAATATAGATAGCAATGGGAGAAAAATGGTTTGTATTAACTATATCATATATTATCAATAGAACAAGTGCTCTATTGCATCTCTCCTGTACTTTTCTCAACAAAAATCAGTCTAGTTTTAGATTTTTTTATGTGATGTTTTTCTGGACAAACAAAATACTTATTTCCATTTTCTGTTGACTGTCAGGAAACACGGTTAGGATTTTGATTGAACCAGGGTGGTCTTGAGCTATTTGAACTTAAGTCCTCCATGACTATCTAGACAAAAAGAATGCTTAAATTTGAATTAAGATTCAATTCAATTTATTTAGAAGTTAACTTCAGCTTTTAAATTTTGCTTGACAGTATCATGAGTTTCTTCATATGTGGCACAATAAGAGGTTCCAAACTGGGGGGTATGTAGTGCTACAGTTTCTGTTTATTTGGCAGTAGCAGCTACCAGCCCTTGTAATGACCCCATTGCAGTAAGGCAAAGATCTTGTGCTTGAAGGAGATGAACTGCAATTTTTGCCTCAAAGTGGTAACCAACAGTCTAGCTCCCTTGTTATCTGAAAAACTCTCCAAAGGATTAATTTTAAAATGTATATAAAAGCTTCTACAAAAACAACAGAAACAATGCATAGCTGTTGCTAAATGCAATGTTTTATGACAAACCTTACTTCTGGAGCTCCTTGGTGAGCAAAGGGTTTCCAGAACCAGTGGCAGTGTAGTGTAAACTACCCAGTGTAGGAACAAACATCTACCACTGGAGGGGTCAAGTTTTATCCCACTTGGACTGTGTCTCTATATTTAAGAGCAAGCAAACAGAACCAACAAGAGTCCAGATAAAATTATTTATTTCCCAGTAACCTTAGAACACGGGTAAGTCTATGACTTACAAAAGTAAAATGGCTGGAGTTGCTAAACTTTATGGACAGTTTTATTGGTGTGTGTTAGATGATTATTTTTTTTTCTTTCTCTCTGCTTGTGTAGTTATGCTCCTGATATTAAGAGAACCTGAGACTTAAACAAACTGATATAAAAAGCAATGGTGTAATAGAGAATTAAGGTTTTCGTTAATTCCTTCTGTCTGAAGACCTCAAAGGTTATTCTTTATGAACTTGAGCATGCTGTTAAACCTTAGAACTCTTTCTTGAGTTAGACTGATGTTATAGTAATCTGTTGTTTCCCAGTTTCAAATGCATCCATTTCAAATCTACCATACTAAATACCGGCTGACCTTCTACAGCTGGGTAAGGTGGGGAGAGGGCAGTGGCTTTTTGTTTCCTTTCATTTTACCCTTATATCTACTTACAAGAAAAATTGGAGAGAAAATGAAGCAAAGTAATTACTTTAACTGTGAATGGGCATTAACTGTAATGTCTATTGTCTTTTTTACTATATTAATTATCTAATTATCATTATCTTAACATGTGACAAAAAGTTTAAAAATATTGGGAATACATGGGTTTCAGGAAGGCCCCTCAATCCTACCAAACTGTTACCAATCCTGTTTTACAGAAGGCTGAATTAGCTGCTTTGTTAGACTTTTAGCAACATCACTGTGTTAATCATAGTAGTAAGCTTATGAGCAGACTTTTCTCTGGTGATGGAACTCCACTATCCCTTGTGCCTGGGCTCCCAAGATGCTACTTACATATCTTTAAGTGATGTGGAACAACAGTGCTGTTCACTGCATCACCTCTGTACGCCTCTGACACAGCATCTTACACAAGTGGCTACATTATAAATGAGACTTCAGTTTTGGGGTTGAATGCCATTATTACTGACTTTAGAAAATGTTCCCTTCCTTCAGCACCTATGTTACAGGAATTAACAATAAAAATATTTTTCTTCTAAAAATATTGATCGCTTATTCACAGCTGGAGTTTACATAGATCTTTATTCATGAAGGTAAGAACAGTTGCCATATTGCTTCTGTCTCAAATGAAGTCTTCACCAGCAGAATAGGATTGCTGTGTTGGGCTGTTTTCCCTCATGTTTTCTAAATATAACTCAACAGCAGTCTGGTTCCTGAAGCCATCTGCATTAATATGTCTAGAGAAAATAAAATATCATATTAGTCATTTATTTTATAAGTGAGCATAACTTGGCAAAAGTGAAAATAATTCTTCATAAGGAAATACCCTTTTAAGCAAAGAGAGTTCTTAATGTGCTACAGCATAGAGGTCTTATGAGACTAGTGATTGGGTTTGTCTCCTGTTTATAGGCACCCAACTGTGGAGGCACTTTCACAATGTTTTTTAAGACTTGGTTTTGAGACAGTAGTAATTATTCACCTTCCTCTGAGATTTTCACTTCCTCTGTCTTCAGCCTAAAGCATTGTCTAATAGGAAAGGGTAATGGTTTCTCTAAAAGTGAACCAGAGTAGCAGAAGGGAAAGAGGTTTAAAGTGAACAGGTGGAACTTGGGCAAACCAGTTGTTCCAGCAGATCAGCAGTATCAGTTTTCCTTAATTATTGTCTTTATGAAAATAGTCTCTTAAAGTGACACAGGCAAAATAAAATAACTAGCATTTCATCTTCTCTGTAATATTGCTAATGTTTTTCTTTATACTCATATCTTTTCTGTCCTTTCTTTGGTTTGTTGCCTTCGTGTGTTTGCTTGTAGGGATAAATCATGATCAAACCTTACTCGTTCAGACTTGCAAAGATACTCACAGAAGGGCAACCATTTAAAAGTGGCGTTCCTTGAGTTAGCATCACTAAGATTTTATATTATTCAGTGTTCCTCTGTTCTACGAGAAAAGGTTATGCTGTCATTACATTGTGAACCAAAACTGCGGGCTGCAGTTCTTCCAGGAATCCATCTGCCTGACAGTGACACATTAAACCCTCAGTATGATCTCTTTGCCCAGTCCTCCATGCATTGCTGTTACTACTCTGGATTCCTTTATATTTGTCTGGTGTTTTTTCTGTTTGATTTTTTTGGGTCTATCTTACCTATACTGTTTCTTTTCTGAATTAAGGTGTGGCAATAGCAGCAGGTGACTTCACGTGATTTATGGTTAAGCACTGGGAGGAAACTTTGTTGCTACTTTTGTTGTTTCTTGTTTTTTTTTTTTTGGGGGTGGTGGTGGTGGTGTTGGGTTTTGTTTTGGTTTGGTCTTTTTTTATCCAAGTATTTTTCTGGAGGTAACTGTAGTATTTATAATGATGGGAAACACTTCCTTATGAACCTGTATGTTCTTTATAGTAAATAACACTACAGTAGAGGCTGTTTGACTTACAAAACCTCAAGAGTGTTAATGCCTTCTTCTTTAAACATCCATTGGCACCTAGCAGCTTTCTCTGGAGGCCGCGCAGTCTGGCTGCATGTACCCCTTTTTGATTAAAACTTAAGATTTTCATTCAGGTATCAAACTGACAGTTATAACAGTCTTCAGACAGTATATAAGACCTTTAGTTCTATGTGTGTTTATCCATAAACTTTGGCTTGTTTATTGTTTTAAAAGATTTGAAGTAACTTCTGCAGTGACTGCCTTTAAAAAGTTACCACTTGATAGTGACATCCGTGCAGTGGTAACTGAGCTAGAACTTTTGTATATTTGGAAGTAATCTGCTGAAGTATCATTGAATACCAACCCCATGTAAATGCTGCCTTTTCCATTAATGACACTTCTAATGCACTCATTTCTATCTATTCTATGTAGATAAAGTTGGATTGTGTTGTTATCAAATACACACTGTTTATGCTATCAGTTTTCCTCTTGCATCTTTAAGCTTTACTTTAGAACAATGCCAGTGTGTGACCTAGAGAAGAAGGAAATATGGCTTGCAATCCTCTTGGCTGACAAAATAATTTGTGAAGGGTGATTTTAGTGCATCTTGTATTGGAGCATCTCAGCACTGTAGTGGGGTTCCTCTCGGTTCTGAAAAAAAAAAGCCTTTGAATATAGGAGCTGAACCCCAGTTTCCTTTAGTCATATTCCTGCTGCCAATCCTGTGTAGTTTGAATGGCAAATTAAATGAGTGGTCTAGCTAACTCTAAATGTCTAGTTATGAACTTCTGTCCTGGCTCTAAGCTGTCTGTAGCGCAGAGAGAATCAGTAACGTAATACTTGTTTTGCTAACCAAAAAGTAGTAACAGCACTTAGGTTAGAGGCTACTGGGAGTGTTCTTTAGTCAGCCTTCACAGAAGAACGGGTAACATACTAAGTGCTACTAATACGTAATTATTTGTTAACATTTCTCCAGGTACTGTTAACCCATTTTTCTTAACAGCTTGGTTTAACTTTTTTTTTTTCCTTAATGTTTCCCAAACCTTTATTACTGAACATAATCAGTGAAACAAAAATGTAGGGTAAGAACATTAAGAAGTTGTGTAAAACACTTCTGTATTCCTGTGACTATGCAGCGCTTTGAGAATTTTAGCGGAGTACCCTTTCATACTGCCTGTAAGAAAGCAAATCCAGCAGCAAAGAATGTGAGAACATCTGGAGTGCAAGCTGAGTATCTAGGTCAACAAATGACAGTTAATTTGTTGCTTAAAAATGGTACAAGTTAAGGATAGTGGTTGAGCCTTACTGCTGAAGGATTATCTTAAAGTCGTACTTTGTTGTTGTTGTTCAGTGATTTAATTTATCTTTCTAGTTGCTGGGAGAACATAATTTTCAGCTTCAGCAGCTTTCCACATGCCATTATCCTATGGCTAAGGTAATTTTATAGATCTTGTTATTAAAATACATCAGAAAGTACGATTGCAACAAACTTTGTCACACTGGGAGCAACATGTCTTGAGAGACACTTGGAATAAAGGATAATGTGCCTTTGTCTGAATGCTATTTCTCCAAAGAGAGTTTTTATTTACATTTTCATAAAGCTCTCAATATGAAAGGTTTAAATCTTTTATACCTGTATCTTACAGATTTTTTCTTCAGTGCAGTCTGGGGTTATTCTCATGCTAGCAGAGGGCAAGTCAGAGTGGTGTAGAAGACTTGTAGGTGTCTTTGATGGAGTACTTCATCATATGTGTAAGTGTACTAGGTTGTATGAAAAAAGAAACGGTGAAGTAAATGAAGGAATTCAGACAAGTTATAATGGATGTGTGAAAGTAATTTGATAAACATGGCAGCCTTGATGTCAATATTCTACAGTTGTGCAGTTTAGGCAAACGCCAAGTTATTTTTAGGAGGCTGTATAAGAGTTAATGTACTTTTAAAAATTGAAGTGAATATGGCTAAAATTAGTGTAGTTGCCTGCAGTAGAATCTTGTTTGCTTTTCTGTAAGTATATTGAAAAGTGCATTGCTATTATCTTTGTCTTATCCCCCAAATAGAAAATATAGTTGTGCTTTTAAAGTAATTCCAGTTTGAGTTTTAGGGCACTTTAATCATATGTACACACCACAAGTAGGCCTTTAGAGTCATAACATTCTGATGGGGAAAGAGTATGTGCAGGAACGTTGATAAGAAAAGTGGAACTATGAAATGATACTTAGAACGGTGCACTATAGCTGTCCTCACATGCGAGGTACCTTACTTTATGTAAAATCCTATTTATGTGAGTAGGCTTCTTTTCAGAAGTAAACTATATAAAATTCTGATTTCAAGGTATAACATATATGCCTTATTCCTGTCTTACACCTTAATAATCCATAGCATTTTCACTGACCTAAGGAATGCATTTCTCTGAATGTTTTCTAGCAAACTGATTATCTTCATTAACTGGGGTGTAAAAAAGATTGCATAGCTGTGTGTATATCTGTATGAGCACATAGTATGTACAAAGCAATGCAGGAAGTCAGCCAGCAGTGGAGCTGTACTCCACCTAACAAAAAAAGACAGCTCATTCTGTAACCATTCATGAATTACAAGAAAGAAACCTCTTGAAAAAATCTTTATTTACTGTTACAAAAAATAATAAAAGCAAAAAAGAGCTAAAATGAATAGCACAAGCTAAAATTAGTAACCAGCTGATGGCATGCTCGTTGTTTAGGGCAATGTGCAGCTGACAAGTTATATGATGACAGACAGCAGACAGTTTCCATTACTAGTCCACACAGGGTTGAAACTGAAGCAAATATTATTTGGTTTCTGTATTGTGGAAACTTCTGTGTAACACACATAACATAATCTCAAGAAAAGTTCTTGCACTCCAGACCCCTTCTGGCTCTTCAAAGTTGTCAGATAATTCCAAATTTGTACTCCTGATGATATTGTCATTTGCACTGGGAACTGAATTTTTTTTGTCAATCTGTGTTTTAAGCCCCATGTTTTTTCAGGGACCAAGAGCTGTGTGGCATCCTTATGGCATGTGCTGGAGATGATGGGAATTGGGTTTCCCAGGAGTTACTTCTCACCTCTCAGGACTGAACTGCAGATTGAGAGTAAAGAAGAAAGACAAAAGCATGTAGTATGTTAAAATGCTTCACCTGAAAAGCTCAATTTTGGGGCATACAATTCAAACTAGTGTTTGCAATGCAATTAATAATCACTGTCATTTAAAAGGACCTTAATTATGTGAAAAAGGGAGGTTCAAGAAAGCCTCACTATCTCAATAATTGCCTTTTAGATTTAAGGGTTTTTTTAAGAATAAAATACAAAAACCTGTATAATTGAAGTGGCTCATATAAGAAGAACAGCAGACTCTTAGTAATGGACAGTTCCTCTAGACCACGGCTGCATTCCATAATCCACTTCTTAGCGTCAGTGTTGACTGACCCCATTTCATAAATAGTCTTCAGGGTAGAAAATCTTGTATTTATTTCCACACTTCATTTTCATAATATCTCAACAGAAATATTTTCCAAGAAATAAGAATGAAAACAGAGGAGTCCAAATACCTACAAAATACTCAATTTAGAGTAGCAGCCATTATCTTTTATGTCAATTGTCAGTGTTACTTAGCTGATGTTTAGTAGTCAGAATAAGTGCTTTGTTTCTTAATTCTGCTTTTACTTTTTATGGCAGTCAGTAAGTCAAGTGAACCAAGTGAAGTACTGAATGAAGTTGAACAAAATAAACTAAAATGAGTAACATCATTTTCTTGCTGTGAGCATGTGAGTTCATGATGAGAGTAAGGAGACGGATCTCAGTTTTCAGTTTGCAATCTATTTAACAGAGGGAAGATATTTGAATTGGTGGTACCACAACTCCTCTCTGTTAAGGGTCTATTCTGCTTCACTATCCTGCTTTATTTTACACTTGCAAGTTCATTGGCATTGAGTTTAAGATTAAATGAGCCTATTTATGACTACATAAATATGGTCACCAATTTCATTTTAAGTGTCCTCTGACTTTTTTTTTTTTTTCTTTGGTATATGGCAATGCACTAGTTTGTACATTTGGAGTTTATTATAATACCTCCTTAATATATATCACCATGTTTTTAATTTAAAGACATTTAGTTGCCTCTGCATCATTCTTGATTATTACATACTGTTAATATTGTGGCATTTCTTTCTGTAATATACCAGTTGTACCACTTAAACATTTCTGCAACAATGGCAGGTTTTAAGATGTTCTTATTGTCAGTGCTTTGGACTTTTTAAAATGCACGTGAAATGTGGAGGAAAAAAAAAAGGGTGTTGTGTTCCACTTGTGGAAAAACGAGCAAGTTCTCTTTTCATCACTGCAGTCTTCTCATCAGAAGATATACACATAAGAAAATAATTCTGGTAAGCTTTGCCTTAGTTAGTTGCAGTAATGCAAGTAGTAACATTATGATAGGTTGAACAAAAGACTCTTCCTCTCCCAGTAGTATTCATGCGTTTAATATCAGCAAAGGTTTCTATCTCTTTTGTTGTTATACGCACAATGAATTTTTAAAAAAGAGAGAGACAGACCTGCAAGGAGAAGTGCACTTTATGCATAGATTATGATCTGAACGATCTGAAATGGTTCTGTAAGAACCCTAGGAACATGCTTTGTTCTGTAACAACCTTATCAATTGGCGATGGCCAACTGGGGTGACCTGATGGTGAGAATAAAAAAATAGAAAGCAGTGGAATCAAGAGATACAATGAAAAATGCCTCTCTCTCCCCACTTCCTCCCCTGTTCTTACAGATTTTTATTGTACTGAACTATAATACAGCTGTTTAGTTTGTTTAATTCATTCTGGTTTGTTCCATTAATATCCAAATGTCAAAAATACTAAGGTCACAGAACCTATCAGGATAGTAGGCAGGTTTATAAAACCAATGCCATTACATGTGGGCTCTGGATGTACCAAGTACGCTTTTCATTTACAGTAGAATCATGATACCCGTTAATTAAAGGGAACTATGTAATTATCTCTCTTAAAGCAACACAAGATTTTAGACAGCAAATCAAATGATCAGACATGTTGTCTGCACATTTGTTGTTATTTTTGTAAATATGCAGTTCTTCTAGTGGTGAAAAGCCTGGTGATGTGTTGGTGTTATTGCTGCATACCTTGTAATATGTAATGGAAAAAGTTACATATTTTTCAGTGTTCATTGTACAAAGTATGGCAGCAGTTTTCAAATCAAATGTTTGAATAATGGTTATGGCTTAAAATGAACATGTTACTCATAATTATATAGAACATGGCTCTGCTAAATACTGAGAAACCAAAAAGGGCAGATATCTTTAAAAGGTAACTTTTAAATTAATCATTGTCTTGCCCTGTGATGATGATTAACAGTATATGTAAGTTGCTGGTCAGACAGGGTTTTTTAGGAGTGTCATTTGTCTTCTAGTTGGCCAAGATTTTAGTGTATCCACAAATTACCACTTTTCTTAATTTAGGCATGAGAATGTGGATTGATTATAGGTATGCAATTCTCTCACTGCAAGTGTGATGTCCTCAGAAAATTTTTACACTTATTGCAGGTCTGTTACACCTTTGCTCTGTGTGTGGGTTGTCTGTGGTTTGGGGTTGTTTTGAGACTTCGGGGGATTTCTTTTCTTAGTCTGAAGCTTCTATCTAGGGTAGCCAGGATAGCCCTAATCCCTTATGAATAAATATTACTACTGACTTACAAACTTGTTAATGAAATTTCTTGCTTGCACCACCTGCAAAATTTCATGCAGTAGTGGAAATTGCTACTTTTTTGTAATATCCCTTAGATTTCACAAAACTGAAAAGTAGTAATGCAGTATTTATCTGAAGATAATCAGGTCAGCTTTTTATGATGCTGGCAAAGATTACCAAGAAAAATTGCACATAGCTTTCTGGAAACAAAAAAGGTAGACAGTGGTTTTGGAAGTAAAAACAGATGTTACCAGTTGTTTTATAGATTGGTCACTGAGGCCCTATTATGGGATAATTAACTCTCCCTTACATAAAGTAAATTATGCTTTCACTCTTTGGATGCTGCTAAGGAAAGGCCCTTTAGGAAAATGTAAAATGAACTGTAGTATCAATTTTTAAGTCTGTCTGGTGGTGTTTACTTTAGCTACTGCATTACTTTATGCCACAGGGTATATAAGGAAGCAAATAACAATCCTTTATTCTGACATACATAAACACAAATGTGCCGCACATGCAGTTTGAGTCTACTCAACTGCTGGAGTCTGCTGAGATAAGTTTAAGAATCTATAGATTTCTGGTCATCATAGCAAATTGAGGTGTGTCCAGGTCTTCTAATAATACACTTAGACATCTCCCCTGGCACGAAGATATAGCTTAATTTACAGAAAGTCTTAAGTGGTTTGTTCCTGATTACAAAAGAAGTTTGTAGAAGGCAGGCGAACTTAATTGAGGCTTAGTGCCCAAATTTCTGGACAATCACTAGACTATCAAATGAGGAAGGGATACTGCATAGAGAAAGAGCAGGGTAAAAATGCCCAGGGCCTAACCTGCACTCCTAGATTAAAAATGAAAGAAAAATAAAAAAGGTCAAGGCTGTATGCTTTGGAGTTCCTGGAGAGGACCATTTTAAGCCTTTATGTCACACTGGCTTTATGTGTATTTGGTTTCCTGGTCTGAACTGGGTGGGCACTGGTGACATCTGTTACCTCTGAATTACTGATTTATATGGATGGTTTTACTTGCAACAGGTCCAGTGCTTTTGTTTATTGAGAAAACTCCCTGAGCAATTACTCATAATTCAGATAATAAATTGAAAGAAAAAATAATGCAATAAATAGAGTTCTGTGAGATACAATAAAGCTTGAAGTTTCTAAAAGGAACCATGTAAGCTATATAGTAATATCTAGTTTTAAATATGAAATCTATGACAGATAATTAGAGGTAGCTGGATGACAATTACACTAAGCAAAATAAAATATTGGAAGCAAGCTTATAAAAATCAACACTTTCATAAAGTTTTTACAGTAGAGCTCCTGTATTTGTTGCTGAAATGAATGTGGTTATCATTAGAAGAGTTGTTTCTCCCTCCAGTGATTGTCTGTATGTGTGTTTTGCTGTGGATATATATCTGTTTCAAGATCCCAAATTTCAAGATAATTTTAACAGTTAAAATGTGAAATGGTTCTTTTGTTGTTCTCAAGTGCTTGCTGTCTGAGTTATAGGCAAGTTTAATTTTTTACTATATTCAGCTGGACCATGGGGGGAATCCTTGCTTTAATTAGTAAATTGCTTTTCGGTTATGTTTTTCTATAAACTAATCATGGTTGAGTTTGCATTGCACTGTGGTGCTTAACCGCTCTGTCAAGTTTGTGTTAGGAAACGAGCTAGCCAGCTGTGAAGGAAGGAAATCAGGGTAGTACTTTCTTAAATCTAGAGATGCTTATTCAGCACTGAAATACTGGGCTATGAACTGATGCACAGAAAGCTTCAGATTCTTCAGCTTGATACTGGAAACTCTGAAAAGCCGTTTGACCACAGCTGCATCACTAATGTGCAAGCCATCATGTGTCTCAGGAGAGACGCCTTTGCCCCCCACTTGTGTGCCACGAACCATCCAATAGCACTGAGCAGATGTGCATTGCTAGCGGCCATTTGTGCAACAAGAGTCAAGTTACTGCTGCTGTCACTGAGGATCTTAGCCCATATGGCTCTGGACTCCCTGATGGGTTTCCATTTTAATATGAAGAGTCTTTGCACTGTCTTCAAATGTTGTGTAAGCACTTCTTTCTTCAACAGCATTATCCAACAGTTAGGGTAAATTCTTTGTTGCTTTATATGTTTTGGGATGGCTGTTGCTGAGCCAGCACTTTGGGTACAGTAGCTCTATCCACTGCTGTTTTATGGTCTTAGTAAGAGCTATGGACAGGTACCAAAGCACTTGCCAACAAGCCCTGCCATCATAGTTCTCTTGTCTTTTACATTAGACTGCCCTGCAGGCCATCCCACAACCTCCACCTGCCTAAATAAAATGGAAAACATGTCTGAAGGTAAAACCAGTCCACGGACATGTGAAACCTTGCTCAAATCATCTGCTTTTCCCTCAGGTGAAGGAGGATTGCAGGGCCTTTTCAAGGAGCTGCTTGTTTGTGTCATTGCAGAAGTTCAGAAAACAAATGTTTTTAAAGTAGTGATTGAGTCTTGCTTCTGAGACTTCAAACAAATCTCAGAGTTAAGTTATTACCGCTTTGAGGCCCCCACTGTGCAGAAGTGGTGCATGAACCAGTCAAAGGAAAAGAGCAGCCTAGTTTCTTTAGATACCTGAAATCTTTGAAATATGATGCCCACATGCCCTCTTTCTTGGTGTACAGCACACCTCATTCTGAAGGTTGAAAGGACACCAGCCTTCATGCTGCTGGTATAAAACCCATCCACGTTTTTTATGTGCTAGTGAATGGTCGCAAACTCAAGTAGAAAAGTGTATCTTTCCTTTAAGGTAAATATTTATCCATTTCTGTTTCTGGTCATTCTGCTAAGATGGGGCAAGTATTAGTTTCTCTATCTACAAAATGGCCATAAAAATATATATCTAATGTTATTTGAGACTTGGCGGAGGTTTATATGCTTGGATTAAAGCTTGCTAATGCTGCAGGGTTCCATAAGGGGTCAGTTCAAATGCTGCAAGTTCAGTGAAGCCCATTTGAGCAACTGTTGCTCTGTCGCAATAGCAGTTATCAGATCAAATGATTGAATCAACATACCCTATTCAGTATAATAGAAATGTCATTTGTAGTAGAATATTATCATAGGATTAATGTCCCTTGCTTTGCAAATAAATGGCTTAGCTGTGCCTTGGCATTTAATAGCAGCAGGAGACCATTATCCTCTAACAATGCACTATTTCATTGACATTATCTCTTAAGTAACACAGTATTACAGAAAGAAATTGTCTAGGCATAAGTGTTTCATTCTACACAGGAAACAAAATGTAAATGCAAAGTTTATGTTAGTTCATGCAGCTAATTTCTGTTGATCTTCTGCATCTTCCCTTCATTGAGATACAATTACAAGCAGTGACACTTCTTGAGGTGTTTTACTGATAGGAAACATTTAAGATAATTTTTTTTTATGGTTTGAACAAAGTGAAGGATAATCGTTTTTGATGATAATTTTGGGGGGAGGAATATCTTAAATTTAACTAGAAAACTACACAAGCTAACCTGCTTTTCTGGAATACAGTTTATGATATGTGGTTGTTTGGTTTCATTGGCCTTTTTTTGTGGGTGTTTTTGGGTGTTTTTTTTTGGACTTTGGTTACAGCCAGGCTTTTGGTGGTGGTGTTATTCCTCACTACACAAGGTCCTGGATTTTGCCATGTGTTATATGATACCAGGATGCCACTTCCTGCAGTAATTTTCTTGGCTATTTGTCTCTGTCTTTCACCAAACTCAAAGTAGTCAGTGCATAATAATCTAGTAGACTTTATTCCCTGACCTTTTTTTTTTTTTTTTTTTTTTTTTTTTTTTGTNTTTTTTCAAATTGCTCAGCCTGTTCCATGGCAGAAATTGTATTTTTATCTGGAGATCTCTGTAGCATGACCTATATCCTCAAAAGCCACAATTTATGTTCACTTATTCCTGTACTTGCTTCATTGCCATTTTCCTTCCCTGATTTTGCAATATGTGGTTTGCTTTCTGGAACTAATATTGTTAATGTCCTGTTACTTTCAGATTTTGCCCAGATGTGGCATATCCTTAGCTAGTTGCAGATAACTTTGCTTGGTATAAGAAAATTACATCTTAAAGGAACAGGCATGCAGAACATGAGATGTTAAGTCTGCAATACAGCCACTGAAATCCATGTGTGAAAGGCAGGAAGTAGTCTGCCAAAGGGAGGTACCAAAGTGGTTTCTGAAAGCTTAGTTATATCTGGGTTTAAGCTTGTTGGTCATGTACAATGATGGTACCTGTTGCTTTCAAAGTGGTCTTTTACTTTATACGTGGTTATTTTAACTGAAATTGTGAAACTTGCAGTTAAATTGCTTCAGATCATTGCTAGACTCCAGACTTTCTGTCCTATGCTGTAGTCTGGACAGTTTCTCAATTTTCTCGCGCTGATTTTACATATATGGTATGGGATATTATAAGCTGGGTCGGGATAACCTGTTCAGTTAGTTAGGGTAAGATGTAGTCATTGAAATCCCATTTTATGGGAAGAAAGGAAAAAAGAACAAGAGATTATGTAAGCAAATGGATCACTGCAAGAACAAATAAAAAAACAAAATGTGAACAACTAATTAAAATGGATATGCAGAAACACTCAAACGTTAATGTGTGGGGAGGAATTACTTAATATCCTTGAAAAAATGTGGAAAAATAAACTGAGTTGTGGTTTGATTTCCCTAGATTAAAAACGATCCGTTATGGTTGCTTCGTCACAAGAAAATTTCAGCAACTTTAATTTGACATATGTGCTCCACTTAAATACTTGCGATGCATAATAACGTTATTCTTGATCTAGAACAGTAGATAGAAAATGCTGTCTTGCAGAACCAGAAATTCATAAAATTAGGATGCTTTTACAGACAAGTAATTTGCTGTTAGATATGTGTATCTAGAGGTTTCTTTTACATGTTTGAAAAGGTATTCTGGCATTATAAGTATATCAAAAGTTGTATCCTTCATTTTGAATTCTTTTCAACTTACTGAGCCTTTGTGTCTACCTATTGTGAAATTGTGGTGCATTATGGTATATAGGCTATGCTGTTGCTGTTATCTTTGATATGAAATGCCTGCTGCTTGCATTAAACAAAAAAGACTGATGTGTTATTGTACGTTAATACAGACCACCACAGAAAAGAGCAGAGGACTTTTCAAGGTTTTCCCTAGGGCTGTTACTGTTAGAGGTTTTCCCAGAGGTTAGGTCCTTCTATATTCATAAGATGATGGTATGCAACATAGAGACAGAGTAAAAGATCGGAAGAAATTTTAAGCAGCTGACAGGTGAACCTAACTGCTGTAATTAGCATATTGGTCTAGGCGGGCAGTACTGTGGAACAAGACCAGAATCAAAGCTTTGCTCAGATAGACCCTCTGCCTTTTTGGGTGCAGAATCTTGCAAACTTGTTTCTGGTTTGTACATTGCTATAGGGGATCTTAAAATACCTGTGGTAAAACTAGCAATGCTGGATCTCTGATGGCCATATTAACAACTAAACAGATGGATACTTTATAAATACTTAAACTGAGAAAAATCCTGTAATCTATAACCCTGTCTGGAAGACAGGTAAATGAATTGGAGAAATCCAAAGGAATCAAAGTCAACATACCTTTTTCTTTGAAATGCCAGATGAGATTAATTCTCAAAAGGCTGTCAAGAGCTATAGAATAAACACTAGCTACCTTTATAGGAAGAAAGAATGGTACATTTAGATAGTATGAGAATATAAACTGAAAGGCTGCATTAACCCCCCAAAAACAGGTCTACCATGCTGAGGTTGATTAGGTGGACATGAAGGAAATCATATCAATGCTTCAAAACATTGCATGAAGATGGAGAAAAAGTATCTAAGAACAAGTCAAAAGTAAAAAATATGTAATCTCTTTTTGTCAGGCATCTTTCATAGGTGTGAAGCTATCAGTTCTTTTGGAGCTCAGTTTTTATGTATCAGTGAATATATCGCCAGTACTGGGAGATTTAAGTAGGTATATTTTTCTATAGTTAACACTGTTAGGTGTAAAAGGATGCAAAAAATTGTTAGTCTTTGAAGGGAGTTCTCTTCTATTACCATTTCCAGATGTGAATTTTTGAATGTCATCCACCAGAGTTCTCCTATGTCATGGCAGGGCCAACAAGGTACTGAAGTCCAATCCTTAGGATAATGTGTCTCATCTAACAGTGTATGCTAAGAGGAAGGAAATAATATTATTATGCCAGTGCATTTTCTTCAATTTTAGAATAAAATGAGAAAGTTCTTTGAGCAAAATAAGACCACTATTATCACTTAAGCAGGTTAATACAGCTTCGTGTATATACAGCATGAAATTTCAGTAATAAAACTGAGGGAAACGTTAAGGTACTTAAAAAAAAAAACCCAAAACAATCAAACAAACAAAACTCTTGGGATTGTCCCTTCTAGTTTTTAACCCAAAGTACAACTTGAGTGGCTGGTTATTTTGAAGCAAAATGGTGGCAGACATTATCATTTTGTCATTTATATTCTGTCTCCAAACAATACTGAAGAGCAAATTAGTCCTATTGTATTATCATTAATCAATTTAAATGGCCAGTGTGCAAGAGGAAGCCCAATATGCAGACTGCTTTTACAGATCTTTAAAAATGCTTATTAATGGTTAATAGAGGTTAGGGACTAATTTATTCAAATTCTCAGCTAATCCTTCCATATGTGATATGATTAACATATTTAATAAATACCTATGAATAGTAATATATAGCTATGAGTGATTCAGAATGTTACCTAGAAGAGTATGTGTTATGTATAGGCAGTAATGCTTAGCTGTATATTTTAAACTAAAAGTTTCACAGAAGAATTAAGATGTGCTTTACTTCAGTATTAGCTCCAGGTATAATCTGAATATTACTTCCAAATTAACATAGTGTATATGTGTGCATTTGCACGCACACAACTCTAGCACAGGTTTAATGCTACCTGTAGCTCAAGTTGTCTGTGGTGTCAAAAGATCTGGGTTAAAGCATGAATACTGTTGACACTAGAATGAAAAGGCCCCTATCGTCTGCTGCTGAAAGACTACAACAAACCACTTAAATCTTGTTCTACACCATCCGCTCCTCCTACAGCAAGGCTGGCTCCTGCACTGCATGGAAATAATGTGTGCTAATGTTAGAGTGAAGAGAACCCTTGACTGCATAATGAAAGTGCTGGCCTATTTACTATGAACAAAAAACATCAAAGGATCATCTGTAAGGTAGCTGCATTTTTCATGACGTGAAATTGGGAAAACAATGAAAAGAAATTAATCTATGTATTTTTGATTATTCTTGATACATTAGATATTTAGCTATATATGAAAATGTTCACTTAATATATTTCAAGTAATATGCAACAATGCAAGAGTGGATAAGATGACTGGCTTTCATTTCCATTTTTCTTCAGAAGCAGATGAAGACTTAAAAAAAGCCTTTTCTCAGGGTTGCTTACAACGAAGTGAGGTAACCACCAATCTCATGCACTTACCTCCCACTTATCCTTTCCCACATTGTGTTGAGCTGACTTTAGGAAGTGCATTACCATTTTGTGACAGTATAAATTACCCTTAAAACTAATTAATTCAATTACTGTGATCTATGACATTTCTGATAGGGCCCTGAATTCTTGAGGTAGGAAGCAAAGACACAAGTAACTGGTATTCAGGAGAAATTAACAAGTTTTGCCCTTTTTCTTCTTTCTTAGTTTATTTCCTTTTCTCTTTTTGATTAGGGGTCTCAACTGAGATAATTCTCTGCTGGTTGTGTGATGGCACATTGTCCTAGGAAGAACATTTTTCCATAAACATTTGTTCCATAAGTAATTTTAACTAATGTCATATACTTATGAATCATCCTCTTATCACTTACAAAAAAGAACTTTTAGTCTTCCGTCTGCTTCTCCTTAATTTTCAGCTTTATTACACATGCAATTACAATTTTCCTCTTCTAAATAATTCACTGCACAGTTCATTTCACACAGAAGGTAAATGAATAAAAATTTGTTTTCTTTAGCATCAGCCTGTCTGTTTTCTATGCATGGCTGGCGGCCAGGAATATTAGATTTCAACATCCAATTTTTAAAAGTGTGAGTTTTAGTGTTAATAATAGATAATCTGTATGGGCATTGTGTAAATTATCCAGTGGTTGGAATCTGAATCCTCTTTTGCCTGATTTTACCCCTTCATTTCATTGTCTGTTCTGTTCTAAGCACAGTGGCTAATTATACTGATCTAAGATCAACGTAAAAAGTTGCTATTGTGCTACAAATAAGCATGAACTAATGAATACACTGAGGTTTCCTTATCAACTAGAAAGTTCTGGTGAGATTACAGTGGTCTTAAACACAGGAATTACAAAATAAAATATAAATACCAGCTCCCCCTCCCCCCCAAAAAAAAAAAAAAATCTGACACTGATGGGAGTGGAAAGAATTTTTCTTAGAAAATCTAGACTGTGGCACCGGAGAGGTGTTAAGGTATTTAGAAGTTGTCAGCAGGTTCCTTAATGGTGGTCAATTTAAGGTTCTTTCACTTTGTTTGAAATGCCTGACTGACATATTGGGGGGGGCGGAGGGGTGGGGAGAGAACTTTTTTGATGGGTAGCTCAGATTTTGGTTATCATGCAGAGGGATAGTTTCTGAATGATGGGGGAGGAGTTGTGTCCTGATTTTAAAATTACTGTTGATGGACAGTCTACCAGGATATATAGAGCACCCTCTAAGACTGCATAATAGACTACAAATTTCTTCTAAGTAACAGGTTAGAACTAACTCATTGAGTGGGCAGTTGATGTATTGCCATGTTCCAAAGCAATGAAAATCCATACGTTGTAGTATTAAAATGTCATGGTGTCCTTAAGGAATATATGTAGTAATTCAGTACTTCTGTCCGTTTCGTTGCAACTTCATTGAGGTAGAAGAGGAGGGTAAAACTTAACAAAATCAATGTGACATGATCATAGGAGTTGAAGTCTGTGGTATAGAGTTGTACATTTCTGATTAAGTCATCCAAATAGCTATTTACAGTTATGCATCTTGATATAGCAGACTGCAGAGACAAATTTCTTCCCGTTACGAAAAAAATACATTAAGAAGTTTATGGCAGTGTTGGTGGTTTTGTTTTTGTGTTTTTTTTCTTTTTAACGCCCTTTTGTCCCTTTGACTCATATTAAAGGAATCACAGTCATGTAAGGATTTAGAATAAACTTATACTAGGGAATAAAAAAGATATTTACTGTTTCTTTAATTGTTTAATGGTTAATTTTTTTACACAGTATGACAGCAATGTAAACAAAATGCAAGTGAAATAAATTTCCTAGAAATGGAATAGGATGTGTAGAGGCTTTCTTTGCACCCAGATCTAGAGAAATAAGGATCTAAACAGAATCTCACAATCAAATAGAATCTTAAGAAGAATCTGTTTATAAATGGCTCATGTGTATCACCAGTTCAGGGAAGCTCAGAATTGTGACTGTCTGTATTAATAGTCCATAGAACTCAATTTTTTTCAAAGCCTGAATACTGAAGTTTGGCAATGATTTCACTGGGTGCAGGATTACTGGACCTGTGTGAATTTTTATGCCTAAAATCTCTGGGCTTTCATGAAAATGAGAAAATGAACTATTTTTGCCTGTGATTTTTACTTCGTTTGGATTTTTTATTTTTTTATTTAAGACCCTTCTCAGTATTGATTTGGTAAAGTGCTCAAAGTGTCTTTGGAAAGCAGTGAAGGACATGCTTAGTTTTAAGCACTTAACACTTTCAGGAGAGGTGCTTTCATGAAGTATCGAGTATCTGTTTGCCTTCTGTTCGTGCAAACTTTGCTATAATTAATTTTAGATTTTTTTCCTTATTTCATTTAAAGTCTTCAATTCTCACAGTCTCTGAGAGAGTCTTCAGTTGTAAATTTGTCTTGCTGAATAGCCTCAAAAAGCAGATACTAAGATTCATATTTCAGTGAGTTCCTAAATAACTGTATTTGAGAACACATGCACCGTAACTATGATTCATTAATTATGAACTGCTATAGATAATCATGTTATGCCGTAGGCCAGTTGAGGTCTAGCTTAACTTTTTGAACACTGCAGAGATGAGGAGATAATTTAAGAGGAGTACTTAATTGTAATATTTGGTGTCACTAATAACAAGTTGTCTAATACAAGAAATTAAGCAATTAATTTAGGGTGTACTTGTCTCAAAATGTTCATAGAACAGCTCAGGTTGGAAGGGACCTTTAAAGAAAAAAAAACCATTTTTGCCCTAATTCCTTGTTCTTCACCCTCCACCCCCACTAGAAAAAAAACCCTCAAAACTTTGCAACAGTTTTGTTAGATAAGACCATAAGTCTCTGTGCCTGGGCTAGCAGGCGCAGTGTTTTCATTAGAGATACCCGTGCAATTACAATATACTCCAAACATCCACAATATACTGTGGTAAAGGGGAGCAGAGCTTTGGTACAGGTAGTAACAAAAATATTACATCACGTAACAAACGAAAAAGCAAACAATAAAGAATTTGTATTAGAACTATAAATCAAAACTTCAAACCAACTTGTGTGCAAGTGACAATAAATAAGCCACTTTGAGTAAAATCAATAACGATATTTCCAGGAAGAGTGTATAAGTGATGGTTCTGAAATGCTGATTGAAATTAAGAGTTACTGTTTGATTGTTTGGAAGACTTTTGTTTAACATATTAGGATTGATTTAGGTACAGGGATAGTAATGAATGCCATGAGGCAATATAAATGTCTTATAATAATAGCAAGATCTATTGAAGAGGTTTTTCAAAATCTTTGCATGTTTATCCTCCTGAATTGGTGTTTGAAAACATTTGGTATATTCTCATACTATATTTTAGATTTTAAGTCAAATAAAAAGAAATATTTGGTCCATGTTAATGGTTTTCAGTCATTGTGCTGATGTGAGACACATCTATCTAGCTTCTATCCATACTTTAATTGATTTTTAGACATTTGGAAAGAAGCAATATCATTAAGAGGAGGTAACACCAGTACTTTTCACTAGCACAATGCCCTTTTTAAAGATCTGCAACCTTTAACTAATATAATGTAAATGTTATTTATTATAACAATTTTAGATATAGTGATTCTCCCAGGAAAGCACTCTAAAAGAGAGAGAATTACGGGTAGAGTCCCCATACACAAGTCTCATTTGTGAATCTAACTTTCAGGTAAATTTATACCTTAAATTTAAATAATTGAAGGTGTGGCACTTTTCTCTCAAAACAATTGTATTGCTAATATTTCCTCAAAAATAGGGAGTGCATATGGGGTACTATGAATTGACTTTTTTCTTCTTCTTGGTTTTAATTCCTTTCTTTTATAACTGTTTCATAGCAAAGAAAGTATCAAGCTTCTTACTGGTTGGTCCAGCTGGAAAAAAAGAAAAAAAAATTAAAAACCTTGGTAATAGAACACAGGTCTCCTTTTCAGTGGTGCTGGTATCAAATGCTAGTTCTGTTGTGTTTCCTTACAAATATGAATCTGAGTCCTTTCTCGTTTTCACTGTGACTTTCTAGAAAAGGTGATGATCAGAATGCAAGAATAGAGCGTTGATAAGCAAAGCCCTGTAGGAACAAATTTGTAGGGTATAAGTAATGCTGAGACTTTTGTGGTTACTTTCTTTGTAATGGGAGGGAGGAAAATGGGAAAGAGAATGAGATCACCAACACTTCAGTGAAACACCCTTTTTGACAAGTGCATTACTTAAGATTTCACTTTTTCAAATTGGACAAAATTATTCTTAAAGGGAAAATTTTAGAGAACTGCTATATCATTTGGACATGGTTGAGAATGCGTCTCAAAGAAGAGTCTTTTAAAAAATCTTAAATTTTAACTAGTGTGTAGCAATATAAGAATATGTTGTAAAACATTTTTGTGATTCTTGAGGGAGAAACAATGCTGCTATTTTAAAAGAATAGATGTGTCATAAATCAAGCCAGTGAACAGATGTATGAATGCATTTCATGCATGAATTAACCAGCTACCAACTAGTAGATTTCAAATCGATGTGTTCTGCTTGCCAACTAACATGTAGTGTGCTCAAGCAGAAATACTGTGTAACACACATATGAGGTTGTGGCTAGAAATATATGAGCTATTTGAGATTTTACTTGTCTAACACCTGCACAAAATGAATTCAGAAATCCAGCATTACAAATTCATCAAGACTGAACCAGCTGCCAGGAGAAGGGTCATTATTTTCAGGACAATTTCAGTGGAGTTGTCACAGAGCTTTTTGATTGTATTGTGTGTGTGTATGTGTGTGCTTGAATTGTTCAAAATGGATATTCTTAGTAATGTGTATGCATTCAAATATATATACACACTTAGTATTACTGTGTTATGGAACTCTATAATTGCATGGATACAGTATGACAGTATGCCATATGATATGTATTATGGAACTGTAATTTGTACTTTAGTGACTGGTCAATTACGGCTTTTTCTTACCCGGTTTTAAATTTTGAAGAGAGATAGGCAGACACAAACACAAGTTAAAGAGGAATTTGGTTTTATAGTGGAAATACAAACATTTTGTTGAAAAAATACTCTTTTTTAAATTAATTTGTGCATTTGGGGGAAAATACCTCTTTTCTTGATGGAAGGTACTTGGTGTCTTTTTAATTGCAAAATATCCTGTGGATCAGTCTGTGATAACTTAGTTTCAAATTACCACTTTTCATTTGTCTTCAATATTCCAGCAGTAGGACATCTACTGACTATGGGAGATAAAGTTCGTCATAGTTTTTTTTTTCATAAACGGAGGGCTTGAAACTCTTTTGCCAAGTAATCTGGTGAACGAAAATGTTTAGTATAAGTTTTGAAGAATGTTTGATGACGTCTGCTGCTGCAAATCTTGTGTTTATTTCTGATCCCTGGATTAACTTGTTTTCCACATTAGATTTCTGAGAATTCTTAATGTAAAAATTGAGATGAATTAAGTGGGAATGCGTCCTTGAGACTTCTTTCTAACAGAGCACATTCACTTGGTCAATTTTGATCTTTTCCAAATATATAAAGACGTGAGAATGATAATGCAATTCCACATACCATAAAAGGAAGCAAATGCATTGCTTTGTTACCTGTGAAAAATGACTAACGCTCTTGCACACTCTGGATTAGCGTTCCTTCAGGGGTGAAGAAAAAGCACAACTCTGTTCTCAGTTGCTTCTGAAGTATTCATAGAGTTCATGAGCTCCTAGGCATTTTGTCTCCCAGAAGTTTCAATAAATATCAAGTGAGTAAAGTAGAGAGAAGGCAGAAAAGATTGCATCCAGACTGCTGGTTTTGGTGCCCAGATAGAAGGAATAATGTAAAACAAAGAGTCCCAACAAGTGTAAATGCCTTCCAGTAAGAGTACTTGGAAGGAGCTTCTGTATAAATTGAAAGTTCACTCTGTGCAAGATCTGAAAATTGCTTAAAAAACATCCATGTTTCCAGAATAGTGTCTGCCAAATCAAGTATATTCAAAGTACAATTATAATGAAGCTGCTTAATTAAAAATGGGATCTGTTTTTCCGAATTAATTTCCTGCTGCTCTTGCATCTGAATTTGTGAGAAAGGATAAAAGTCTAGGACTGGTAATACTTCTTATTACCATTTCCACAACAAGCAGGCTAACAGAAAAAGATGTATGGTACCCTTATTTTGTTAAAATATACTGGATTTGTGATAATGCCAAGTAAGAGATGCTTTTAATGCCATTTCCATTAACCATTTACCTTTCATGCCTTTTTAAAGGCAAGCTTCTGTCTTGCTCTTGATGATTCTACCTGTCAAAGCTGTTCCTTCCATTTGGTTGCTGAAGGACAAGCCTGACTTCAGCTCTGGGAGAAATAGTGAACCACAAAGGAGGAGACAAATTTTGAAGGCTGATGAGATGAGACATTTAATCTAGTAGGAGAGAGACAAATAAATAAATGTATTTAATAATGAAGGATGCCAGACCGGGATTTTTATTTTTTTTTATTCTTGGAGTATGTTTCTGAGAATTAATAGTTACAAGTGTAATGCCATTAAATTAATAGGCCTTGATGACAGGATAGCTTCAGTCTGACAAAGTACAATCAGAATTGTTTACAAAGTAACTATTAGCTACTGTGGAAAATGGAAATGAATTATTTAAATGCATAGAAAGTTCTCTGGCACAAATGGGAAGCTGTGAAGATTAAGATTAAAAGAGGGAGAACAAAAAAAAGTTTGTCAAAAAATATCTACTGTATAGGAACAGGGAATAGTTTCCTGAGAAGTAAAGTTGTTGGTGGTGGCTGAAGAGCGCAGGAAATACTGAACAATATATGCATTCAATCCTGTTAATTTCTAAGTGGCTCAAATAGTTGTGAGAGTAAGGAGTAGAGGGAATTACTGACCAAATGACATAGAAAGACTGCAATAATAATACACTATACAATAGGAAGACGTAGTGTGTGATGGCTCTGAAAATTGACCAGTGATTTTAAACTGAAATTCAACTGCAGTTGAAGGGTGACCACCCTGATTCTTCCTTTTTGAAGTATAGGGAGCTTCTTTCTAAATGCAAGTATCACTATCATTGTTATTAAAATGTTGTTCTAATCCATATAGAAAGAAAGGAAAATCTCTCATTTTCAAGGTCTTCAAGAGCAGCTTGAATAAAGCCTTGAGCTGACCTCACAGCTGATCTTGCTTTGAGCAGGAGGTTGGACTAGAAACCTCCTGAGGTCTCCTCCAGCCTGAGTGTTCCTATGATCCTATGAAAATACTAATACAGCATTTCCCCTGCAAATCTTTCCAGTGTTAATTTTCTGTTGATTTATTGTAGTTAAAATAGGCAGATTGTTTGTGGAAAACTAGGGGTATTTGGTCACTGTGGGCATTGCAGGTGTTCTTTGCTATAAGGTTTTCTGCATCTGTCAAGGAAAATACGCCTTTGTAATAGAGGCACTCAGAATGGAAATTCTTCCCTGTGAGATATTCCAATAGGCTTTGGCTTTGCTGAACCATGAACAATTTGAAGTATAATTAATGCAGGTGCAATGACTGTTAAAGATTCAATATTTTTCCACCTGATTTTTTTTCAGATTTTTCTCCCTAGAACATAATAGTAATTTCTTTTTCATCTGAGTACATCACTTATTCTCTTGGAAATGTCTCTACTAAGTGTGTTCTGTTTGCTGAAGTGTTGGGCTGTCATGCAAATTTGACTTTCTATCAGTTTCCACAGGCTTGTCATCACTAGGAAAGAAATTAGATGTATGTATTTAAAATTGTCCTTTTACTTCAGCGTTGGCAGCTCTCTGCAGTGCCTGACATTTTTATGAGAAGCAGCCTGTCACATCTTGGGTTACAGGGAGGAGAGCATTTAAAATACAGGAAAAGGCCTACATGACATGATGCTATTTTATTTTTTTTGTCATCCTCACACTCTTCACTGTTCAAACCCCATGAAATTTGTACACAAGGTTACAGGATTCAAGAGATTATTGGCTGAGGAAAGCAGCTAAATCAAGGTGTTTGGTCCATTCCCACAAGATTTATATGTAAACAGGGAAGCAACACGTTAGTTTGAGGTGCAGTGTGTAGCCTCTGGTGTATTAGACCATGATATATAAATGCTTGTAGGAAGGTATATGTGGGAGATTTGTACTCTCCAGAGTACATTGCTTCTTTCAAGACATCAGTTTGTCACTAACAGCTTAATGAACCATTTTAGAGAACTTCTTGGAATGAGCAGGCCAGAGAGACGAAGTGTTGCAGGATCTGCAACAGTGTTTAACAGAAGTTAACTGCTGCTTGTGCTTTGTACGTGAGTGAGGAATGGCATTAAATGTAACTGGCAGAGTACGGTTAGAACCATTTCCATTTGTGTTTCCAAGGTGCGTGCGTTTGGTTAGAAGCAAGTGAAGTATTTGGGGTTTCTGCCTAACCTTTGTTTCTTTTTTTTTTTTTCTTTTAAATAAAAAAATACTGAAAAAAACAGCATAGAAATCTAGCGTGATTAGTAGCAGCGTGTGAGAAAATGCATACATAAAGACAGAGGGGGAAGGAGTCTTGAGTTCATTTAGAAGAAAAATAGAGCAAAAATGAAATCAGGATATGTCATGCACATACCTGGCCATTTTTCTCCTGTAAATTTCTGTGAAGTATTAGCAGCTCTTGGAGACAATAATAAGCTAATAAAATCAATTAGTCTAACATCAATTCACTTATACCATATATTATTAAAAAAAATTATGTACCCTTTTCTTTTTAGAATTTTGAGATAAACTCTAAATCTTAGAAGAAATGTTTTGGGGTTTTTTTATAAATTTTTTCCTCAAACTCACTTTCTTGTTCTCACTCACTGTCCCTCTCTTATGTCAACATTCTCTGTGAGATAGTTGTTTAATGAGTGTAAACATCGCTTTAAAGCAAATTTTAAGATCAGCTCACAAAATTTTAATTATTAAATGTATCCTTGATGGTATAGTTTTAGAAGTGTTACAAGTATATGATAATAACAGCTGCCTTGAAAAAAATGTATGGTAACTGAATCTGTATTTTGCTAAAGGATATTGCAGGTCAGACCAGAAAATGTGACAGAGTTCAGTGTCAAGAAGCACTGAAGAAAGCAATCATTTTGTGAATTAATGAGTTATCTATATTATACTGTCAGAAACTTTGTTCAGGGCAACATTTAAAAAGCGCTCTGATTGGTCCACTTTTCCAGTGCTAATATAGCAGGGTTTTCTTGAGTGTTGACCACCTACAATTAACGTTAGATTTTGAAAAACTGATAGGGTTACCCCGACTGATTAGCAATTTCACTTTGATGCACCCTAAAATCTGTGTGACTACTTACTCCATCCCTTTTTTTAAGAACTGTTATAGTTACAGTATGGCTTTCTGAGATGTAGTCTTTGGCCCTCTCTCAATCAAAAGGGCATTTTTGCATCGGTTAATAAGATTTTATTTAACTCGATCTTGCAGATATTACATCACAAGCAAAGCAAAAATTAGTATTCTCACCTGTGAAAGAATTCATAGGAGAAAAAAAAATCTTGAAGGCCTGAAAATGTGTTTGAAAGCTACCTGAAGTCTTTTAGTATTCTGTGGTACAGAGGGAATATGACATAGATTTGACAAACAGAGGGGTAGCAGTAGTACCAGAACAGAAAAATTAGTTGAGCATATTTGGGAAAATGAAGAATATACATTATTGTGTCTGTTGTGGAAGTTATTTTGCAGAAACTTCTCCATTGCTGACTGAGGAGACAACTAGCTTCTTACCTGAAAGGAAATACTGTCAAAATAATCTGTCTGGTAAAACAAACTAAATATAGCAAAGTAAATTTCTTTGCCTATAAAAATGATCCAATAAAATATTCATATTATAGCTTTCTTTTTCAAGAAGTGCATCCTCAGGCAACCCAATTAAATGAGATCACAGAAGGGACATATTTTTGTTAGACTACTGTGTTTCTCAACAGCACTAAGCGTACAAATTCTGTCTGAAGCTCAGATAATAAAATTTTTGTCAGCCGTTTCTACTTTTAATATTAAAATTAAATTTATACTTTTTCATTGAGATCACTTTGTGACTTGTTTTAGTGTTTCTGAAAGGAGGCTTGTGTCATCTCTGATAATGTAGTGAGGGGAGTGTTACTATTGCTGTTTTCAGTAGTTTTGTAAACATGTAGGGTGTTTCCAATACTTCATGGCTCAAAACAGCTCAGAGGTTCACTGTGTCATCCTAAAATGTAAACATGCTACCAGTTCTTTGCAAGACTGAAGCAGCAGAAGTGACTGCTTAGTGAGATAAACTGGGAATTTGCTTGTGGTTTAGTTTGGACTCTAGGGAATTAGCGGTATAGTAACATTTGGAAGTTTAGACCTAGTACTGAGACTGCTGTGCTTATAGCACTTCAGAATTTAATTCTTGAGGTTGAAATATTTTGTGAAGAAAGTAAATAAACAGCCTGTTCCAGTAGTAAAATGCTGAGTGCATCTCAAACTGTTTTATTGTCATTAAGTCTCAGTTTCTATTGGACCAAAGTCTGCAGTTGAGAATTTAGGGATTGTGATACATCATTTTACATGTGAGAAGGCAGGTGGACCTAGCTACTGTAGTAACAGGCATATTAACAGCACTTTTGTCATTGGAGTTTCCTTCCCTTGATGGAGTGACATCTCTTTTGATTGAAGGAAGTAAGGCTATATTTAAAAATAAATAAATAAATTCTGGGAATACTTATTCATTTCAATATTCTCCTTGAAAAATATTGCAAAATTGCTTTAAATGAACACCTATTTGTTTTGTTATTAATTTTGTAAATTGTTCAGAGTTTAGTTACAATGATACTGAGCACCATTAACTTGGCAATTCTTTCAGTTTCTAAGTGTATTCTTAAGGCTTGTTTATATGTTAGTGACTCAGGAAACTATAAAGCATCAGGAAGAGCAGCAGTCCTCCAAATGTTTAGGCCAGTTCAGTTCTGCACCTAAGCACAACCTGACTTCTCATCTTTCAGCCAGATGTAAGCTCGCTATCCATTCCAATATTCTTATCTTNACAGCTTTCTTGTAGCTGTTTCTGGGGTTTTTTTTTTGCTTTTGAGTCTCTTCTGCAAAACAATAGCTTAGGTCACCATCTGCTCTCATCAATCTTTCCAATTGGATCTCTGCTTCTGCTTAATCACTGTTTTACTTCCACTCTTATTTGAGAAGTTGTGTGTTTTTTTTGTTCTTTGGTGTTTTTCAATAATATTTTTTACTCTTTTGCAATATTATTAATAATAGTTTATAATAAGGGAAGCCTAGTAATAAAAGTTTTATATAAATATGATTTCTGTTGTAGGTATTTACTTTTCTGAAGATCTGTAGGACTGTACAGTTGCATAGGAAATGATCTATGAACTCAAAATTATTCTCCCTTCTCTGAGAAATGGCTTGTGATACATGAGTAAATGAAAATTTGGAATTCAAATGTAAATAACTTTTTAAATTTTTTTTTTTTTTGTGGCTTAAAATATTGTCTTCTACTTCAAAGACATGAGTAAATAATAATAGCACATCATTTTCTCTGAGGCAGAAAAATACTGTTTGCGTAACTTTTATTTAAAGTGAATATGGTTTACATTTATTCATCTTGCTTTGCATTTGCATTGTTCATCTGAGAATCCTGCACTGCTGTATAAAGAGGACTAGATCCTTTCAAAAGAGAAAAATCTGAAGGTATCGTGACTGTCTTAAGCGAGTAGCATTTAGATTACAGTTTTCAGTCCAAGTTCACTTGAATCAATCTTCCTCTTATTATCAAGAGACAGCAAATCAGAGAGAGCTAAAAGACATACGGCAGATGCTTTTTGACTGGAATGACATGCAGATTGCTGGCTCAGTAAAAGTGCGGTATCATGGTTCAGTCTGTGTGACTTGTCAGAAATTAGCAAGACGTTGTGACACTTGGTTTTAAAATAATTTACGTTACAGGAAACATAGCAGCTATAACTGCTTTATTTTATTTCAGTGCATAAAGTATAATGACACTGCATTGCAGTGCAATATATAAATCACTGTGTGGAAACAATATAAATATTTGCTACTGCCAGTAGTGCTAAGGAGACACAAATTCATGATCTTGTCACTGAAATGGTAAGCAGTCTCTTACTATGGATTTCATATAATCAGTAGTACAAAGTTTTATGTCTAGGAGTCAAGCTCTACAGAGAGTCATTTGGCTTTCATACACAAGTCTTTTGCTTGATTCAACACTACTGTGTTTTTCTGAGAACTGTTGTAGGAGATAAACAGCCCATCTTTGATTATTTGTTCAGTTGAGAAGTGAGAATTGCTGATGAATAAATCTGGGATAGTTGCTGCGAAATAAATGGTGAATTTATGTGTTGGGATCTTTTCCTTTTTGGAAAGATCATAGACTTTAGATCATACAATTCCCATCAAGAGAAAATACTTGGTAAATTTTAGGAGGCATAATTAGCTAGATGTGTTTCATGGATTTGAAGCCAACCTGGGAAATGGAATTTGATAGATCGAGAGAGTTCAGCTTGAACTCTTTGTAAGGTTCTTGATGTCATTGTCATTTTTTTGAAGTAAAGATTTACAGAATGTGAAAAATACTTTTCTGAAAGGGCATATGACAGAATTTACTTTGACACTTCTTTGGTATCACCCATTCTTTTAGCAAGTCATTCTACTTTTATGTAAGTCACTTTGTGGTGTCTCCAGTGTTAACAGAGGAGACTTTTTATGTTAATTTTCTTGACGTGAGTGTGAGATAGGTAATTATAAATCACACCTGTTGTAGTGGTTGGTTTTAAATGAAATGAGGATTGAAAGGATTGTCAGTCAGCACTCGGGGAAAGACATTGCTTTTGAAATAAATCCACTGAAGCTCCTTTAGCTTTTAAAGTGCTTTGTTTTATATACTATTCGAGTAGTGAAACATCTTATGTGCTTCCCACTATAGAAACTGTACACGTCAGTGATAACTTCATTTGAGTCTGAGGAGAGAGTAGAATTAACATTTGCTCCTTCCTTCTTAAGTATATAATAGGTTTTAATATATTAAAATACATTTTGCAGTGTAGATGTATAGTTTTAATAATTTACTTAATGACACTTTTAAATATATCATCAACAGACAGCTTTTTAAATGTGTGTGGCAAATAATTACAGCATTCAGGCAAAACCTTCAGCTTCAAGCATTTTCAGAAGGAAATTATTTAGCTTTAAAAATGCCATACTGGGAATATAGTAAAGTATTTTTACAAATTTGGAATAACCAGGAAAGTGATGAGAAGTGGACTTAAGCCAAACCACAAATGAGTTCTCCATCTCTTTACTGATGAGTAGAGATAAATAATTTCTTCAACTCGACGCTGCTGTATGTTGTATTTATAATATGCAGAATGTTCCTCCTACTTATTATTTTTGTCCTCCAAAGTTTCCTTCCTGATTTTATTACTTCCAAAGTGTTTTGGTAGCTGTGTTAGAGCTCTGTTAATACAAGTGTTGGTGTACAATTTTAAGCTCCTGTTTTGTGTAATGTAGAAGAAAGAGGTATATTTTAAATGTTGTTTTTCTCACATTGGACCTTATCTTCATGCTTTGAAAACATTTACACCTGGCACAGTCCTTTGCATTAGATTCCCATTGTCATTGTGAACATTCATGAAATTTATTTCCTTTTTTGCCTTGATACTTTTTTCAATATAAAAAGAGGACCAGCAATGTACGTTTCACAGTTATTGGCTCCTGGGTGGGTTTAGCTGAGACCTGTGTTCCAATCTTTTGAAGCTAATACTAGGCCCAAACTGGCATTTCTTCTTTGGCTTAAAACTTTTATTTGAGAGTATTAATGAAATGAGAGAATATAAATAAAAGTGCAAATTTTCAGACTTGATGCTTTCCTGAGCAGTATCTCCCCTTGGATCTTTGAAGTTGATGGTCATTAACTAACAGACTGTAACAATTCTACTTATCTAAATTTAAGTTTAAATCTCCCAGCATATATACATTTCCAGCAGCTAAAAGTGTTTGCAGACAACCACTGCACAAAGATAACATTGAGGATAAAAGTTACTCATAAATATGCTAATACTAATAAAACGGTTCGTTACTTTTTTATTCATACAAGAAAATTTGCATGAAGATTAACTTTTTCTCATATTTGCTGCTCTTCTGTTCATTGTGTGAAATAAAGAGGAAGAAAACTGGGAACCTGAACTTTAACTGGTGAGGAAAAGAGGAGAGATCTTTTCTTTGATCAGAACAGAATAGGAGTAACCATCCATTTTCTGTTGCCTGAATCTCTGTGTCAGGACAGAATAAAAAAAGTTTATTAAATTTAAATGTATGTGAACAGTGGAATAATAATGAAAGCTATACAAAGTATAGTATTTGTGTATTTGCAGAAAATATACTATTTGCCTATTTATATTCTAGGTTTTGCTTGTAGCTGTCTATACTAATAAAATTTTGTACAGCATTTCAAGCTTCACATGCTCAGGGTAACGGATGAACCTAGTTATTTATATTTGTACAATGTCTCTCTGTATGCCTGTATTGTAAATAGTCTGTGCCTTTGTAGTTCATGTCTGTAATGGTATACCCAGACAGTCATAATGAGATTTGGTTTCATATTTCTTTCAACTCAGTGTGATTACTGCCTTGTGCTAGGCTTTTTAAATTAAATGACCCCAGTTTCATCTTCATACTTACTCTAAGCTTCTAACAATCCCATCCTGTGAATTTAATAGGATGCTAAGGCCTTAACAATTTAAAATCAACCTTTACTAGCCACTTCTATTCCTCTGCTTCTCTTGTGTGCCTGTCTTCCTAAAGAGAGGAGATATTCGCATGTTTGTTTTGATGTTTATCTTTAGAATGGAGGGGAATTCCCATATTTAATGTGAAATTAACAGACGTTATTCTTGTAGTACTTCTGTTAGATGAGCCTGTTCTTAATTCTGAAGTATAAAGCGTCTTGGGATACTTCAGGGACATTTTATACCTGCAAGCCTTCTTTTTGAATTAGCGTTTCATTTGGGATTTTGAAAACAGATGCCTCCCTCCTTTCTAAAGAATGAATTGCAGCTTATGGGACAGGTTTTCCTTTTTCTCTAACTAATCACTTATACTTTGAAATGTGGAGCTTGGAACACATTTATTTTTAACAATAATTTTAAAAAAACCAAACCAAAACAAAACCCACTTAAATTACAAAGGTTGTGAAGGTTTTATAAAAAAAATATTTAAGGTGTCCTGTTTTGACCATCAGAAACTCCAGTCACACCTGAAAACTAGGGCCAACAGATGACACACAATTTTTAGTTAGAACGTGAGCTCTGTTTCTGGAACATAGTGTGTTTGATTCTGAACTCCAGCCTGGTGACTTGGCTTTTCTTTCAGCTCTAGCAGTGCTCCAAATTTACAGTTTTATGTAATTCATTTTTATGCACTGCACCATGTATGTTTAGTTTTCTTCCTCCTCTTCTTTTCCTCTTTTACTGAGGTGTAAAGAGGGAAGCATGTTCTATATATACCCTATATATTAATACATGTAGATTATTCCTTAGAATAGGAATAAAATGCAATGTTCTGAAGGATAATAGGGGAGCAATTGCTACAGCTCATCCACTCTATGTTGTGATATATTAGTTTAATGAAGATTAATACATTTTCTTACTGTCTATATTATTGAACATTTTCTGGTATCTGGTTATGAATCAAATATTGCAGAAAAGTGATGAAGCATAACAGTAAAGTCCTTCAGATGTAGGTGGAACATTCCTGAAAGCAGACTCTCATGCTGATCCTGGGGTGATGGGAGGGGAAGAGATTTCAGATCATAGAAACTGATCAAGTTAGAATAGTTACCAGGTAAATATATTTGGTATTAAAAGGAAAAACTTAATTGGTGTTTACCTACATGTAACAGTGCAGTTTGGTTAATGTTCGTGACACCCTACCAAAGCTGAGCAGTGTTCTGCATATGGGCTTGGGTGCACATCTTTCATTAGCAACTGCAGCATAGGACTGCAGGCATAGCAAGTGAAGATGATTAACCTTTAACCATCGCAAATAGGAAAAAGACTGAAAGAACAGCATTACACTTCTGGTTTTGTGTTGACAAGGAAGAAATGTTGTAACTATTCTCAACAGAAACACATATTTCTCCCTGCTTCAGTGAAAACTGAAGAGGCATTTTGAAGCTCATGTATATAGGCTCTTCAGAGGAAAGATACATAAAAACTGAGTGTTTCCACCATGGAAATAAACATCTTTGTAGAAAAACAGTATATACTGTTTCATTTGAGCACACACTGTTCAGTAGAAGACACAGGGTCAGTTCATTTGTAGGCGCTGCGTCCTTGCTTAGAGGACTCTGCTGGAATAGCCATAGTTGTCAGGTGCTTTCCTTATGCATGTTTTTAAAGGTGGACCATGTACGTTTTAAAGTGAGTAATTACACCAACCTAATTTATGCATAAAAAGTTTCATTAATAAAGAAAGGAGAAAAGTTTTCTGGATACTCAGACATTGGTAATAAAGGTTATATCTGATTTTGATTTCCTTTTCAATTTGCCATTGACATTGGCTTGAATTCACATCACTTAACTGGAGGTGCTTTGCTGATGTGCGTAGGTTAGGACTGATGGCCCTAGATGCTCTAAACTTGGTGGAGAGAGATGTGTGTCCAGGGCTTGAATTTAAGTAGGATGAATCACATCTCTCTGCATAACAAGGGAAGAAATTTAGTGTGTCTGTTTTCACATTCACCAAGGAAGGTGACTTTTCCATGTACCTTTTGTGAGATTTGGCATTTATCAAGTCCCTGGCTGTCCTGTGAAAAGATAATTTCTAGAAATAGAAAACTTAGCTTTTTGTTTGTTTTTTTTTTGTTTGTTTGTTTTGTTAAGTAAATTTCAATGATTTCTTACAGGGGCATTTTTTAAGTTTTTTTAGAAAGTTTAGTCTATGAAACTGCAAAATACGAAAATTTTACTTTGTGAGAAGTTCTGTGGAGTGTTCATGTGTCAAATATATTCTTTTAAATGAAAATGCTTATAATGTAATGCACTTGTGGCAGGTGCTTTTAAAGTATTTCAGCAGGAAGATTCATGTTTCAGTGCCAACTGTAATAAAAACAGTTTCTATAGCAGTCTTTAAAAAAATAGCTAATGAGAACTAACATTGCAATTTCTGGAATAAAATGTTCTTATCTTGCATGCTTTTCTGTGTTACGCAGTGCTAGAAATCAGTTTGTGAGATGTAGTCACTGAAGCTAATTAGTTGTACTAAGTTAGGTGGGATTTCTTGTTTTCAAGTGCCTCAGACTGATGCATAGATACAGACTTTCATACTCTGACATGGCCGAATCCTGAGGTTGCTGATAATCGCAGCAGCTTTTGTTGACTTTCTGATGAAAGCAATCTTTTCTAACCTAACAATTCTCACAGTTTGATGAAGTCCACATTAAATAAGAATTCTAAATCAAAATAGTCTGAGGCCTGATTATGATTTCTGTAGAACACACAAAACAAAATATTGGTTTTAGAATATTCCTCCTTTTGGTTTTCCTTCAGTATTGTTTTACAGCCCTTGACCCAGTGACCTATGATCAGATATACAGCTCCTTTGTGTATTGTTTATGGAGGTTTTTTAGTATAGGCTAGTATATGATGAGTATTCTGCCTCTGTATAACAGGTCTTACAAAAATATAAGTTTTGTAATTATATGTCTCTAAAACACCAAAAGATCCAAATATCTCCAAAGTACTGTATGTTAATGGCCTGCATCAGGACAATGCAAGTCTCATGATACTACAAATATTTACCCAGATGCTTAATTGTGCTCCTTGAATTGTTCCGTTGAAGTAACCAGAGCTGCTTCATCTGTAAAATTAAGTAGAAGACTAGGACTCTGTAGCATAGAAACCTCAGAGACTTCCCATTGATTTCAGTGCCCGAGGGAAAGTTAACAGACTTTGAAGATATTTTAATTTGGAGAAGTGTTTGGGTAGTAGCTGCAACTTCAGAGATACGGGGCCTGATCCAGAGCTCTATCGAATACAGTGGAGACCATGACATGAAATTCAGAACTGTGAATGTTCCTGTCTCCTAGAACTCCTGGGCTTGTAAGGTGCTACAGAAATTGCAGGTTGTCAAGCGTCTATAAGTATGTTTCCATTTCGGTTTTAAATATTGAAATGAGAACTCCCAAGTCATGCATAAAACGTGAATACCCCATATTTTCTGTATTCTCATTTCTGTTATTAAGTATACACAAGGTGATCAGTACTGTAAAAATAAATAAATCTACTTATGGACCTTTGAGAACAGTTGCAGTTAATAAATGTGTATTTGCATTATTTTTATTGCATATGTATGCTGTCTGTTTCAATGCAAACTTTTTTCTGTTTTTACAATCACAGGACTATACCTTGACAATGTACTTTCAGCAAGCGTGGAGGGATAAGAGGCTGTCGTATAATGTAATACCTCTAAACCTTACTCTGGACAACAGAGTAGCTGATCAGCTGTGGGTTCCTGATACCTATTTTCTGAATGACAAGAAGTCATTTGTTCATGGTGTCACTGTGAAGAACAGAATGATCCGTTTGCATCCAGATGGGACAGTCCTTTATGGACTCAGGTCAGTATGAACCATTTCTAACTCTTCTGTCTTTTATTTTTAGTCTTTTAATCATGGCTTCAAATTAAAACCCATTCTTTGCCTTATTTTATTGTTGGGGTTTTTTTATTGCTGTATTCTATATAACCAATGACATTCCAAAATCAATTTTAACTTAAGTATTCTAAGAATGTATAAAGATTTGTTTTTATTGTTTTTAATAAAAATTTTGGAGATAAACTGCCATTTTTAGTACAGTTCAGACACTTGCATTAAGAACAGATAAGACTGTAAATATTATTTTAAATACTCATTCTGGATTAAAAGCCAGTTTTAGAACTGGTTCCTCAAAGAAATTGAAATAAGAAATACAAAATGAGGATTAGCAGAAAAAAGGGAAAACATATATTACAGCTGAATTGACAGTTTAACTAAATGATATATTTTATAAATATTTGTGCCTGAATATTAGATTGATTTGTACGCTACCCAAATGAATCAGTTTTCTGATTTTCACTAAGATGAGGTGTGACTGGAAATGTTTTCCAGCCTGATGAGTATGGAGAGTGGTGATTAAATACATGTTCTTAGTAACTGGAGAAATCAACAGAAGTTCACTCTTGCTCTTGAATTTCTGAAAACTGGGGGGAAATGTTCAGCAGTGTTTACAGGAAAAATAATTACCAAGAAAGTGATTTAAATATATTCCTGCAAAAGGTGACTGACTTAATATGCTGTGAGTAGGTAACAAAATAGAAAGAAAGCATTGACTTGGCTAAAAAAAAAAAAAAAAAAAAAAAAAAAATTAGCTTACCCAAAATTACTGTAGTCTATTAATCTCAAAATAGAAGTGAGATATTCTAGATTTAAATTCTGCAGCTTTTTCGTAAAACTTTTATTAGTGTATTTCTTTCATTTTCAGTGAGATTTTTCTATTGTCTGCCTATAACTATCATGTCAAGAAGCACATACTTTTATAACTGGTTATTTTCTACCTGGCTGCAAAGGAGAGTGGCACAGTCTTTCATATTTAGTTCGGTCACTTGAACAAACGTGGACCACGAAGTTCATATCTAATTAAGATCATCTATTATCAGTCACTGATCTGAATGCCTTTCATTTTGCTATTGCACTTTAACATGCAGGTGTTTCTGGAAGCCCTTACCATGAACAATTTAGATTAGTGAGACAGCTGAGCAAATATAACTCGTCTTGGCAAGTATTAATATGTTTCTTTTTAGGGGCTTTTATTTGGAACATGGCTAGTAAATCGGAACTCAAATGTCTAAAACTAAGTCCTAGGTTGTCCTAGGACTTCAGGCTTAGCACTTTTGGCATTTGACTTCAATTTTCACACCCAAACCTGAAAATGGCCAGTGTGATTAAGTTTAGCCGGTCACTTGTGCCAGGAAATGTGTTTCTCGGGACAGGTGGCTTCTAGCTCTTGGGTAGAAACCATTGTCCTTGAGACTGAGAGAGACTAGATCAGTACTCTCACCACTGTGCTGGAGTCAGGCTTCAAATGCCTCCTGTCTGGATGGTCCCCAAGCTCTTGCAGTCTGTGCCGGATGGTGATTCACCTCCAGAAAGGGGGGCTGAAAAGTGTGAAAATGTTCACTTAGCAGGTGCTTCATGGTTTTGAGGCACTCTCCAAATGTGCAAGAGATGCTGATTTCATCTTTCATTGTAGAACCTAGAACATCTTCCACTCGGTGGAAAAGATCTGGGCTTTTCCTGGCTCCTTAGCTTCCTCTGCGTTGAAGGAATAGTACTGCCTTTTATTATAGCTGACAGTTTATTTTTCTACTTACAAAGTAAAGGAAGAAAAATAAAGGGATGTGATAGCTACTAAATGAAATGAAATTAACTAGCTATATCTGGGACACAGAAGTACGCCACCTTGGTGTATGACCACAGTAGGAAAGTATATAAGTGAATTTAAGAGCAGCAGCATGGCAAATTTTATGAAACATGAGAACGTGTAGAGGATTTTGTTAAAGCACGCAAAAAATAATATCCTTGCCCTCTTCCCTCCAAAACTGAAACTATGTATTTCATTGTTAGATCTGTAACACAGACCAGATACTCTGTTATGAACTGCAGATAAACATTTTTCTGTATATAACTAAATGGAATTCATCTTGATTTACATGTTCTGCTCTTTTGTGCTGGTTATTATATTCACTAATTTTTATTGTTTCCAATTGTGTTCTCTGTGTGAGAGCAGTTCAGGCGTTGGCACAGTGGCTGGGAGCAAGTCTGGAGGTTTTGTTAGTGTTTAATGAAACAACCGATACTTGGTTCCTTAAAATGGGGAAACTTTTTGTTTACAGTAAAGTAAATTTGCTTTAATGGAGTTAGAGCAATAAGAGCGCAGCAAAGGTTTTGGTATAGTTTTCAATTTAAGAATCTAAAATCATGTTTATTATTATTTTTCAGAATAAATTAGGAAACAAATATCAAGTTTAGTATTTTCAACAATTCTGACTTTTTATTGCTACTTGTGACAAGTAATTTTCATTCTGTCTGCTTTAACAATCCATAATAATTTGTATAAATTCACACACATGCTCTGTCCTGAATGTTGGAGGAAACATAATGGAAACATATTTGGTCTTTGAGTGAAAAAAAAAAGATTATGGCAAAGGGGTTTTCTCCAGCTTTTGTGACATATTCAGCTTAAAAGGAAAATATTTAAAGGCACAATAGGTAATGGATTTGGAAGAATATTTTTTCTTTGGTCTCAGCTATTTGGATAAGTAAGTTTGTTTTAGAGAAATCTTGACTGCATCTGTGTCAATGTATGTTTGTAATATATACACACATCAAAATGTTACACTTGGTAAGAACATGTTGCAAAGGCCATATTATTATGATTTTGAAAAGAGGTATGTCTGTTTCTAGCTTTACCTTTTTCTTTTCTAGTTTGTAAAATTTCTATGTGCCTGTCCTTCTCAGGATGTAGCCTGTTTCCAAGGAGGGCTGCAGAGGGGATGGCCAAGGGCAAGAGGCAAACTTGAATGTCAATATAGGTCTGTCATAGTTGCATAATTACCTACAAACCCCCCTTCTTATATGTCCTAATTACTAATGATTAATGGACAAATTTTTGTATGAGTTTTGATGAAATGTAGGAGATCCTTCCTCTTCCTCCTTAGACTCAGCTGAGTAGGTCTCAGAAAGGCTTTCTGGCTACAATGTCTTTCAAACACTGGGGTGGATGGGGCAAATACACATACTGGTAACACAACAGAATTATGTGATTGGCCGTATTCTGCTTTTGCCTTCACTGGACCATGTGGCAATCAATGATATGATTCTAATGTTAAGGTTTCAGTTTTATAGCTTTAAATAGCTTTAACTAGCGATTTTATCTAAAATTAATACAAAGTTAATGTGATTTGAAGTGTCCACAGTAGTGATATATTTAATGCCTGCTTAGTATTAATTTCCACATACTTTAAAAACTCCTGATTCTTATTAATTTCCACATATCCTTTTTAAAAAACCCTGTACGCTATTACAGTTCTGAAAATCACTACTATTATAGCTGCATTAATTTACTTTAGCGTATACCTGCAGTTGGCATATTCTTAATTTGAGATGCATTCTGCTAAATTGAGATGCCTTTAAATATCAGTCTTAAATTTTTACTTTTGCCTCCCAATACACCTATATATAAACATGTGTGTATATATATGTTGCTGTGAATTCGTTTTCATTTACCTTGATTGCTGTAACCAAATTCATTGAAATGCAAGTGATCTTATTACCAAAATGGTAGTGTATAAATGTAACCGTTCCATTCTTTTATATCCCTATAGTTTAAATTTTTTGGATATAGGAAGCGGCGATCTCTTAACATTGTGCTTTTTGTTTTTCCTCACAGAACACATATATGGTATGCATGTCAGATCTGGTTAGATTTAACATTGTGAAGGTAAATTTCAGGAAGGACTAAGAGACAGTTTTGTAAGCACCTGGCTTATGCTGTCACTGAAAAGGGGGGAAGAGAGAGAGAAAGGGCTAATAGTGCATGTAGACATCTATATGATAGTTATGATGTCCTCATAGGCTGCCCTACTCACTGCTACAGGGCATTAGTTAAGGGCATAACTGAATTGTCACCATTTTTTTTACAGAGAAGATGGCATACTGGTTACTTCTAGGTTTAGAAGGATTTTTACTTCTGAGGGATAGCTGCCAGCTATTTATGTTTTGGGAAAGTGCTTTTTTTTCACATTACAGTTGCAGTATGGTATTTACAAATATGACTGAACTTTCTTTTTTTCAGTTTAAAAAATGGGGTTATTTCATATTCTTTTCATATTCCGTCTGGCAAGACAATTCTTCTTTGTTGCTAAGACCAAGACATTCAATAGATGATACACTTAAATCACTAAAATGGTAGAAAATTGCAACATATAGTCTTAAATGAAGAGTCATTACAGGGAAAATGACTATGTGTTGGTAGTTAAGATGACTTGCAATAGGATATTAGTGGTTTGACAACGTCTATAGAAAAGGAAACTTAGAGGACCAAGATTTAAATCTAGGATAACAATCAGTTTGCAATAGGCTGAGCAAAGCTTGAACAAGATATGCAGCCAGAACTCAGGAAAATATATGGCTTTAACTAAATTTCTGTATGTTAAAATATCTGGTTTATGTAATACACATAGGAGAAATAGTTGCAAAGATTTGTTGTTTCTTAAATTTATTTTTATACATAATATGAATTTTTTCCCCTGACTTTTGACATAAAATCTATTCTAAAATGCAGACAGAAAATTCAGCTGTCTTCTGGTTTATCCTGTGTAATTCTGGGGACGAAACACTTCTCTGATTTTTGCAGCCTGTGGAAGCACTGGAAATTTTTTGAGGTTTTTTTTGCAGGGTTGGAATGCAAAATTTGAGAAGGGGGTTGAGCAAGAAAGACCCTTTTGTTTGCCGATTTGGAATAGCTGCGTTTTGTGTAACTTCTTAGGGTGTATTTTTGGAACTCACCTCCTTGCTGGATTTGGATGTTGTGTGTCAGAATAAGGAGGAAATTAAGTTTAGAATACTAGGATTAAATGTAGTTAAAAAGTGGGTGAAAACAACGATGTTTCATGTGGTTTTGCACCATTAACAGGCTACTTTTAGATATTTATTCTTACATACGCTTCTCCTAAGAGTCCTTATAAGTGAATTCTGCAACAGTGGGTTTGTCATTGAGGACTGATAATTACATAATGAAGAGTATTGTATACTTTTGTGTCTCTTCACTAGGCCAGTTTTATGCTTTTTGTAACTGAACCTTGTGGGTGTTTTTTCTGAAAAGTCACAGAACCTCTGACAGGGGCCATATCTCCTGTAAATGACAGAATTATGTGTATGATGGAATTGCTTTGTCCTTATTACTTCTTGCTACCAGCATTGAGTCATGTGAATTCAAAATAGTCCTGGATGCTTGGATGTTGTGTTGTCTCAGCTGTGCCTTCTGTTGTCTGCTCACTCAGTTTCAGCTGCTTGGAAATTTGCACTGTTGCAAGTAAAATAGATTCTCCCACACTTTGCTCCATTAAAATAGCCTTGGGCATTTTTGTTGTATTAATAGACTTGTTCAGCAATTTAACTTGTCGTATACAGCTTATTATCTACAAAATCTGATGGACAGTTTAAAAAGCAATTGCCTTTCTAAATACCTTTAGTTCTCAGAACATACTGCTTGAAAGGTGAATTGTTCACACCAGACATCTTTCAGTAAATAATTTGATCTTTATTTTGCTACTTTTTACTATTTTAATTTTTTCNGAGCTAAATTTCCATTTTTCAGTTTCAGGATCATAAAATAATTTGGGCTAGCTGGATTTAAAATTACGTCTTTGGACTGCACATAAGATTTCAGATATCCTTTTAATTCCCAGACTTCCTCTGCAAGAAAGAGACAGGAGGTCTGTCCTGCCTTTTTGCTACAAAAGTGTGTGTATTTCCAGATGGTGGATAGAAGTTTAGAGACTTTTTAATGCCCTTTCATGCTAAGCAAGAATTTCCTCAAAAATAGATCACTTTCATCTTTCTCAATTTTGCGATTTCAGAAAGGATGAAAAGGGCCTAGGCTTCTTTTCAGGGAGGGAAGGTGTTGTTCTGGACACTGTGGTCCTGATCATGGTAACTGTCCAGGGAGCAGGTGTTTCTGGTTCCATCACGTTGATGCCTCTCTTAGCTATGCAGACCTCCACTCAAACTGGGGGCTTTGTCTAGCCTCAGGGGAGAAAAGGAAATAAGTGTTGTAATGAGGTACCTTGTATTGACAAAAAAAGCCCTAGTGAGATCCTTTTTGATCACTCTATTATATCAGCTCGAGCACCAGATACCTCTTTCGATAGTATCTCAACATAGTGTTGCCATTTCTAAAAAAATAAAAATAATAAATTAAAAAAAATCAGGCATATCTTCATGTTGGTATTGAAAGTGTCATGGCAGGGACATCAAATCACCAGTAAAAGCATAATGTGAATTTGAGGGCCAAAAATTTACATGTTAAATGCCAATTTGAAAAATATGTTAACTGTCTTGGACATAAATGGGTCCAGTCCTGTTCAATATATTCATCGATGATCTGGACAAAGGGATAGAGTGTACCATCAGCAAGTTTGCTGATGACACTAAACTGGGAGGAGTGGCTGATACGCCAGAAGGCTGTGCTGCCTTACAGCGTGACCTGGATAGGCTGGAGAGTTGGACAGAGAGGAACTTAATGAAATTCAACAAGGGTAAATGTAGGGTACTGCATCTGGGGAGGAATAACCCCATGCATCAGTACAGGTTGGGGGCCGACCTCCTGGAGAGCAGCTCTGTGGAAAGGGACCTGGGAGTCCTGGTGGACAACAGGATGACCATGAGCCAGCAATGTGCCCTGGCGGCCAAGAGGGCCAATGGCATCCTGGGGTGCATCAAAAGGAGTGTGGCCAGCAGGTCGAGGGAGGTCATCCTCCCCCACTACTCTGCCCTGGTGAGGCCGCATCTGGAATACTGCGTCCAGTTCTGGGCTCCCCAGTTCAAGAAGGACAGGGATCTGCTGGAGAGGGTCCAGCAAAGGGCTACAAAGATGATTAGGGGATTGGAACATCTTTCATATGAGGAGAGGCTGAGGGATTTGGGTCTCTTTAGTCTGGAGAAAAGAAGATTGAGGGGGGATCTTGTTAATGCTTTCAAATA
>VZSZ01006385.1:63397-90772 GCA_013398815.1 Ibidorhyncha struthersii
GCTGTCCTGTGCAACCTGTTGTAGGTGACCCTGCTCTGGTGGGGGGGTTGGACTAGATGATCTCCAAAGGTCCCTTCCAACCCTGGCTATTCTGTGATTCTGTGACATTAGGCCCTTCTGCTGTCTCTGTCCTAGTGATTTTGGCTCAGTGGAAAGACAATGTGTCATGCAATGACACAGAACTTCAGATTGAAAATGTTTTCTTGAACATGAAGTTTCAGAAGTCTGTCTTAAAAAAAAAATAAGAAATTAAATGGTATGGTAGCTTTCTTTTGCCCCAGTTAAACATGTAAGTTTTCTTAATTTTGGATATCACTTCTTGTCATTCTTTTTATCTCATGTAAACGTAATAACACTAAATTTCTTGATATGACAATAAGGGCATATATAAGCATCGCGAAGAGTAAGTGAAAAGTAATTTAAGGTGTGTTTGAACATGAGAATTTAGGTACTGAGAAGAAGTGTTTCCATTATGTTAACTGGGTTATTTTTTTTTTTTGTGCTAGTGCTCATGCTCGTGGGTCCAATTACTGAACTTCCAGTTTTCAGCATTTGCCGAAGTTAATTCACAGTCTCACATGCAGTTGTTTAGTTTTGCATGAGAAATTAGGTGAATTGGATTTCTGTGTCCAAACTGTCAAGGTTGTTAAGAGTATATATACGCATTTATAAGAACCCTTAAATCTTGCATGCAGGTGTTCAAGTCGGGAACTTTTTGAAAACAGGCAGAAATAAATGCAAATGTAGTAAAACATTGCCTCAAACTGCAGTCATGTAGCTGTTTTGAAGACTTGAAAATTTTTGAATTGCCTATGAAGAATGCTGCAGTTATTTAAATTTTGAATACAAAGCATCATCTGCATTAACAGGGAAGTATTATGTTGTGGTTTGGGCCGAACCGGCCACTGGGTGACTGGCAGATGCTCCCCCTACTTCTCTCTTCAAAGAGAGAAGCAGGAGAGAGAGACCTATGAATTTAGAAGGAACTAAACAACTTCAATGTGATAATAATAATAAAATAAAAAGGAAACAATTAAATATATCCAAACCCGTATCAAACTCCCAGTCACGTCACCCATACCAAACTCCCAGTCACGTCACTGGCTGGCACTGGGGAAGTCCCAGACTGGACTCAGTGACACAGGGGACCTGGATTCTGGACCTGGATTCAGGATTGGGATCAAAGGCAGATGAACAGACAGAGTCCTCCTCAGATGTTGGCCATTGAAGAAAGAGGACTGACCCTTTGATCCCTGAGCTTTTATCCTGAGCGTGAGGCAGATGGGATGGAATGCCCTGTTGGTCAGTTTTGGGTCACCTGTCCTGTCCGCTCCTCCCCACAGGTGGGACCCCTCTACGCTTTTCTGCTTCCGACCCTCCAACGGAGCAAACAACAAAGTTAGCTGGCCTCGGGTGTTATAGCAATAAGTATAAGCAAGAGCCTCTCTGCATACCATGCCTGGGCATCAACCATAAACATAGGTCTTATCGCTCTGGGAGGGAGCAGTGTCTGCACAATATGCTGTTAATTTCAGGAGTTAGAAGAGGCCTGGCTAAGAAGTAAAGTTATTGAACAAAATTGGTTCTGTTTTACCTCAAATCAGGACATGTTATCACACCAATCTCATTATCTGGAAATCCTACAGCAGGACAAGTCAGATACCAGCTCTTGTCCTGCACAGTGATTATAGATCCAGCATAAGGAAAGGAACGTGAATCCCAGCATGTTGCTTAAGTGAATTAATTGTTGTTTTAACTAAACAAGGTGTGAATTCTGGTCTAAGGTATGGGCTGGCTTGTTTTCCTTTCTCATGCACATAGTTCCATTGAAATTGCCAAGGAATTCAGCACAGAAATACTACTACTGTTATTTCTAGTGATATATAACTTGAAGCTCTGGATGCTCTTTGTGACATGAAACAAATCATACAGCTCCTCTGCCTCACTTATTCCATTTATTAAATTGGAATACTAAAACCTACCTTCTCGCGGGGGTGTTGTGAAGATTAATTAATTAGTTTGTAAAGTGCTTTGATCCCATAAAACACTACATAAGTGCCAAGCATTATTATGAAGAATTATAAAATGCCAGCTTTCATATGCACCTTGGGATAGCTGTTTTATAGATACAAATCTGTTCCATTCTCCTTAGAATCACATTGTTCCACTTTTCCTACATAGCAGCCCATTCACAAAATGAGCCAAGAAAGATGCCATTTTTGGAACAGAGAGGAGATCACTGACTGTCATAAATATCTTTTTCAATTAAAGACTTGTAGATTAAAGATGCATTTTGCTGTAGGATTTGGAATGGTATCATTTCAGAACACCTCCGTCCGCAGCAGGAGGGAGCCTAGTTGGATTTTAAACACCTCCCCTATCTGAAAGAAAGCAAAGATATCTTTTTATTTCAGTTCCTTTATTAGATCTTAAGTATGGGATAAGTATTCAAGAGGGTCTTTTGCTTTTATTTTATATGAAGTGGCTGTTAAATCATTAGTATGTGAATAATTAATTCAATTAAGCTTAATAAGAAAAAGCTTTAAGTCACAGGAATCTCTTCCATTAAAAGCTCTATTATCCAAGATTATTACATTGCAATGAAGTGAAAAAAAATCTGAGTTTTATTGCCTAACAGACAAACTATGGCATTTGCTCTATATTAGCAAGAAAAACTCCATCAGCTATAGAACCATGTAATAGTTTAAGTTGCTTCAAGGGTATTGCGTATTCTAAAAACAAATAGAGGTCATCAAACATTTTATTTTGAATTGAAATTTAAATATTAGGATAATTTAGAATTACAGCAATCTATCTTATTTCCCTGCTGTAATGTCTTTTATCATATTATTTTAGCTGGTAGTTGGTGATCCTGACAATGGAAATTTTCACACAGGAAGAACATACATAAAACCTCAGAATGCTCTGATCAAGACTCAGCTAATGAAATGGATGTTAAATGTGTGTATACCACACGTATGCTTAAATACATGACATATATATTTGATATATAAATACAGTGCATGTATATATGTATAAAGTTCTACTTCCACATATTTTTTGGCTAAAATTGATAAAATCTGAGATGGATGTCATAAGTGGGGCAGGGTCAGAGAGCTTTATGAATTAAATTTTAAGGCCTTGCATGTGTAAGAAAACTAAATATTATGACACTGTTTAGAACTCATAATACCTCTGTTATTTCCCCTGTTTCTGTGAGTCACAAACAGTCACTTTCTAGTTGTTCTTGTGATTGTACAGGTGAAGTTTTTCTTTTACACTTTTTTAACATTGCTGTAAGACAGTGAATACTATTTCTTAAATAAAAGGAGCATTTTTTTTTCCTAGCAAGTGTTTTATCTGAAGGGGCAAGTACTTGGGCTTATTTTTCATTCTAGTTAAATATCCAGTTTTAGTGGGATTTTTTTTTTTCAAACAGTTTTCCTTTATTTTTGAATGCATCTTCTGTGAAGAGAAGAGCACCCAATGTTTTATCATACTTTTTATTGAGCTTTACAAAATGGTAAAATGGTCTCTGAGAAATAAGAATTGCCTAAACTCCTAAAATCCAAGCATTATTTTTTTAGTATTTTTCCCCCCTATGTCCTGGATCTATTTTCTATTTCTTTATTCCTCTGAAAATGTAGATTTCTCATGGCCCTTAATGTACAAAGTAGCTGAGGAGACCTGTACTTGGAACAATATTCAGTCCTGCTTAGAAGGAGAGACACTAGGATAAGTTACAAGAAATTCTGGGGTTTTTTTATGCTTCCAGAAAAGTTCTTCAGACTCCAGGCATGTGTGTAAACATCTGCAGAAAAGCACTTTTAAGCCATGCTTATCAGTGATCTTTAGGCTATAATGCAGGCATTTGCATTAGCCATTCAGTAAATAGTTTTTTCTTCTCTAAATAGCTTGTGTAAAAAGTATTGCTTTCTTATCTGGTGCTTTTTTCTTTCTCAATAGACATCCCTAGAATACTCCCTGCCTTCTGCTAGTCTAGAACCATGTAATTTTAGGAGAAACAGAACCAAAAAAAGTTTGGAAAACCATTCTTTTAAATTCACTTGAAAGTTCCATCTGTATGAGCAGATGGGAAAAAAGTCTTAGGGCCAAAAGGAGACTGGGTGATCAAACTACAAGGAAAGAACTACATGCAAACATGTTCCTAGTGTCAGAACAAAAAGGACCCTAGCAATTACCTCAGTGACATGACCCGGAGCCTGGTCCCTCAGAAATTGCTGTTTCCATAGAAGAAGATGCTTCAATTGGCTGTAATCAATACGGTATAGATCCCCATGGCTTTGTAGTCTGTGGACACACTCATTTCTGGGCAACTGCCAGGAATATAAAAAAAAAAATTTAAGTCTCTAAATTATTCTCACATATGAACTGTAAATCCACATTCGGCATTTCATGAGGAGGGTTTGCCGGAGTGCATTATCCTCCTCAGCTTCTGAATTGTGAAATCATTACATTTTCTCCATCTTCATATGGTATAATACATTGTTCTTGAGAACACTCTTTTTAAAAAAAATTGCAATAAATGCAGACTATTGAGCATATGTGACATCTTTCAACAGATTACAATTTCAGTTGCATGATGACTGTTGCTGACAGTGAATGCCAATTCACAAATGGTGTGAAAATAGTTACAGCTTATAAGTATGTTTTCATTTACTGACAAGGGTCTCTTTCTTGGGACTCTATTTTAAACAATTTATCTTGAAAAGTTAAAGGCGTATAAAAATATATGAACTTTTTGTGCAAAAAATCTCTTACTTTGCCCAAAGCCCTGTGCAGGGTTGTGAAGCCAATGGGGATTATAAACCCAATATTTGTTTCCACTTAGAAAATGTAGAGATAGACCTTAACAACCAATGCAAGACTAAGTTTTACTGTAGAAGGTGTTGTGTGCTGGTTCTTTGCCTATTTAAAATGCTTGTGGAAAATTTATTCGCTATATATTGAAAAAGGTTATGGCACGTTCTCTTCAGCGTCAGAATGGAAAAAAAGAGGGATGAGTAGCTGTTGGGGAAACACTTCAAGATCTCTGTTTCAGTTGCATTAACTGAAACTGGTGCGGTATGGTTAGGACCAAGTGTTCTAGCATTTATTTTGCAGATTTCTCTCTCATGGACCATAACTTTTTTAAACCCCTTTAGTGTGTTATTTCTGTCAGTCCTGAACCTACCTCCATTTGGAGATCTTGGGGTAAACAGTAGAAATGTTGGAGCTGGAAGAAAAAGTTCTTTATTACAATATTGTTATCCACAAATTCTGTCCCCTTTTTTTGTCATTTGTTATTTGTGACTCTCTTTGTTGTGCCAATTTTTACAGAATTTTTTACTGATGGAAGTGCTAGTCAAAATTACCTAACAATAATTGGTCTTTGTGTAATTCTTTTATATATATATATATATAAAAACCTAGATGTGTGTTTTACAACAATAGCCATGTACCTTAACAAGGCAATATAGTTGATATACTGCATAGGAAGAAACACTCCAACAAAATTCTGAATGCTTCTGCTTATGTGGGAGAGCAACAAGACATTGATTTACTATAATCATAAGGCTTCTCAGAACCTACTTTGTAGATATTTTTACCAAAATATTACAAATTTCAGGCAATGAAAACTGCTGGGGAAGAGCTTAGAAATCTACTGAACTCAGATGACTACAGAATGTTCGTATGTGGTCAGCTGAGGAGGTAAATTATTTTTAGACCTTGCTGATAAGCTCCATCCTTTCAGTGAGATTTCATTATCTGCGTTTTCGTCTTATCGTTCTTTCTCTGGAATATGGCTCGTAACTGTTCCATTTGGTTCTGTATGTAAAAAGCAGAGATGGCAATCAGTGCACAAGATGGGGAAACAAGACAAAGGCAAGGAGGCGTGTACTGAATATTCATCCTTCTTTCCTTTTATTTTTAATTATGCACATTAGAAGCTTATTGCATAATTACATCCCAGACTACACTGTATTCTTGGCTAACAACTGAGAATAAAGCACTGTGCCTCTTTAAACATTGGTCTGTGAGCTGTTTCTACAACAGGAGGGTCTTCAAAGCACATATAACTTTAACTTACAAATACTATGTAATGATTGTCCTAAAATGCCTTTGAATATTGTTTCATGGTGTTAGTGTTGCTGGAGAATTGTCATGTATGACAGAGTGGAGATGACTTGTTGCTGTTGGAGGTAATAGAGTAGCCATAAGAAGGATATGCCATTTGTCATTTTCATATAACTTTGGTATGCCTTCAAGAAAATACATTCTGGAGATGAACTATTTACCTGAAAAAGAGTTGTGTAAGAAGGCCACCCCCACCCCGCCCAAAACTGACTAGTGTATTTCCTTTTGAAGAAGAGATACTGAAGATATAATCAAGGTTAATTATTTTTTTCATAGCCTTCAGTGTTCAGCTTCTGATGCAAGATGTTTTTATGTCATAGAGAAGGCACAATATAATATAATTTCAGGGAAATTATGTGTATGTAGTTAAGACTGAAGGATACTGATAAAATGTTGATTGCTGGTGTCCAGGAAGGTGATCTTAGTTTGCAGTTATCTATGTCTTCAATAATGCAAATATATAAAACTTCACATTGTTCTGAAGGGTCCTGAAGTCTTTTCCTGTCCTGCAGGATTCAGAGTTATGATGTTTTAAAAATATTTAGTTAGCTAAAAAAAAAACCTGAACCAAACAAATGAAAAATCTGAGGAGGCATGAGTACAAGTTACAGTTCCAGAAGAGATGAAAATCTCATTGAGTGTATAAAGATCTTCATACACAAGGATTAGGAAGAAACCTTCCCCCTGCACAGGTGGTTCTGTAGGTACCCATTGATGCTGCATGTGGGGTCCCACTTTTGTAAATCAACAGCAACTGCAGTTTGCCATTTAAGTCAGGCTTCCTGTCATCATCTCTTTTCTGCTCCTTCTTTGATTTAATTGTACAGACCCGAAGATTATAATACATTTGCATATCACAGCACTCTTTCTTTTGCTATATTGAACACTTGACATTAATTATTTCCAAAACCATCTAAAAACATTATGCATAGGGACGTCTCAGAATCTGATACTGTGGTGTTATGGTATTTATTTATTTATTTATTTATGTGTTAATATTTTGTTTCCATGAGTACTGAAGGTATTTTTCATATATTGAAGCAGATAGACTTCCATTCCAGCTGTCTTACCTGGTCGTATCTTGTCTGCTTCACCACATTTAATTTTCTTTGTTTCATCTTTTCATTTTATTTCAATACAGCTTTAATTTCAATACAATTTATAGCTGTGATCTATGGGATTGCTAGGAAAATATGCCATGTTCTGGTTGTAGAAATAATGGTAAGACTAAATAAAGGCACTGAGATTGTTAGCAGTGGAAATACTACCCCACATATTTGAACACGAGAAAAAGTGCGTGGAGAGTAATATTTGTTTAATGTCAAGAATGAAAGTAAATATTGTTTTACAATTGCTATTTGTTTACACTGTTATTACAGGTTCTGATTAGAAATTGTTCAGAGGAAGGTATAGATAGTAGTTCAGTATAAGGCAATTAGGAAATACATGACTAATAGATGCAATGCCTGAACTACATAGCTTCAAGAATGGAAAGATAATTATGACTTCACCTTATGAAAGAAAAAAAATAATTCATAAAGCAGATTTTCTCGCTTAGATTTATTTATTTATTAAGTTGCATTTGTCAGCGCAAGAAGTAGCAAAAACGGCTTTTAGCTTTGCTTTGTTGAGCGATGGATCTATATATTGCCTTTTGTCTTATGCTAGATATGTTACTGATGGCCAAACTGATAAACCTAGAGAGTTTGCTGGACCTGAGCAAATATCTCAGAATATCACTACTATATTCCTGAATTTCCCATCCCTGCAAAATGGAGTCAGAATGTGGCAAATTTAATGTTGTGTCTATGGCAGAAAAACAGAAGTATTTATAGAAATAAGGTATTCTCATACTTTTGGACTTTTAAAATTCCATTTCAATTGAGAAAAATGAGCAGAAAATTAGGGTTTGTTTGTGTTCATTTTTTTTTTGACAGGGATGAGCAAGTGAAAAGTTACATTCCTTGCAATTAGTTGTTGTTCAGCAGTTCTTACCAGCCCTGTTCAAAGTGCTTTTTAAAAGACATTGGTAATTCAGGCCTAGTGTGACAAATACTCTTTTGTCCTCCATCCTGTAAGTGTGATATCAGTTAAGAGAACAGGGTGTCAGCTCTGTATCAGAGGATTTATCTACTGTAAAAGTTTTAGGGAAGCCATTTTGTAGCCGGAAACATGGGAGAGTTTCCATTTGGATAAACCAGTGCCTCTCAGTGTTGGCAAAAAGGGTCAATTTCAGCAAAAACATTCCCCTTCCCCATTTGAGCATTACTTTTGTATTATTTTCAAAACTGAGTAGTAATGAAAATAAATTGTATAGCTAAGTTGAGATATGTGGCTGGCAGCGTGAGAAATNATACATTCTTAGCACTGACAAACTTCTCCTGCTTCCTTGCATTTGCTTTGAAAATACACTATTCTCTCCCCTTCTGGCTTTGCTTAACTCTACTGTTCTGCCTTATCACTGTGTACTCATCCAGGCTTTCTGTTCAGCGGTTTCCTAATGTAAAGTCTGACCGATTTCTAAATCCTTTGGAAAGCCAGTTGTGCTTCTGTGGTCAGTTTTTCATTCAGTTACAGACCTTGTTTATCCCCTGAGTCTTCCTTTTCCTTTAAAATTTGTGATGCGCTCTATTTTAGTTTCCTCCTCAATGTAAAAATAGGGGGGGGGGAGGTGGGTTGCCATAGATTGCATTAGATTGTCAGTTTATCTTGATGTCATGCTTCTGCTTACTAACTACTCCTTCAAAATACATCGTTTTCATCCAACTCCAGTGGGACCATTTTTAGAGTATTGTTTTGGAGCCACTGTGACAGCTTCAGTAAATGGTGAGTTTTAATTCGTTTGTCTAATGAAGATTAGGATCTTGGCTAATGACTACATAGTCATAAGCGATGATGCTTTTCCCTCCTACTCCCTCGTTGCTTAGAACATATATTAATTGTGCAGATGGTAATGGCTTAGCTGTGTGATAGTTCGCTTTCCATCTCCTCCTCTCATGACATTTACACCATGCAAAGAGGGTGTATTGCCATCTTCTTATTTACGAAGACTGGTGATTCATCACCTGCCTTTTAAATCAAATACTAAGATTATGTCTTGTTGCTAAGAGGCAGAATTTGGATGTGCGCTTTCTTCCTTTAAACACACCTGTGCCAAGCTTTGCCTGAAACCTTCAAGCAAATCACAGCAAAAGCACTGAATTTGCATCTTCATTCCTACTGACAGCCTGTGAATCTTGCAGAGCCTGTTTTTTGTGGGTAACTACAAGTCATTCCTTATGCGTTCAAAATGTTCACAGGCTTTTCAGTCTGTAACCTAGCCAAAACTTAAGCCAAGATTTACAGGTATTTAAATTTCATTGCAAACATTTTTTCAAATTACTGGAATTCAAAGGTGGTTTGTATGTGACAGATGGAAAGTAAATACTTTTACTGCTTTTTTTATTGTTTTGCTTTTCTTTCTTACTTATACAATTATTCATTCTTATTGTTTGCCATAAAAAAAAAAACCAGAAAAAATAATGATTTAGGCACAACTAATAAAGAAAATTCCTTAAAATTTCGTTTCTTCTTTGATGTCATCTGTCTGTCGTTGCCATCCTACTCACCAGATTGTCTACTATTGCTTCTTTCATAGAATAGTATTGCCTTTTCTGTGTTGAAGCATTATCCGGGTTTGTTCTTCACAAAAGTCACTGAATTTAGATGTTTTCCTCATAATTTAAAGGCTTGTTTACTCTTAAGTATCACTCTTGGGTTCCTGACCAGTATTTGCAAATGCTAGGCAATTGGGTTTGGTCTTCATGCTTTATTTTGCTCTGCATTTGTTTACGAAAGATCCTGTGTTGCAGGTACAATTAAAGGAAGTTCAGGATTACTCTTTAAAAGTTACTTTTGCAAACTAAGAGAACAGTTCTTTTTCTGTCAATGAGAGTTCTACCTCTGGTGTCTCCTTACCAAGTATATATATTGTTTATGGCAATACAGGGATTCATACCTCTGTACTTGAAGCTGCTTGCAAGGGCGGGGAAGGGGGTGATGAGGCTTTGGGTCACAGAGGAGTGATGCTGAGAGAGGGAGGAGTGGCTTTGAGGGCAATGTTTGGCAAATGTCAAGGCTCCTGAGATATAGACGGTCAGAAATATGGTGGAGAAGTAACCTAAAAAGCAGTAGAGAGGATCTGAAAGGAACTTACTTTTCATACAGAATTGTAGGCTTGCACCAAGTGCATGGTTTCTGTTACCTAACACAGAAGATGCAAAGGCTTTGCATAATATGTAGTTTGACCTCTGAGTAAGGTGCTGGTATTCTGAATTTAGGAGGCTCTCTGCTATTCCAAGAAGAGAAGTTAAGACCTTGTTAAGGCACTGCAGTCATGATTGAACTAGTTGACTGAAACGTTGCTTTATTTGAATAAATGAAAAGCTGAGGCAGATTCACTGCACCACAAAATACTTGCATGCTTTCAGCATCATAAATTTGAGATTGTTGACTGTTGAAAATTCTGAAAACTGCAGCAGTTTTGAGCAAGCTGGTTATCACCTCGGTGTCTGTATCTCTATGAAATGTGGATTATAATATAAGTAGACTCCATCCAACTTTTGAAAGTCTGCTTTCTTAGTGCAGTACTGATATTCATATGATTAGTCTTCTCTCTCGTTAGCTTGGAGGAATATCAGGGGAAAAACATTTAACCTTAACAAGAAGGTTATTAAACTGCTGATGTTAGCTGCTAAATTTCTGGTCTATGATTAGAAATGAGATTTACCACCTATAAGAGAGATTTTGCAGAGTCACTAGCTCTAGCTTTAGGTTAAATGAACATATGTAATGCATGTCAGTAGTGACAAATTCTGGTTGGTGCTTGAAATATTTGAAGGTAAGTTTGTATGTGAAATAATGAAATATTGTGACAATTAAAAAACGAACAAAAAAAACCCCAAAGAAAACACCAAACAAAAAACAAACAGTTGGGTATTTCTCCCTGTGTGGCATTTAACTAGATACTTGGGAATATGTATTGTGAAATTAATATTGTGAAATGAGAAGAATGCTGGGACTGGCTTATATGGAACTATCTTACCAATTCAAGACATGGGAAAGATAATTTTCACATACCTTTCTGTATTTCTCACTTGAGAAACCTGCTTGCCCATAAAAGTGTGGCTGTTTCATTGTACACTGGTCTCTCGTACTGTCCCCGTGTTGCAGGCAGTGCTGATTTGAAGTCCACATCCCTGCTAAGACTTTTCTGTTGAGCTTTTATTTTTAAAAAGCTTTTCAAACATCTTTCCCGTAAGTATTATGCCTCATGGAGGGAGTGGTGCAAACTATCCTTGTACATTAAGAAAATTAAAAGGTGTTCTTGCCAGGTGGTTAATAGAAACTATCATGTCCTCTTACTGTCATTTGGTGTCAGATACCAGTGTTGACATGCAGACATTCATAATGTGAAGAATAACATTTAAAGAAAGATGCTCAGTGCCCTTCACAGAGAAGATTCCTCTGATAAACATCATATTTGACACAGGGGAACAAACTCAAGCTCTTGAGTTTTGAAATTCCCACTTTATAAATGCGAATCCTAGGAAATATTTGTTTTGCTGCTAGAAATTCCCTCCTCTAAAGCCTCTCAAACAGGCTGATTTTATGAGAAGTCACCCACGTTTTGCTGAAGGGCTGTGGCTGGATGGTCGTTGCTCTCATGCCTAGGCTCAGGAGTGGGTAAGGATGTGTAAAAAAGGACGTGGCAGCCATCAAACCCGCTGCTGTGCCTCTGAGATGGCTGTGTGCTGAACCTACTATGCAAGCGATGCTTTCACCTTGCAGGTTTATGCCAGTGTTTTCAGTCACCTCAAAGTACCTGTGCATTTAATCAAGTAAATGCCTTCCTGATGCTCTGGATTTTATTTACTGAGTTTCAGTATGTGTTCTCTTATTGTTTATGTATAAAAGACTTTTAAGTAAAGCATGGGAGTAATTTTAGAGATTGTTTAAAAAGAGAAAAAACAGAAGAAAAAAGATGCACTGCAGCAAAATGATCACTTTAAAAAAAATATCTCTGAGTACAGGGAATGGCTCCAGGACGGGTCTGACATATCTGAGATAAATATTTATTTTGTCATCAAATATATATCTGCTGTATTTGTGGTAAGACTGATATTTTTCAGCTGACTCTTCATCCACCTCAAACGTGAACTAGTCATAACTCATTTCTTGGAGGAAAGAAGGTCTTATGTATAGCCAAGGTAATATGAAAAGCAATGGGGGACATTTTCTAAATTAAATTATAAAAGTACAATACGAAGAAATCCTTTGTACAGTCTATGTATTGCTTCAACTTTCACTGCAGCATGAAGTGTTAAAATGCCATTCTGGATATACAAAACGTTAAAAGCAATACCCGCTCTCTGCATAAGTATATGGAAAGCAGAGACCCGATTAAACTGATGAGAATCAGCTGAACTCTTCTGATTCTCTTTGAGAGTCAGGTCATACGCTATCTGATAATGGCATTGTGTACAGAATCATCTCAGGCTGTTCAGCAGGTTAGAGTCAAGTATCTTCCAAATCTAATAGCTTTATTGGTCATAAATGCAAATAAGTGACTGTAGAGACTGATGGGTCTTACTAGCATTAAAATGGAAAAGAAGGGACCTTGTAAGATAAAGCTTGTCTCGAATACAGATTTTATTTATTAAAAAACATATTCTGCAACAAAATATGATCATTAGGAGGAAACTTACTCTTTTTTTTTTTTTTTTTCTGTGTAAGGATTAGCATTCGAGCCCCTGAGATGTAGTTACTGGGGAATTTCAAAGGTATTATTTCAGAAACAGGAAAGTACCAACTGAGTATCTAAAAGCAGCCTCTATGTTGCTTTTCTGTTTAGATTTCTGATTTTCAGTGTTTTATATAGCTCATCAAGCTTTCAGTTCTTCGTGCCAGTATGATGCAGCTAGTATGTCAGAAGTTTTTCGGTGTTTTTCCTGTTTGTGTTTGGAACAAAGTTATGAAAGTTTTGAAATGAAGATGAGGAAGAGAAAGGTTGTAACTGAACATCCCAACTTTGGCACAGGAGGAGATGCAGCCCTTGGGAAACAGTGTGAATTTCAGCAGGATAGCTAGAGTTAACTTAGATGCCTGTTAATGGTAGTCATTAGATTTGACTCATTGTTAAAGAAAAAAAAACAACACTATATGCTTCTCTCATACATTCAGTAAACCCTTAACTAAAGTTGAGTTGGTCTGAAATGCAGATACTGGTTTGGAAATGTTAAAGGAGAACACGACTTCCCATTTCCAAAATAATATTAAAAATATAGTAAAGTAATAAGTGTACTGTATTTGGTGTCTAAAATGGACCAGATATGAAAGGGAGGATTGATGGTATAAGCCTAACACAACAGATGAGAAGAGCACTGAGGTCAGGCATGACATCTGGAATGTGAAAGGAGGTGGTTTTAAGTAATTTATTTTTTCGTTGTGAAAGAAAAAAACGCTACTGGTTTAGGTTTTGTGTCAGCAGACCTATCTGTTAGCAGAGAGAAAAGAAGGAGTATGATCAGAAATAGCTGCAATACAGGTTTTCTCCATGGATGTCTACTAGCCTGAGTAGAAAAATACCAATGTTCAGGAATAAAACATGCAAAATGAACTGTTCGTGTTCTGTCCGAGTCAGATCTATCTTAAAGCATTTAAATCATCAAGAAGGATGCTCTTCCTTTCCTAACTCCCCATTGCAGCGTATCATATATAAAATGACCTGTATGTGTCTTCCTTTTGTCCTTTTTCTGCCCCACCCCACTCTGCAGGAGCCTTACCTAAAGTCAGTTGACATTAATAGGAATCTGTCATTTGAAACCTGTATGTGGTGAATTAGGCCTAAAAATATCTGCTAAATCTTTATTCATTGTCCTCAATTAAATACTGTTCACATGGGAATAGTTGATGAGATGGGGTACGTAGCTACGATGCAAACAGGTGATTTATTAAAGACAGCTCAAACAGCCTGGGATCCAGCTGTTAATTGGGGTGGAAAAGCCCCTCTGACACTCTGGACATGCAGGGCTCAGGTGACGGGTGAAGTTCTGTAGCTTTATATCCCTAGGTGTTAGTTCTTAGTGTGCATGTATAGGATACTTTACATAATATGGGTCTCTTTCATCTATGCTTTGTAGACAGTATTTTAATACAAATCATGATTAGCAAAAACTGGAATAAATTGTAGCCAATTTTAGGAATTCTGGTAGTCCTGTTAAGTGAGCAGTTTCTCATCTATAATTTCAAAATAATGTTCTGGAATGGAAAAAATGTATACTAGTATAATACATTTTTTCATATATCTGTATTTTTCTTATCCATCTTTGTCAGACATAGCATCTTATTTACTCAGTACAGGATTTGGTGTCCTGTTTGGTATACATGCGCATCTGCTGAGATAACTCGGAAGAATAAATATGAGCACTAAAACACTAATGATAAATAATACATTTTTTAAAAATATTAAATAAAAGCCTATTCTACAGAATAAATGATGTTATATGCGTAATAGAACTAAAACACATCTTCTGGAAATAAAAACATCACTGAAACAAAACCAAGCAATTCAAAACCAATCAGCAGCATAGTTGCTCGTCCTTCTTTGTTTGATAATACTGCCTCCCACCCACTTACCAGCGCAGTGACAGCCTCTTTGTATAGATCATGCAAACATGTGAGGAGGAGTGGTTCCTACAGAAAGTTAAAAGCAAGAGAAGTAGTTGGAAGTAGCCTATGATTAACCACATTGCAATAAAGAATTTGACTGTTGAATCCTAATTGAGGCTGTGCCACTGAAAGAATTCATTCTGCCTTAAAATGTCTTTAGCCTGCACTTTTCTGAGGTTTCAGTAACTGATGCCTGTAATGCACTTAAAGATATGTGGATATACAGGTGTTGCAGATCTGTATTTGTACAAGTAGACTAGTGTGAAGTAGTTGCTATATGGTGCGTGATTAACAACAGTATCAAACCTATTTCTTTTATATGTATGTTGTTTGGGGTTTCCCCCCCCCATTTTTGGTCTCTAATTTCTTTGAGTGCTTTTGACTCTTTAAATTTCTCCCTGTTCTGGGGAAAAACTTTCTCACTCATGAATGATAAACTCGGTATTGTTCAGTAATAACAGGTCTATGGACATGACAATTGCTGCAGGAAGAACTGTTAAATCCTTCCCTTGAGGACTTCTCTGTAGTTTCACAGTGTCCCTTTTAATTCTGTGAGACATTCCAGGTTGTTATGTATTATATCAGTTGTACCACTGTGATATCTTGAAATAGGCCCTCAGTACTGCTGTGCCTATACTCTTAAATGCATGAGTTAACATGGTTTTGAAAACTGGCCAAGGATATGTTTGTATGCAGTGCAAGTGATGTGCTGACATCAGAGCTGTCAAAAAAAACCCAAACAACAGTCTAACTATATTTATTACTTTTTTTTCCAGTCATGATGGTAACTTTTTTTTGCAATAAAAACTGAAACCTAAAAAAACTTGAGATAAGATGATAGATTTGTTGCTAACATATGAATTACAGGAATTAGTAAATCAAACAGTGTAAAGAAATTAGATAAAAATCATGGTAAAAATAAGATCCTTAGGAATGAAATTGTATAGATCAGTGCTAGGTATTAATTGGGGTCTCATGGCATTAATATTTTGGTCGGCTTTTGTTTTTTGTGTTAAATCTATAAATTGACTTAGGTGATGCAGCAGTGAAGTACAGTTCATGAGTTATTGATGATAAAGATTTGTGTAAAATCAAGGATAACAAACTAGGTGATATGTAATACTTCTTAATCACTGAAACCCAGTTGTTGTTAGTCTGTTTGGCAGGGGTTGAAAATAGTACTTGGCTGAAAAAAAGGGAAAATACAACTGCGGGGAGAAGCCCTACAGATCAGGAATGGGAAGCATCAAGGAAGGATGATTAAGGAGCATATATTATTTATGTTGTGTTATATATGTGTGTGTGTGTGAATATATACGTGTTGCTTGTTATTCATGATGCATATGAACACAACAGGAAATCAGTAGTGTTTTTGATATGGCTGCTCAGCTGTGAACTTGATTGAGTTGCTCTAAGTGTTTCAAAGGTATTTTTATTTTCTTTTTTTTAAATCAAGCTTTCATATAATTTGAGGCCTACTGTATGTAGCAAGACAGGTACATCCAAGGAGTACTCAAAAATAGGGTTCCCGTTTTCCTTTGTCTTTGAGTTGAAATTGAGTTCTGAAAGATGTGGGTTTGAAAATATGAAATCACGAAGCTTGCAATCAAAAGTAAGTGTTGGGAGAGAGGCGGGAGGCAGGATTCTCATTACAGGTATAATCTTACTTGTTTATTTATTTTTAAAACCTTGTACACAGCCCCTGGAGATGCTGATCAGGTGATGATACTCAAACATGCTTGCAATTAGTACTGCATGCATTGACATTGTAGATACAGGGTTAATGGCAGTACGGACAGTCTCGACCTCACTGAAATAGAATATCCCTTCACTTTTTATTTTACCAGTAGCAGTGATATATGCATTTCTGAGCCCTGCAAAATTTTTCATAGGCTTCACAGTCTATCACATGGACTTCACCCCTCTCTTATTGCCATGGGACGCGAAGCATTACCACCTGCTAATTACAGGTAATGGTCAATTAGTGAAATTAAAAGTGAAATGATATATTAGTATCAATGTGCACTCATCTAGCCAATGGTAGTGTCAATATGTTAGCATAGTAAGTGTAAAGTCTGAGGGCAGTACTTCAGATGCTTTGGAGCTTTAAGATCATCAGTGTTATCTGTTTGTATTCTCTGTTGACAGTTGATATTACAGTGGTATTTGAAAGGATGTAAGTAGGGTGGAATTATGTATTTGGATACGTGTCTCTTATTGTTCCCTAAACACCAGAGAGAAAGAGAGAAGCTGAAACATTGATTTGCAAAGCAAGAGATATTGATCTTATGACAATAGTCAATTACAAGGGTATTTGGTTTATTGTACTGAATGATTACAGTAGATTTAATCAGCTTGCTCAATAGTAGTACAAAAAGGGGCAGTTTCTCATTCTCTTTTTTGCTTCTTGCATTGTGTGGGAAGGTGGGAAGGGCAGAGATTCTAGCTAGATCAACATGAAGGCCTTTCTGATGTACTTAGCTACTACCTGTACTTTCAGCTCTCATCAGAAATTAAAAAAAATATTAAAAAATTATTTCTGATTTTGTACAGATGTTTAGTAGTGGTTGACCTCTCTCAGGTAGAGAATGAGAGGTATCTGTTACCAGATGTAAGGAGATCCATTTTGCAGGAGGACTTCAAGGCATGCAGAGTGCATTACAGCTGCAGTAGGTGAAGTAACTGTGCTGTAGTGGGTTGAATTCATCAGGATGAGCTCCCTTGTGACACAGGCTCTTATTTTTGGGGATCACTTGGCATGCTCTGTTTTCTGAATGTGAGTGTCTGGTGAATGGCAGTTGGTTTTTTTTTAGACCTATTCAGGGAGAAAAGAATGGGAGAACATCCTCTTTGTCATCACTAAAAGTAGAACAGAAAAAAAAGAATCTAAACTTGTTTAAGACTCGATCATAGATACAGGCATCCTAGCATAATGCTCACTGGAAAGTTTACATAAATGGGGCACTAGAAATAAATAGCCTGCACAATAGTGGTCACTCAAAGGCACTAGCGTTAACACACAATGCTGTGGCTGCAGATCTGCTCAGAGGATGATTTTTTTTTTCCCCTGCCCATTCTCTTTCATGGTGAGCAAACCACCCGTGGTTGTTTCTACCAGACACTTTGACGTGTGTCATGGTTTAACCCCAGCCAGCAACTGGGACCACGCAGCTGTTTGCTCGCTCCTCCCAGGTGGGATGGGGGAGAGAATCGGAAGAGTAAAAGTGAGGAGAAACTCATGGGTTGAGATAAATACAGTTTAGTACTTAGAGCAAAAGCTATGCACATAAGCAAAGCAAAACAAGAAATCTTTTCACTGCTACCCATTGGCAGGCAGGTGTCCAGCCATCTCCAGGAAAGCAGGTCTTCATCACGCATAATGGTTACTTGGGGAAGACAAACAGGATCACTCTGATTGCCCTCCCTTCCTCCTTTGTCCCCCAGCTTTATAAGCTGAGCGTGATGTCTCTTGGCATGGAATATCCCTTTGGTCAGTTGGGGTCAGCTGTCCCAGCTGTGTCTCCTCCCAACTTCTTGTGCACTCCCAGCCTACACACTAGTGGGGCGGTGTGAGGAGCAGAAAGAGCCTTGACTGCTTAGCAACAACCAAAACCACCAGTGTGTTATCAACAGTGTTCCCATTCCAAACCCAAAACATAGTGCTATACCAGCTGCTAGTAAGAAACTCAACTCCATCCCAGCCGAAACCACAACATCGTGCTACTGAAAATGTTTCTGATGCATTTTGGAGAATGTCAGGTTGTCTGTAGACAGAAAGTAGAAGAAGAAATGAAGAGAAGGTGATTAAATACTTAATTCCTAGCAGTGGTGAAGTTCTGTTAGAGCAGAGTGAAGAGGAAAGAAATTATATGTTTGTAAACTTGTGGGGTTTTTTTTGTTTGGTTTGGGTTGTTTTGGGTTTTTTTTTCTAGAATAAGAAAGGAACACAGTAGATTGCTTGGGNAGTAAATGGTCTAATTGAAATTCTACAGTCACATAGAGAGGAAGTGCAACTGTCCTTGCATTCCAGTCTGTATGGATGAAAACTTCTAATCATAATTGAATTAGTAAGTAATAACCTGTGTCTCTTATTCTACTATGCTTTACACAGTTTGCCTTTATTCTGACTGTTAACTGTCTCCCTGTTTGATTGCTTTTAAAGTGTGACTCCTTCTAAAGTGTGACTCCTTCTTTGGGACATGAAGAATTCATTTTACTTTTGTCTCAGAATTTTGTGAGGGTTAGAATTTTATGGGTTACTGCTTTGTTGTAAAGGTTCTGGAAAGAAACTTAATAATTTCAGGTCTGCGCTAGAGTTCTTACTGACATGTTTTCCACCTTTTTGGATCTGAGAGTAATTCTGCTTATGAAGAATCCACTTAAATTTATTGTTTCTATTGACATTTCCCTCTGGAAAATGAGCGTTCTTATTCTGACTCACAAAAGCCAGAGGAATAGGAGCTCTGGGCTCTTATCTTACTACTTCTGTAAGAATTACTAAATGAGCTGCAATCATAAAACCGAATGTACCTTTTCTACTGAAGATTGGTTTGACTTTCACATTAATTTTTAACTTGAGTAGAACTTCCTTTTTCCAGAATGGTGAAAATACCTTCCACTCAGATGTCTCCCTGAACACATAGGCAAGTAATTGATAATATTTTTGGTGGCATTTTGTGAGAAGAAAGGATTTTGCAGGCTTGAATCTGTCACAGAAAGTATAGATTAAGAATGCAGTGAAGAAGTGAGTGCAGTTTCTGCATAAGCTCATCATCCAGAGCACAAGTTCTTCACAGTCAGAGGAAAGTGCCAGAGCTGCAGGCTGTGTAAACACCACTGACATCTGCCTTGAAGGCAGGTTCCATGAGGACCTGTGTCCAGCAGTTGCTGGAGGTCGACTACTGCAGACATTTCAGGGGTGGGGAGGAGAGGGTTACACACTAAGACCCACATGATTCAACATTCAGACACAGGCTCCTGAGGGAAACAAGATGGTGTTCTTCCAAAGACAAGTGTTGCACCATAGGGTGGTAGTGCTGCTGTAGTTGTTACTCTCTTAAGATGTAACAGGGTAGCCTGTGGGCAAAGTGCGTACTGTTTCACAGATGATAATCTGTACTTCCTCACTTCTACACTTTTAGCAGCAGTACGATTTGTTCATTGAAGCAGTGCATATTTTGTGGAGAAGATATTCCACTTTTTCCCTAGTTCTTCAAGTATTTAATTAAACATTGTATCTTTATCGTCCTGGAATAAAAAATGTTAATGTAGGGTACGTTTACAGTCCAGCATATTAACTAGAACTAAGCACTAGTTATTTCAGGCACTGAGAATTAATTAAAAAGTCACCAAATCCATGTGTCTCCTTAGAAAGTTCCAGCTCTCTTTCATGGTTTAAAAGAGTCTGTATTAAATTTAATGTAATATCAGAATTGTAAGTTAGTTATTTTTAAATAATGCAATAAATTTTAATCTTCTTACACTTTCGTGTATATAAAGTTGAATTACTAGAACTCCTCCCCTCCAGCCCTGAAGGGTTGTGAGAAAGGTGTTTCATATATTCTGAAATGCATTGTTATACAATTTTCTCTAATAAATTTATGAATTATAAACTTTTTTTACTGTTGAAGAGGATATAACTGGTTTAAAGATGTTTTGTATATATGATTTATTTGTAGTATGCAACATGTCTTGGGTGGTAGCAATATAAATTCTTAAGAGAAAAGCTGAAATAATGCACTTTTTATTTCAATGCTGACATTATCAGAGTGAAATAGATATGCAATTTTAAAAATCAGAGTAAGGAACATGTTTTGCAAAATATTTCAAAGTAAAATGTTGAGTTTTCCAGTGATGGCCTGTATGGGCGGAGATCTACTAGCTCTTTTTTCCAAGGTTGGTTGTTACATACTGAGTCATTCAGCCATCGTGCTCCTATTGTTTCATTGTTCCGTAAGTTCTGTAGTTTTTTAGCATTCTCCCTTTTATTTATTTTTATGTATTTTGAAAGGGATAAGTGAAGTGAATGCTGAAGACAAGGATACGTTTCCCAGTGATAAAATATTAAAATTATGAAGTGCTCCTCTGAGCTCTTCTGCCGTAGCTGTTGAATTGCGTTATATGGGTGTTATCTTCTAAAGGAGCACATATTACTTCAGAGAAAGGCTTGAATAACTCTAATGCCAAGGTTATTGTACCAGAAGGTTTTACTGCAGAGTGATGTGTGCTTTTTGCGGGGATTTAAATTATGGACATGATGTCGTGGCTGAGCTTTGAACTCAGTGACAGGATAGTAGGCAATGCTATCTAATTTTAAGAACAATTTAGAGAGGAATGGAATTTAGAGAGGAATCTGTGGAAAGATACAGCAGAAAATTGGGCATCATTGCATGGAAAACTGCAACAAAATTCTGGTTCTTCTGAGTCAGAATTCCTTCACTATGAAATAACAGCCAAATTCTCCAGTTTTCCATTACTCTTCCCAGCTGGCACACGGATGGCACAACAGGCTACCCTTCAGCAGAGAAATACAGAGCTTCTTCCCAAGAAATAGCAGAGGCATATATATTTTAGTTTCCTCCTAAAAATCTTGTATGCTTCTTTTACCAGCAATATAAACAACAAAACTTAATGAGGTTGATGTTTCTGTACGTATTCTGATGCCCTGTGTTTTATCAGCTGCAAAAGTTTTTTTCCTATCTTGTATTACATTTAGAAAATGCTTTAGCATCTTATCCTTCTTATCCTTAACTTGTTTTATGGTTGTGCCTTCTAGCTTTAACAAATACATTTAGTGCTTTCAGAGAGTCCCTGACTGTTGAAGGATTGCACGCAACAGAAACAAGGGGAAAATACCTACATGTCATTAGATAGCCAGTCCCAAATGGAGTAAGAAAAATGAGCTAAGTTGGAACTTAGGTTGGAATACTCATGAAATATTGACCAGTGGTATTAGAAGAGAGCATATTATGGATTCTGTGTAGCCTGAGCATATTATTTCATCTGGTGGTTGAGTCGCCATCCTTGGATGTATTTAAAAGCCATCTAGATGTGGTGCTCAGGGACATGGTTTAGAAGTGGGCCCAGTGGAGTTAGGTAACGGTTGGACTTGATGATCTTAAAGGTCTTTTCCAGCCATAACAATTCTATGATTCTATTCTATGATCTCAAACTGAGACATCAACATCAATAAAGCAATTGCTATTTTTTTCTGTATAAAACTACACTGAGAAACACTATATGCAGTTTACAGTTGAAAGATTATAGCCGTCAGTAGTTGAATGTTCAGATTTAATGATGGACTTGTAGAAATGTCACTGTTGTTTATCCTCTGTTAAAGCCAACTCAATTTATGATCACACAAGGGAAGCTTATCTTTCATGGGAATAGGCAGAAGAAGGAAGAATTCTGTGAACCCTATAATTAGCAATAAATCTATTTTAATTTAAAAGTAGATATGTTATTGTGTCTTACAACCTTGACACATCTGTCTAAATCCAATATTGTTCAGGAGAGAGAATTATCACATTACAGTTTTGTTCTCAGTTTTCCACGTATTTGAAATTGGTTCTGCTGGCTGCTGCCGCTGCCAATATTTCCAACTGTCGCACAGCAGGACTGTTTCCAAGAAGCAGAAGTGAACAGTGGGTTTAGCTGCAGTATGTGGTTTCACTAACTAATTCAGAGAGTTTGTGGCTCCCAGTCAGTGAGTGCACAGGACTCTTATGAAGTCCATGATAAAGAGATGCAGTCTGTTATAGAGCATGATATGCTTGCAAGCTCCTTGGCTTGTTCCTGATATTGTTAATGGGGAGTCATAGTCTGCCTTCAGATATGCAAATCTGAAGCAGAATCTCACACTGCATTCAGCAGGATGTATATGCATACATTTAAAGAAGGAATTAGTCCTTGTATTTTCCTGGGCTTCAGCTCTGTCTTTGACTCAATAGGATCATGATCTGTCAGTGCTAGAGTTAAGAGAGTGTTATGTAGTTCTCATACTACCACTCTGCTCAGAGGAGCTATCTGAAATTGTCACCTTCTTGCTCATCATTTCTGTTGTGTCTGTAATCCTGTAATTACAGGTCAGGGTTGCTCCCTTCCAGGGCAGAGATAAGTTTCTGTTGCTGCTTATTCCCCATAGCTTTGCAGAGCCAGTGCAGCTCCGAGAGGGAATTGGATTCTGTCCATCTCCACGTATTATTAGCATTGCTTTCCTTTCTTTCAGTGCTTTTTTTTCTTCACTGGTGATGTCAGAGCTGTTCAAGTTGCTGTTTTGAATTTCAAATCCCACTTGAACTTGTCAGAAGAGCAAAAACTGTGGGATTTTGAAAAATTGTCCCCTACATAGCACTGAAAAATAAGAACTATTAGCACTGTTGGGATAGTATTTGTTACAGGTATTGTTTGGAAGGGTTATATAAAAAGTTCTTTATGGCCTTCAACTTTGGCCTCTGAAAGGAGCAGAGGAGCAATGCCAACTTCCAGCTCTTATTTGAATTGTGGAACCTCCCCAAAAGTTTGGAGACAAGGGTGGATCATCAGCTTTCTCAGAAATAATAGTTTATCTGAATTACTTTGAATTATTGACAGCAAATTTAACTTTCCCTGCAAGTTAGTTGTGGTCCAGGTTTCTTTGCACCGTAGCTATGCTGCTTGTGACACATGAAGTCATGAAGTTTTCTTTAGGTCTACTTCATAATGCTTTATTTAGTCACTTAGGTGCTTCAGGGTTTTCTTTTTTTTTTTTTTTTTTTTTTTTTTTTGGGGGGGGAGGNTAATCAGTCTATATTCAAAGTATAGATCATAAAAGAGGAAACTGAAGACTGGTCCACATTGTTAGGAATCATAAAATAAAATATCGCAAGGTTTCCCTTTCTTTAACAACAGATGAATAAATAAAATAGATTAGTGTATGAGACAGTTCTGTAATGTGTTTCATTTCATATGGTGTTTCTCTGAAAGCACTGTTATTCTGTTATCCTCCCTAATGACTGTAACGCGTTGAGTCACAATGTTGTTTTTTAAAAGCTTTCACTTTTTCATTGTTCATTCTCAAGGTTACATTATGCAAAATACAATGTTATATTTTGTGCACTAGTCTAGGCTGTATAAAAATATTTTCAATCCTTTTTTGAAAATTGAAATAGCTCTGCTCTGGGAAGAGGCTTTATGCCTGTTTCAAGTATTCCTAACTGCAGTAATGAACTGCTGTTTATTCCTCTGTCTGAAAAAGACTAGGTCATGTGTCTTGACTCTAGAAGTATTCGAAAGTGGTAATTCTGGCATGCTCTTCCATTGGTGATTTGGTTTAGCTATTCACTGTGAATTGAAAACCACTAAGAATTATCAAAAGGTAGTTTTGTTGTTTAGATAATTTTGATGATGAAAGAGAACTTTTTTCACTTTTATGGTAAAGTAGAAAAAGTCAGGATAAAAATATGAGGGAGGTGCGAAGAGAGGAAAGGACAGACTTCTTATTTTATTTCAATGGATTTGCATTATGGATAAAAATGGACAAGCAAGTTGAATTAAATACATTATTCAAAACTGCTGTTTTGGCTTGATTAAAACTTTGCTCTACCAATCATTTTCATTACTGTGCCACTTTTTTCCCTTTACTTTCTGACAAGGTAGGGCACTATGTCTTTTTGTGAGTTGATAAATGTTCCCTACAGAGCTTTTATCCTAGCTAGCTGCAGCCTTTGACCCTTTTTGTGGTATTTATTGCACCCCAAAATCCTACTGAAGATATGTCAGAATCATAAGTGCTCGGTTTCACCATCAGTATGAACAGACCCTTCCCTGAGGATAGCACAGGTACGGTTTTGGCTTTCTGTGGAAGTCCCTGGTCTGGTAGGAAGAGTGTGTTTAGTGCAGAGAAAGATATTAGAAAACTTATTAGTCAACCAGGTTAGTATTTACCATGATTCTTTTGTGCACTTAAACCTTGGCTATAAATCTGTGTTCCTGCCTTTTCCTCTGTGAACCACTGAAATTCTACTAAAAAAAATGAAATTAAAGAGTTCTGAAACTCGTGACTGTAGTATACATATAGATAGGGAAATACTGAGGGTGTTAAACAAAACAAAACAAGAAACGTCTCCACCAAAAAAAAAAAAAAAAAAAAAACACATTTTTTTTTCTGGTCTCTCGCCAGCTTTTCTGAAGTTTTTCCCAAAATAATCAATCTTACACAGATACTGGAACAGGGCAATTTCTTTGATTTTCCTCCAAATTTTAAAAGAAGGAACCAAGTATGAACTGCCTGGAGGGTTTTTTTAACAATATATGCTGCTGCTTGCTCCATTTGCATCTGCTATTGACAAATATATATTCCTCGGCAGTCTGGTTTTGTTGAAAGCTGGAAGACTTCCATTGAGGGGAGCCAAAGGATTTTTTTCCCTTGCTTTTGTCCACTCTAGGAAGCTTTGCTTTGAAGCATATGCGGTGACCCACACTGCTTGAAAACAATATATTCTGAAAAACGATTCTGTAAGTATTCATGTAGTGATTGAAGAAAGAACTTAGTGCCAAAAGGTGTTTCTTTTCTCTGAGAGCCCAATACATATGAATGGTCAAAATGTAAACTTAAGACATCTTGTCTAGTTTGAAAAGAAAGAGGCAGGACTTACTAAGTGCTTATAGGAATAACTTGCCCCTACTTTTGTTCTTTTTTCTTTGAAGAGATTTACAGGGATTTTTTTTCTGGAAATGACAGTAAAGCATTGTTAGATAGGACAGTAAGGATACTAATGAAAAGAATGTACATCTTCAACGTTCCTTAAACGCTTTGTGGAAAGGATTGCTGGAGTGAATTTTGACCTGTCTCAGGCAATTGTAGTTTTCTGCTTCTAACGAACTCTTATTAGGTATTTAAGGAGAAAGAATGAAGTCCATCAGATGAAAGAATTCTCTGTCTTGTCAGATCAAAGAATGTAAAAGAAGTTTTTTAAACAGTGATTTAACAGTCTAAATATCTACTATGAAAGACCAGTAACCCTCATACAGGGGGACAGGATTTTAAGAAGAAAACTGTTTTTACAGTTTTACTGTCTTACTTGTCTTACAAATACCCTGAAAAGATGTAGCTGCTGCTCCTGTCAGGTGACACGGTGTCTGCGTTTGCTGTAGGCACTCCATCTATCCACTTGGGTCCCATTTTGGAGGCACAGCCACATCATCTTGGATTTTATGATTTGAGCTAAATAGTTTGGTCACCCTTCAGCATGAAGAAAGCTTGTACAGTTGGCTGCTGTGCCGAGCTCTCATTTTTCTTTTGGTGTGGAAACAGATTCCCCAGATGCAGTTTGCCAGTCAGCTGTACTTAACACACAGGAGAAAATCGTTATTTCTGTAAAGGAGTCTGTATAAATCACCAGACTTTAGCAGCTGTAGGAGAAGGGCTCTGATCATGTAGATGGGGAGAGAAGAAAGGCTAGAAACCTCTTGGGTTATGCACTAAATCCACACCTGGCCCTACGTGGTGTATGTGCAGGGCATACTATTTTGACTGTTGGCAGATTCCAAATTGTTGTGTTTTTTTTTTTTTTAATTACTACAGAGTTATATAGCATGCTCTCTGGAAAAAAAAAAAATCTTTTTGTCTACACATTAAGAAGACTTGATGGGAACACAGTTAGTAAAATGCTGCTGAGAATTGTGCCTTGGTTCATGTTCAACTCAGGGTCATATTCCTCCATGAGGTTTATCAGCAGAAGATTTATTGATGGTAAAGATATTTCTCTCAACATCTAAAAGGCACGCTTGACACACGTTAATGTTAGTAGGTTTGGTGTAATCTGGAGGCACAAATATGGCCTAAATGTTTGGTGAAAAGGGTCCTGAAAATGTCTTCTTTCTAGCGTGAAGATAAAATAATACTCATTTACAAAGCACTATTGAGCAGAAGCAAGAAGAATTAAGTTTTGTGAAGGGATTAGGGTATTAGCCCAGGTCGTGAAGTATTTGTCTTGCTCTGTTCCTCTTTAGATTTCCTCTGCCACCTTTTTTTGAGCCTTTCCTTTTTGGCTTGAAGTCCTCCACTATAAAATGAAAGAAATACTGCTCTCCTAATTCATGCTTCATTTTGTCAGGGTAAATTGGTTGATGATTATTAAAGCTTACAGTACTGTGGTAATGGTGTGTGAAGGGGAAGCTCTCTGCTCTCTGCGGCCGCCAGACTGGCATAACCTTCTTAGAACAGCATTAGTTACAAGTAAGCAGCAGACATGGTATTTCAGTAAAAATAGTCAAGAGTGTTGCTTATGTAGAAATTTATTTTCTTCTTTTGGCTATGTGCAATCAAGGAAAGATTGGAACAAGACACGCTAACAAGCTCTTCTTTTTTCTTCCTAGAATTACAACAACAGCTGCTTGTATGATGGACCTACGGAGATATCCGCTGGATGAGCAGAACTGCACACTGGAGATTGAGAGCTGTAAGTACTTCTGCAAATCCTACTTATTTAGTGGTCAACTGCTTCAGAGTTTTTGTTTCTGTCTTTTTTTTTTTTTTGGTTTTTTTTT
>VZSZ01006385.1:90788-219040 GCA_013398815.1 Ibidorhyncha struthersii
AAAGTAGCTTTCCAGATGGATTAGTAATTTGTGGCATGAGGATTAGCAAAAGTTATTCTGTGTTTTGATGGACAATTTACATCTTTAAAAGTCTCATTCCAGTGCCTTGTTGAGAGTTCATGTGAGGAGCATGAGGATTATTATCAGTTCTTTATCCTTCTTTACTGCTGAACTGTGTGGCAGCTTGTTTCCATTTATAAATGATGGCAAGACATTAGAATTGTCCTTGAAATAGGTGTTTTGTAGGGTTTTTTTTAACCTCTGTACTGTAGTTAGACTTTCAACTCATGCAAACAGCCTATTATATATACTGATTTAATAGCTGGTGTCTCTATCAAACTTTCTATGTAGATAAAACTTGTGAAATAAAATTTCAAATTTCTTTTCACTGAAAAATCTTTAGGGAATCTAAGTACATTGGGGAAAAAACAATTCATGATCACTTTTATAAAGAGAATACTGTAAGCATGCATTATTTGGCACTCTAAGATCCTATCAGTACTTTCAAGATACATTTTCTTTTTTGGGAGAACCATAGGTAATTTAGCTGGGGTGTATTAAGTTGAAGTGGCAAGCAAGATGGAAATTAATGGCATGTTTTAAGATACAATATAGAAAAGCACATGTATTTTTAAAGTAACTTCTGTATGACAAAAGATTATGTGGGATTTCAGTGTGTACTGAAGTACAAAATTATAGTAGCTTGTGCTACAGTCTGGTAAGAACTTGGTACAGCTGAGCTTCTTTCTCCTATTCTAGAAAGCATTTAAGAATACGCTTTAAATCTGTACCCAGGTTTCATCCATTTTAGTGTAATTTAAGATATGCCAAAATCCTTTCCCAAATTAAACCTGTGACACTGCTGTCGGAAATAATTTACATGCATAAAATAAGCAAAATGGGTCTTTATCATTAAAGTTCACCCATTCTCTGTGCTGAAATACACAAGCAGCAGATGTGATGATGGACTTTGCTCTTTTGAGAATGGATAAAACCTTTGGGTTTTTTGGGGGGTGTGTTTTTTTTTTTTCTTGCAGTTCATTATGGAATTTGTATTGATAGTATTTGATTCAAAATTTCATACCTGCAGTCTTTTACCCATATAGTAGGCTGATCTTAATGTGTGAGAAGACTAATGGCATAACTGTATTCAGGTTTACAGAGATTTTTATCGAGAATGTGGCTTGCTATGCTGGTGTCTTTTAGTTGTTTTTGTAGCAAGGACCTGGAATTTTTCTTTTTTCTAGTTTTGTGTATGAGGTGGAAAGCTGGAGAGTCAGAGGACATCCTTTCTCTCTATTTACAGCATTGTCTGAGCAGCCAACAAAGTCTTGCCATCTCTCTGCATTGCTGAGATGCCTGAATCTTGTTGGGATTCACAAACTAGATATTCCCTGCCTGTCATGCTTGCAGGACTGACCTGGGAAATATTCCCAGGAAATACATCCCAGGTCAGTCCTTATGCAAAACTGAAAATTAAATTATGTCCCTGCTTTTCAGTGAGAACCCTTTTTCTCGTTCAGACATGGAATGTGGGACCTCAGGGTTGAAATTTCCCTTTTATCTGATTTGGAGTAGAAGTTTGAAGCCAGATCATTTATCTTCCATGAAACAATCATGGAACACAGGGCACTGAGTTCTCGAAATTCTTGTTCTGCTTGGTATGAAGAGCACAGTACACATTGTATCACAGAAAGGTTATTTACCATAGCGGTTAGGATGCTTGTAGGAGAGCTTCATTGTGGTTCTATTAGCTCTGTTGCAGCATCACAAAGGTAAAATGGATTTAAATCGGGATACTGTATGTAGCTAGCCTGACTTTCATTGCAGTAACAAAGGTCGTTGAAGAATGTGGACAGAAGTAAGACTTGAACTGTGTTTTGAAACACTTTCATGCTGCTTTAGAAGATCATTGCTCTTTATATATGCTGTTCTCTTCAGGTAAAAACCTGAATCTGTCTAATCTTCATGAATCACTTCAGACAAAAGTGCTGGTAGGTAGATAGGTAGAGTGAATAATATTGAAAGTGACTGAGTCGTTCACCACTGCTCTCTTGTGATGCTAAGAAATTCTCTAAATTCTACCCCAAGTATTTTCATGGCTATGAAGGCATGAAATTATACTCACTGCTTGTGTCAACAATTTTTTTTTTCTAGTTCAATGTCTTCCCCAGCCCTGCTGGGACCTTCAAACGTGGTCATAGTTTCTCACAGGCTTCATTTCATGAAACTGAATACACCAGTCTCTTAGCTTTCTCATACAAGAGTATGTAAAGAGAAATGTAGAACTAGCATCTTCATTAGGAATAACTAGTGCCATAAACAGTATCTGAAACAAAATCTCTGCTACACTATGGCACTGATCCTGTCCTTTTTCCAGGAGCTGCTTTTGCCTTTCTTCACCCCTGCATAACTTCCAGAGATTATAGTCTTCCTGGAACACTACAGTACGGTCTTTCCCTTCCTCACTCATTTTCCAGCAGTGCGTTCTAGCTTTTGGTAGATTCTTTTTTTTTTTTTTTTTCGTAGAACTAAGAACACATGACTTGGCATTTCATAACACTATTCACATAAATCAATGTTCTTAATATTGTTACGGTCCTCAAGGTTATCCAGTTCTTGCTATATTTGTTCTGATCATCCTTTGTCTTAACAGTGCCTGTGGATTTTGTTTCATTATAAGTTTCATTAACACACAAATGCTAAAGAATATTAATAGCAAGAAGAAAGAGCTTTTCTTGTAATCATTCTCTGTACCACTGAGCGTGATCTATTCTTTCAGGGCAGTACAATTTCCTACACATCTTCTATATATCTTTACTAATTGTCTGTCCTTAGATAGTCCTATATCAAATGTTATAATAAAGTCCAGCTTAGATATACTTTGTTTAAAAAAGGAGTTATTGTCTAGCCAGATCCTTTGAGTGAAGTCATGGTAGATTTTTATCCCATTTCAATACATGTTAACGTCGCTAATGTCCTTTCATTCTTTCACCACTTATTCCTCTCCTCCCTGCCCCGTTATTGATGCCAGAGCTCACTGGCTTCTTAGCTGCTTGGGTACTTTTTTCCATGTTGTCGTTGTCTTTACTGACATTTGAGGCCAACATCAAATTTTTGTTAATCTAGCTTTGCATAAATAGATTTGCAAATTAGAAATTACGGTGGAATAGGGTTGTATGTAAAATAGAAAAAGAAATGAAATGGGGGAGGTGGTTAACATCTGTTAACATACAAGAGACAGCATTTTTCCTTTTTCAGTTTAAGGTAGTATTAGTGAGATTAGATGCTGAAACTGTAAGAGAGGACAACTCCCCATTGGTTCAAAGAGCATCAGTTTTGAGAACCGAAATCCTAGTTTTTTTTTAAAGTATAGCTAGTTACATCTCTGTGGGCATTTTTTGCTGTGCTCATCCTTAAAAAGCAGAAGTGTGTTGAATGTTTGGTTTTGCTATGATGCTTCTAAACCTGTAGGCCATCTTTTCCAAGGGGGTCTAATCTGAGCTATTCTACTTGTCCCTTTCTTTTGTTTGCCAACACATGAATAGCAGGGTTACAATACCAGAGTGAAATCAATTTCCCTTTGTTTCTTAGTTTCACAACTTGCAGGCAACAGAGAGTTTTCTTGTCTTTAGTTGAATATTGACTTGACGCAGTAAAATACCTCTCCTTTCTGCTCCCTACCTCTGCCACTGCAGTATGCATTGCTGAGTTTCTGTTAATTTTGTTTCTCTGCTGTTTCCTGTCTCTCTGGAGTTGTAACTGTTGAAAGGAATGTCTTAGCTAATCAACCATGAAACTAGTGGGAGCTCAAAGGCAAAAAGAAGTACAAGGGAATTTGAAGAATGCTTCATATTCATATAAGCAAATAAAATATCATATTGCACATCCTCTAGCATAACAGAGAGAAATGGTTGTGATTCTTTTGAATATTTTAAAATGTAATCATTCAAGACTCATCTGGTACATTTGTACCTTTGTCCATTTCAATTATGTGGTGCCACATAAAGACAAAAATGCAATTCCTTCTTATCTCATTTCATAATGTGTTTGGCACAGCTATATTTATGTTTTACTGAGGTATAGTTCAGAAACTGCCTGCCTTGTGACACTGACTTTTTTTTTTCCATTTCTTTGTTGCCGTGGAACAAACAAGAACACACTGAGTTTTCTCCTTAAAAAATATTCTCAGAAACATTTTCAATAGTGTATTAAAGATGTGGCATTAAAAAAAAGTGCATCAAAGCACTGGTCTCCGAAGCCTTAGCAAACAGGGACCTTGCCACTCGGACGTACTGGCCAGCGAAAAAGGGCAGAGTCAGAACAGCGCGCACAGATGGTGAGGAAGGACTGCTTTGCTGACGAATGCGAAATAATTGTTCTCAGGATATTTCATTTATATAACAGCCTGGGGTGTTTGGATGAGAAATCATTAGAATTTTTTCTCTGTTTCATGACAAAAAAGCCACAGAAGCATACTAAGATAAGTTAAAAACTTCCATTTGATAACAGAATCTAGGATAAAGCCAGAAAGAACAGAGGCAAAAGGGTATCATTCCTCCCAGTGGCAGTGCAGCCCAGTATCAAACACTTTCTAATCAAAGCATCTGAAAGCTCATCAACATGAGAAACAGAAGTCATCTTTGAGTGTTCAAGGTGACTTTACAAGCACATTTAAGGCACTGAAAAGAAATCAAAGATGCCTTTTGCTGAAGCCTTGAGTACTTTGCAGATGGCTGCTCTGGCCATCGATCAAAGCTATAATCAGGTCACACGGGACAAATGGTAGAGCTCCAGGAGCCGGCCAGGCAAGGCTTTTCTGGGCTAGAGTCAAATGTGCTTGATGCCAAGCAAGAGACTCTGCTGATCCCCAGGGAGTGGGGTGTTCAGCAAAGGAGGATGACATGGGAACATGTTGCTTCCAACAATTACAGGCACAGGAAGTGGAATGCTAAATATGTGACTTTTGGGCCACTTAATAGTGATTCATTCTTTTTAATATTTTTTTTTCTTTCAATTTGTCAAGTTTAGCATGTGCCTTTGTCCCTTCAGCTAAGTCTGTTTTGCATAGTGACTCCTATACAGGGAGGATATTCCTCTATCAGTAGAAGCTGACCTTATCAAAGTGCCCCTTTTTCCTCCTTGTTCACCATCTATATGTTTGGATGTCTTAATATGGATTCTGTGACAATTCAGCCTATACAGCAGTTTGTGGGGGGAACAGACATAGATTAACGAAGAGTGATGAATTCCACCTCTGTACCCATGCTCTATCCATTTCAGCTACATCAGCTTATAGTGTGGCTTCCTTGGGACAGGTCCTTTGTTCTTTATTTGTCCTTATTAATTTTGTCTCAAGTATGTTGAGAAGAAAAGAGAGATAATTTCAGTGGTATAATGCACAGTGGCAATGAACAGGAAATTCTTGATTCCTCTTCAGTGTGTAGATAGGATGATTCAGTAAGGGCTAAAAAAATCGCAACACTAGATGGTTCTTCTGACTAGTCTGAAGAGGGGAAGGAGATTTAGACGAACAATCAGCGCATATGATCAGGGTAGGTTGTACACAAGTGAACCAGTGTTTGCAAGGTTTTGGTAAAACACACACACCCCCCAGGGGGCTTTGGACAGGCTTTCAGACTGGAAGTCAAGTAACATCCAAGGTATATTACCCTACAGGTAGGAAAGAAGGAAGTATATTCCTTATTTTCTTTATATCTCAGTGCATCTTTGCAGCAGTCTACATCTTGGAAGCTCTTATAACACAAACAAAATGATGTACTGTTTGCAAATAAGCGAAGAATTATACAGAAACTCTGTGACAGCTTCTTAATGCTTTGAAGCAACTTGGAGTTAAATTTAAAAGGGAATCCAAGATAGTAATATCCAATCTGTGCATATCAGCACTGGACAATATAGGCAATGTAGATTTCCACAGAGAAATTCATAGCTTGAAGCTCACTTTTTTTAGTCATTCTACAGTTGAATATGAAGAATATATAGAATCATAAAGATAGAGACAAAATGCAATGGTTCTAAAACTTCTAAAGCATTTTGCCTTTTCTATCCAGTCTGAGCTAGAGTACATTTGTCCTTATTGTAAGTAACCTTGCCTTCTATCAAGGGATTATTGGAAACAAAAAGGGCCCAGTTCAAAGAGTCCATAGCCAGAAAGCACGAGATTCATTTGCTAAAGATTTGGAGAAAACCTGATGTCTGTGAAGGCATATCTGATGCTGCAGAAAGAAGCCCTCCAAGAAAAAAAGAACATATTGCAAACAAATACTTTGATAATTTTATAACATATAAATTATGTGGAGGTGTGGAAAGGTGATGGGTTGGCACTTTACAGTCCTGTTTTCAGAAGGTATGAATTTTACAAGGTAAATATTCACTTTTTTTAAAACTAAACTGAGTAGCTGGATATCTGTTTTAACTTCTCATACTTTAGGCAAATGTTTTTCTGTAGGTTTAGAATTCTTTTCAGACGCCTTGTAACTGGTGACTTCTTCAGGAAAAAGTATCTATAAGTGCTACTGGAAAAGACATCTGTTATACTGTTACATATCTTAGAGGTCTATGTAGTGTGTGATCTGAGATTATAGGGGGGTTTTATTATTTTTCTTGGCGTACATATTTTTTTATTCAAAGTTTGCAGTACTTAAAATGGTTTAAAGCCTTGATTCAGTCAGTAGGCACGTCAGGCAGTTTCTTTGGTGTATGTTGAGTCCATCAGTAATATTCATTACTCTGCCAAGTTCTCCTATTTTGGTTTAGGCACAAAAGAAATCGCTTTTATTTGAGCAGTAGCTTGCTTACCTGTGATTTTTCGCTTGCTGCTTGGTGCTTCTAAGTGTTGGGACCAGATCAGTATTAACTGTAGAATCACAGCTGAAACTACACACCCGCAAAGGGGCAGAAAAAATGTGCATCGTCTTTCTGCCAGCAAGAGGTTGTGTTACATCAGAGGCTGTTGTTCCTGTTAATAAGTAGCTATTGTTTTGAAGTGGCAATACCAGCAATTTTCTGATCACTGGGTTAAGGTGGCAGTACTTCTTGAGTTTGGGCTAATGACACATTAATTTGTCATACTTTTTTCTATCATTGTGACAGCTGTAGGTTATGTTACAACTTGTATGGACTCTCATGAGGTTTTTGTACTGGATTCATAACAGCTAATGTACCTGACTTTGCAGTGGGATGTGAGAATAATCCTTTCCCTCCCCCTTTCTCTTTTTTTAATGGACAAAACCATTACTGACATAGTGTTTTGCTTCCTTGTAACATGTGGCTTAATTGGGTTGCAGAGTTTAGTGCTGAACAAAGGTTTGTTTGGGACTTCATGAAATGACCTCAATAACAAAGTGCTGTTTGTAAATAATGCACTTACTCCAACCTTTGTCAAAAAAGCTTGTATGTGGCACTTGCAGATAGAAATGGTAACATGTAATTACTATGTTGGGTTTTTTTTTTTGTGTAAGAGTGAAATGTTTCAGCATTCATATGTAGGGCTGAGTCCACTTCCAGTTTTCAAGCTTTTTTTTCTTTGGATGTGTCCAATTCATGATGAACTGAGAACAGCCATTAGGCTTTCTGTGAGGAGCAAAGTTCAAATGTATTTTAGTCCACGCGTTTTTAAGAAAAACAGACAATCTACAGTTTTTTGACAAGTTTTATTCAACTAAATCCACGTCTCATTACAATACTAAAACACTTTGTGGCAAATTCAGAGTTACTACAATTTATCTAACTTCCTGTTTTTACCAGGAGGTTTTGCATGTGGAAAGTTTTATATAAATAAATAATCCTTGATGGTTTCTTTCCCCAATCCTATGCAAGTTGTCATTTTACTTCGTTGACATACTTAGAGAAATGTTCCTTCACTTTGCAATTCCTATACACTATGGATTTCAGAGGAGAGAAAGTTAAAATTGTTTTTCCTTTGAGGAGAGAGGACCATCCTTTCTTCTCTCAAGGAAAAGAAGATTACTGAGTGAAATTACCGTGTGTGCCCACATGTTAGGTCTCAAGTTGTCTTTTGAAGGTAAATCAAAGTGAAAGGAGGGATTTGAAACAAAAGAAAAAAATTCTAAAGGTTAGGTGGTTCTTCTAAAAAAATTTTTTTTTTTTTTTTTTACATCATTGTAAGTGGCACTGAAAGCTAATAATGGCTTATGCTCTGTGGTATCACTTTACTTTAATAGTCAATTATCTTTTTTTTCTTCAACGTGGTATAGCTTTCATAAAATAGTAATATTTATCAGATGCTGGAATCACTTGACCTCGGGTCTTATGCTTTAGAAGGATACGGAGACTGTGATTATCTCACGGTGATCACATACCTGTGAAAGGAATTGAAATATGTTTCTACAGCCATTTTATTTCCTAAGATAGGTTTTGTTTTTTTTTTCCAGTATATCTGTCACTGTTTCACAGAAAATAAGTATTGATTCATTTTCATTGTGAGAAATCAAAATACACTTCATAGATTCACCTTTTACTCATTGAGCCAGTTGTATTCAGTTCCTGGTGTCTTTTGGTGACAAAGACTAGTCAGCTGAGAAACTCATGAAGATGTAGCTAAAGGCCAAAACCCCTTTGTCTAATGGTTCTCCCCCAAGGAAATAATTTCAAAATGTTGAGATTTTATCTCAAAAAATAGTTTATTAACTATTTATCCCTAATTTTAAGGGCTGAGACAAACATCTGTCTGGAGACCTTAGCTTTTGGAATGTAAATAATAAGCAGCACTGTATGTGGCTTCAGATATTCTTTTACTCATCATGATACTTCAGTAACGAGAAGTATTTTTCTTGGGTAACTAGTTGTCCTTTGTTCATCAAATTAGATTACATACATTTGAAAAATTAATTTTTTTTTTTTTTTAGATGAGTGTGCAAAACATCTAGGAACAGGAAGGCAATTGTTTGAGTCTGTTATCAGTCTGATCTGTATTTGCACTTGGCCACTGATAACAGGAATTCAAAATGCTAACGCTGAATTACTTCAATGGGGAAAGGACTAGAAAATGCGTATTTAGTAATCATAAAAGTCTGGATTCAGATGAGACTTGACAAGCAGTTTTGGCCTGTTTACAAAACAGCAACAAACAAAATAGGATCAGCTCATACCCTACACTGGGAAACATTGTCCCTTCTTTCCCCACTGACAGCAGTCAGACACTTGGGTGAGATGTAGCAATGCTCATTCAGGTTTCTCCTCTGTTTGAAGAGAATTGAATTTGCTGCCTGAGGGACAAGCCAAATGACCAGACTTGCACTGTGCTCTGTATTGGGTCACTTTCCATTGATACCATTTCATTTGGCCTAAGTTTCTAGAGCAGGAACTGGAGCTTCACTTCTCAAATGTGATCTTAACCCTCCTCAGTGGCTCCTATTCAAGAGAAAAAATATTTGTATTCTCCCGAGGGTTGGGTTTTTTTGTTTTGAGTGCTTTTGGGTTTTTTTTTTGCCAAACTCTGAATTTACTTTACTTTTTCCTCCTGATGCTCAAATGCAAAGTATTTCATTTTTGATCTCTGAATGGGAAAACAATTTCATTGGTTTTATTTCAGCAATAGAAGCTAGAATGGATAAGATAATCTTTTGGTTTTGACATTGGGTTTGGGTGGAAGAAGGGTTGACTTTTCAAGTAAACAAGCCTGGGAAACATTATTTTGCTTTGGTGGAATAACAGAGAAGAAATTGAATCAACAGGAGCATTGGCAAAGTTAGACATCACAATCTTTTAATTCCATTGATGAACACATTGAACCTTTCTAATGATGAGAGCATTGTGAAACAAAGTTAATTTTGTTCAGTTGCTCATGTTATTTGGTACTGGTAGTTCAGAGTTTTCAAATTCCACCTATATCTAGAAAATAGAAGTTACTTTCTGTTGATGGATGCGGTCCCATTTTCCTCTGTCTTAAATCTATATACTGAGTTCAGAGTTAGTATTGTTTATGATAGTAGCAGTTAATTTAAAAAGAATTCAGTCATAGTATTATTCAACTGTTGGCAATGCTAGGGGAATTAGTTGTCATCTTCTGTCAGTCTAATGCTACTATAATTGACGTGAGAAAATGTGATTGCAAATTAGCTAAGGCATTGCACTGGTGTGCAAATCATGAAAGGAATACTACACAAGGAAATTATTCTAGTTTTGGAAATATTCCTGATACATACGCTGCTCATAGTATTCAATATGTGTTTGACACACTGTCCAAAATTATTTGGGTGGAAATTGAAAAGCATATCTTTTATGTATGGAAAATTCTAACCCTTAGATAAACTTTCTCATGATGTGCATTTGTTCTGAGTCAAAATTAAACACAAACAACGCTTATTATTCTGTGTCCTCAAAAATACGTCTTGTGAAAGAACATTTATAAAGGAAGGGTTATCTAAGTAGTTGAGAGAAATCGCAAAGATCATAGTCTCAATCATTTATCTTGTATTTATAAAAGGGTTGGGGGGTTGCCTTTTTTTTTTCTCTTATATAATAATTCAGGTGAATTGTTTTCAGCGTTGCTTTTTATGTAAGAAAAGAGAAGTCACTAAGTAGATTATTAATATATGCTTGTATTTCAAAGCATACTTCAAGAATAATTCAGGATGGAAGGGGCCTCAGGGGGTCTGTAATCTAACCTACTCAAAACATGGACAGCTCTGGGGTCAGATGAAGTTGCTCAGGGCTTTGTCCAGTCTGGTCTTGAAATCCTCCAAGGGTGGAGAGTGCAAAACCTCTTTAGGTAACCTGTTCCAGTGCCTGACCCTCCTAACAGCAAAGAAGTTTCATTGCAATTGTGGAAATGGGCCATGTTGAATATCTGGTTTATCCTGACCTGGCGTGCTGCAGCTGCCCCAGAAATAAGTATTTACTGTTACTAATCTGAAATAGAATGTAAGTGCTGTGCAACCTGTACTGTAAAAATGTAAGTTATAAGTCATGTAACTGAATTACAATATCATGAGAATGCTCTGAATAAATTAATACACTGTACAAGTAGCCCTGTAATTTGACAAAGGCATCTTTGAGTTAATGAGTTAAACTATCTAGTTTTCCTTCCATTTATGATCTTCTGGTGTGGTGTAATCTGATCCGTGTCTCTTGATTCAGTTACACAGATACTATTCCTACCATATAGATTGAAGTGTCTCTGTATACCTTGTCATTCTCAATCTCTTGTTAAGATTTACAAACTTTCAAAATAAGGATTCGCTTCCCTTGGACAATGATCTAAGAATTTTCATTACGACATTTCGCTCAGTAACATGTTTCTCGTTATACACATCTAAAAGGCAATTCTATAACTGCACAATGTATAAGTTGTGTTTATTGTGTATGGAGCACAGATACAAACAGTCAGCTTTACAGGAATATATTGGAAATGCATCCATTTCAGCTACAGCTTTGGAACTTGTGATATGTCATATTTCTACTCTTCAGCTGCAGACCAATCCACTACTTACATTTGCTGTCATATGAGCTTGTCTCATTTTGTGATCGATACGTTACTGTAGCCCAAATCTGAGATGTTACCTCAACCCAGGCAATTATTTTACATAACAACACGGTAACATAACAGAAAAAATAAGGAATTGATGGAACTTGGTATACAGCCATATGTTTTAAGAATACAGCTTTACACTTTGACGTTATGCATACAGGTACTATGCTCTAGAGAAGATTATGCAATATTGGAAATAAGAACTTGTAACAGTAGGTACAATTATCATGAATGAAAGCAAGTACTGTGCTGAATGTAGGTACTTCATTAATGTATGAAAGATGATTATCCAAGTATTTGATGTTTTTTTGCATAACCTCGTACAGTAACTTCCTGGTAATATCACCACTTTTATCCTATTTTCTGAAGCAGTTAATTGACATTCAACATATATTAGAAGTGAGTATGTGTTCAATAGCAGACACAGCTTTGTTCAAGGCAAAGACCTGTTGTGAGCTGCTACAAGAAATAGTTTCATAAAAGCAGAGCAGGCATCTGCATCTTACTATATGGGAGCTCATCTGTGCACATCAGGGACTCTTCAGGAAAATGGGAATTTCTTTCTTCTGACCACAGCCTGGAATGGTCAAGTCTCTTCAACTACTTCTGGAAGACTGATCTGTACCAAAATGTTGCACAGACAACTTGAGTGATACCGAAATGCTGGTAAGTTTATTTTTTGCTTGTGAATTTTGCTTTTATTCCTTTGGGGTTTTTGTGTCTGGACCTTTGTAACCTGTTACCTGACACATGTTCTATCGCTGTTTTGGGGAAATTCTGTGAAGGGGCAAAGAACACAATAGTAGATTCTTCTTTTTACCTATGGTCCCTCTCTGTTTTCTTTTCTTTGCAGAGACAAAATGAGTAACATAAACAGGAACATTGGTGACGCCTATTCTGTCAGAGTTTTTGTCCCAGGAATGGTATCCATGCCAAGCAACTTCTCATTCTTCACATACAGCTAACATGAATGTGCAGGGGGGCAGAGAAGCATCGAAGTGCTGCAAGTGCAATTCATTTATAGTGTAAGTTGCTTATGTTGCTGTAGCACACTTGATGTTGGTGATGTTGTATACATGTAATAACTAGACAATTATTTTCCTTTCAGATTTCAACTTTCTGCAAGTCTAAAAAGATCCACAGTCTTAGTAGGTAAATTCATGATACTTTTCTGCTGCAAAACCTAAGTTCCTATCAAACTTTGTTCTCTTGCTTACCAAGAAGAACTAGCTTTTGCTTATCTCTATTTTTGTTCATTTATGGTAAAATGGGATTAAAGAAGTGGGCTTTACATTGTGCTATGAGGCCAGAAAAACCTATACTTCACTGTGTCCAAAATTTGCATTTTACCCTATAAAGTGCTATGTACAGCATAGCCTTCTCGTTTTCTTTTACAGTCACTCTTCATGTGCTGCTGCTAATACTGTGGAATTGATTGTATGGGTGTGGGAAACTTCCTTTCATTATAAAATTGCAAGGTCTTTGCTAAATATGTTAGCTTTCTTAAAGAAATAAAGCTGTGTTTAACTGTTGTATCTGTGTGTTTCATTATGAATATAAAGGAATTCTGAACACAGTTAAAACATGGGAGACTTTTAAAGTCTGCTGAGAGAAGATGACTGTAAGATTGGAATCCCTGGCAGCTGATTTTTCTGTTTTTTATATACAAAAAATTAAAAAAAAAAAAGAAAATATCATTATATATAAAATCTCACATGGATCCTGTACAACAATCTCTCATGGTAGTATTGCAAACTCAGATAATCTAAGGGCTTGTTATTTTAAAATATTTTCCATGTGATCTTTGCTACTTTTAAAAGACCATTAGTAAGGCTTATCAGCAATTTACTGTGGAGGTAGAAGGCAAAAAAGGAATTGGACTCTTGAGGATTGTTTGAATTATTTCTATATAGCATATTAGTCAAACAAGTTTTATGACACTTGATCCCTTGCTGAGACCAAGCCCCGGCTCAGCCTTTGAAAAATATTCTCCTTGTAGACCTAGACGATGCTTACAAATACTAGCAGTCCCTATTTTATTTAGAATGTTCAGAAGATATTCACTCTGTAGGTACAGGGGTACCTGTAGGCCGGGAGTGTGGTCAGGGTTGGTTGGCTGAGCCTTTGCAGTTGGAGGAAAATAATTTTAACAGATGAGTTCAAAGTTTTAAAAACTAAGCATTTTCTTTAGGCTTCTAGCTTTATAGGAGACATCAGAGAGTCCTTGGAAAACCTGATGTCTATGGCTTTTAACAGTAAGGCAAAGAAATAAAACTTATCCAACAAAAGAGGACAGAAGGAGACTTCTACAGATGCAATGTTCAAAAGTACTTTGGGGTATCCTGACATAATAAACAAAGAAATGATAAATTCTCAAAAAAACTCAAATTCTCTGAAAGGTCCTGCCAATGCATAAAAAGTATTTCCTGAAGCATGTTTTAAAAAGTACTCCAACACTGGTTCTGTTTTAAACTCTGCTCTTTGACACAGAGAGAGATCTTGCTAAATAAAATCTATAAATAACAATGAAATCCAGATTTTTTGCTTCATCTAAATAATATTTTAACAACTTAATAAAAAAGATTAGTGAATGTACCTGTGATATTATAGGGAAAAAAAAAAAAACTGTGAATGCTCTTTAAGTTAATCTCTTGAATCATTGTCATAGTACTATCCTTCAGAGGAAAAATTAACTGTGTAGGGTCCTGAAATGCGTTGTAGTCTCATCAGCACAGATGAACAGGAAGAGTTATTTAACTTGCATCATTCCCTACAGAAGCACATGTAGGAACAGCTGCGTTAATTTTGTCTTTTTTACAGCTGGCACTCAGCAAAACCAAGTTTGAGTCACAGACTAATTCTGAAGGTGAAATACTGTTGGGGAGGGGCATGTGTGGTTCTCTGAATTACTGGTTTCCAAGGTGGAGTACTGAGACAAGGTATGTATCAGACACAGTCTTTGAAACTCACTTTGAACTCATTTGGAATTTTCCTTGGAAGTAAAGGAAACCAGCTGTAATATCTCTCTTGGTCAGTGGGCTTAACGCAAACCAAGTCAGCCCAGTATTAAATGTCTAGAGAGAGATTCTCTCTAGAGAAGAGCTGGGCACATGATGTGGGTATATGTTTTTTTTCCTGGACTCCGGCATGGTAAAACCAATAATTTAATGTGGGTATTCTCATTTGATTTGAGAGTATGCTTATGAGATTAGGAAAATATACTACTCGTTGTACAGCAGTACTGAAGGATCTCATCAGGGGTTAGATAGCTGTATTTCCCTTGAGTAACACCAGTGTAGTACTTCTCCCAAATCTGGTTGTGAACATAGGGCAGAGTTACTATCTGGTTTACTACCTTTGGCATGAAGAGATCTTTAGTCTTGCATTCAGCTAAGATTCGATGACTACAGTAGTAAATGTTACTCTTGACGAGGAGAGACATGCTGGGATTTATCATCGTGTTTCTTCTTTTTGAGACATAGTACTAGTTTCAGCATCCTACATGTGGCAATCTAACTTCTTTAAGGGAAAATGCCTGCTGTCTAGCTTTCTGTGCTGTTAGGGGTCAGATAGAATCAACTGTAGCTTACCTTTGCTCATTCTTCACTGCATAAACTCACTGGTGTAGAGATAGAATGAGTATGTAAATGATACTGAAAACTAGGCCGTTAGATATAGCAAAAAATTAGCTAATAAAAAAAGTGCTCTCTTGTATTGTTGTACCTGTGAGATACTGTCCAGTACAACAGTGCTATATTCTAAGCAGCTTTTCTGTCTCTGCATTATAAAGAATACTGCACTTTTTTTCTGTGTATGAAATCTGCTGTTGGAAGAAGCACTTTCTTAAAGAAGAAAAAAAAAAAAAAAGGGCTGGTGCACTTGTCTTTCCTGTTTGAGTATAAGCCAGCACCTCCCACAGAGTCAGGCTCCTGTGACCACTTCTGTAAGTTTTTTTCTTCTTGGAATAGAAAAGCATTATTTTGAATTAATACTGTGATGTTAACGTGGCTGCTCTGGAGATGAGAAGGATCTCAGGCTATATAGAAACAATGTAATTTTGTGATATCACTTGCTTTTACTGGGAAAATACCGTGGGTTTGAATGCAGTGTGTTGTCCTTAAATACAGCAATTTAGGCAACCTAGAGCAGCTGCTTGTTTTGTGTGTTTTTGGTTTTGAGTTTGTGTTTTTTTTTTTGTTTTTTTTTGTTTTTTTTTTTTTTTAAAGAATCCTTTTTCCTTCAGGCATTTGGATGATTGTGGAAAGTATTTTAGCCAGAAGGTAGAACAAAGCTCACTAGGGAGACTCCAGCTGGGACTGAAAATACAGCATTCTTGGTTCCACATGTTCATGAGTTAACACATGAGGCCACTTGACCAGCCAAAAATGAACTCAGTCTGTTTAAAAGGAGATAATACCTTGTTTTAAGTACTATTACTGAGGGCCTATCATTCTGTTATGACAAATATATCTCCAAATTTCCTAATTTGCTTATGAATATTGTCTATTCCATGAGTGTCTGACCTTCGAAGAAGTAAGCTCAGCTATCAGCTCGAGTGCTATCGTCCCTAGTGAGTTTTTCAGAACAGATTACAAACTCCTTCCAAAGGAAGGATAAATGTAAGCCTTAAATAATTATGAGGATGATGAGTAGGCAAGCCTTTTAGTTAGATCTTTCCTTATCTAAATTGTTTTTCCAATCATGATAAAAATATCAAAGTATGCATTAAAAATATCTGAGCAAAATATCAGAATCAGTTTCACAGAGGAAGATAATTAGCAGATAGTGTGCATCTGTTCTTACAGACTCAAAGAAGGGCAGATGAGCTGATGTGGAGCTCTTGTGTACTTTAACCTGGACTATTTTCAGCCCCTTGGTTATCTTAGTATCTGTCCACTGCATTGCAGCTCTCTGCAAAAAGGAGTCTAACAGTAATTCAGTGCTATTTTCTACCATGCATCCTACAGTGTTCATCCTACTTCAAAGTTCTGATTTTGCTTGTGATGGGAATGGCTGATGCCAGTGTAGTTTCCTGGCCAATATGGACAGAGGAGTTCATGGCGAAAAAAGATGTAGAGTCCTTATCTCTCATTAAAATCTGACCAAATAAATGTTGACTAAAAGCTCTCATCATTTAAAGACATTTGTATAAGAAGAGATGTTCTCATCTAAAGACATCATTGTTGCAACTGGAACACAAGGTCTGAAAGCGTGTATACCTCTTTTGAGCTGAATGTTGCTGGTCTGTCATAATACATGTTATCATTGATGTGTGGTGATACCTAGAGCCTTTAATAAATGCATTTGTATTCCAAATTATTGTATGAGAATAGGAAAATGTCACCAGTATACTGAGTTTTACCCATAGACGCATTCTGCCATCATTAGTCTGATATAGTGGCTAAATGAGATTTTTCCTGTTCAGAGAAGAACTTGCGCAGTTTGTTCTTGATGGCTAATGTTTGATGTCAAAGTTGTGAGGTTAGTCTGCTCTGAATTGCCATCTGGACAAGGCAGGTTTTGGTGCTTTGTATTGTGCTCAAGGGGAACCTGTCTCCTGTGACTATCTGAGTAGTCTCCTAACTTTGGCATCAGTGCCAGCATGAAATCCTTCTTGACTGACAGTTCTACATTGATCAACATAGCCACATTTGACAATACAGCATTACAATTAAGGGAAGAAACGCAAAAATAAATACTAATTTGTAAAAACGTTTTGTCCGCTTTTCAGAATACATGTAATGATTTAGTTAAACATTTAAATACAATTTAAGTTATCTTTATTTGTAACTTAGTCTTTGATGAGGAAATTCTTGGGTGGTGTTTACTAAGTGTCTGCAGCTCAGTTACATATTGTTGCATTTTAAGTTGTTCAAGCGAGTGCAAAAAGACCTTGGGATGTATGATCAGATAGATGTCTCAGAAATTTCTGTTTTGCAAGGATAGGTATGCTGCCTTACAAAAGCATGATTGCGCTTCCATAAATCTTGCTAATGGTTGAATATTTCATCTATAGGACAGGGTTATTGTTCATTCTTCATCCATTTTTTACCTACCTGTATGCTCTTTATGACTTCTCTGAAAATTGATGATAGTAAAGAATGGGTAAAAAAACAAGTTCTGTAACTTAGAGGGTATTTTAAGAAAGAAAAGGTGGCCTATTGGAATTGATGCCTTACACAGTATCCCCTTTCCTGAATGTGAAAAAAAGCTAGCATCTCCCTGAAGACTAGCCCAGCTAGTTCAAATGTTGTGTATGGTTGCTGTTGATGATTTGAATTTTCAGGTTGTTAGAATCAAATATAAGAAGGTAATTTATATATAAACTATGCAAAAATTGTTTGGTTTTTTTTTTTTTCAACCTGAATTAAAAATACAAGTTTTCTGTTTCCCCTTTGGAATATTTGGGCGGAAAAAGGGTCATGAGGCAGGTTGTGTGAAAAAGAGGAAAGCCCTGTGTCAGCAGCGCTCTGTCATAATTTGTTTGTAACAAAGAGGAATTTTACTTCATCCAATTTGGGTTTTTGTCATATACTTGATGCTTCATTGCTGTGCTCTTTACACACAGAAGAGTCTTTTTAGGATCTTACTTCAGATTATAGATTTTCCCTGCTTCAGTAGCCTGCATGAATTTCCTCTGCGTGTAGCTGTTGTTTTCTCCCGGTCCCAAGTTTACTTTTTTAATTCAGTTTTCATTTTCATTCTTTTCACGTGGTCAGTCTTAATTCCTCCATCTTTTTTGTAAAAGTATTTCCCAAGTACCAGCCATAGAACCTCAAATTTTCTGAGAATCATAGAATCATAGAGTGGTTTAGGTTGGAAGGGACCTTAAAGATCATCTAGTTCCAAACCCCCTGCCATGGGCAGGGACACCTCCCACTAGACCAGGTTGCTCAAAGCCCCATTCAACCTGGCCTTGAACACTTCTAGGGATGGGGGCTCCACAACTTCCCAGGGCAATTTGTTCCAGTGCCTCACCACCAAAAGTGAAAAACTTTTTCCTAATATCCACTCTAAATCTGCTCTCTTCCAGTTTGAAGCCATTCCCCCTCGTCCTATGACTGCTGGGGTTTTTTTGTTGGTTTTTTTTTCACATATCTGTAAAATTCCACCCATTCCTAAAGCATGTGGATTTTTTCAAAGCTCCTTGTGACCTCACAGCCTAATAATTTGGTAATAAACCCCACAATATCAGGATGGCAGCCTAGCACCAGCTTAGCAGTTGTTATCCATATGTTGTAAACCAAGTTGACTACTGACATGTTCCCATGTTAGTTCTAGACACGCTGATTACTTAAATTTCTTGTGATCTGTATCATAACTCCAGACACGTTAAACGTCTTGTGAGGTATGTCCATACATTTGACCAAACTTGAAACTTTTTCTTGTGTGTTTTCCTAAAAGGAAGTCTGCCTGTAGAAAATAGGCAAGTTGCCTTTTTGGTCATAAAATCCAATTCTAGGCTGTTTGGATTTTTTTATTGTCCTTGTCTACCTTGTTTTTTATCACCATTTTCCTTTGTAGGAGTAAATGCATGCACGTGCTTCCCTCTGTGTATCTGCTAAGTGGATTAGGAAGGCATACCCCACTCAGAAAAGCTATTTCTAGGTTTTTTCTTACTGCCTTTACGGCATGTCCTGCTCAGCAGCACTGGCACAAATGTTGAGTTAATGCAGTCTGTGTGTCTACCCTGTCACATTATGGGGAGTGTAATCTATCTCACTACTGACAGTTTCGTGCTGAACCTACGACTATTTGTTTTCTGAGTTCCTGTGTTAGAATCATCAAGAGGGGATTGCTCTCCTTATTCCCAACCCTCTTCAATAAAACATGCATCAGAGTATTTGCAAAGCTGGCAGCACAGTGAGACCTTGCATCCTCTGCTGCTAACTGAGGAGCCCTCGAGGCTGCTGCCAGCACAACGGCCCCATTAGAGGCATAGTCTCCAGAGAAAAATCACCTCCAGGCAGTCACAGTAAGAGTTGGAAATGGTAATGATTTTAAATAAGCAACAGAATTGTTTGGCCAATTATTATTTTTAAAAGTTTAGTCTGCAAAGCTGGTCAGCTGTATATTCCCCCCAACCCTACCAATATATTTCCTATTTGTGTGAGTTTGTTTTCATTTCGAACCTAACACTCCTTTTCATGAGTGGATCCCATGTGGTGGTGCCCATTTCTAAACAGCAGAGTAGTTTGCTGGAGGCAGTAGATGTCCTATATTTTGACATTAATGAGGTTCCTGACGTCTCAAATGACATTCTTATAAACAAGGTGGGGAAACACAGATTAGAGAAAAACACGTTTGGAAAATAACATGAAGAACATGATTGAGTTTACTGGAAGGAAACAATTTTGAATCAAGTCCGTCTTCAGTGTTTTCATTTAATGATCTGAAAATTATGAAACTTGCCTAAACATTTTAGTAGCTTGAAAGGACTGAGGTACGTTTTAAAGGATCTCATCTAGTTGGAGAATTGGTCTGAAAAAACAAAATTCCAAATTTTACATCTAAGAATGGCGCCTCAGAACTGGGAAATAACTAAGTAGATGACAGTCCAGGGTAGGGGTGTGGGANAAAAGCAGTCCTGGAGATATATCATGGATTGCAATGTGGCACTGTTTCCTTATCAATGTGTTGTGACAATGGTAAGGCCGACATCGGGGTCTATAAATGGAACTGCTATTTGTAAAATAACTAAAGGAATCTTTCTGCTCTATTCCATAGTGGCAAGTACTCAGTGGTCAGGCTATGTCCTTCCAAGGGCTGCACCTCAAGAAAGATTTGTGTAAATTAGTGAATATATAAGGCATAGCAATGAAGTTAATCCAAGACCTGGGAAACATGACTTAGAAGAAAAATTGAGTGGGGGTGGTTCTCCTAGAACAGGAATCTAAGGAAGAGATGGGATGAGTCTTCAAATATCCAAAATGATGTACTGCAAAGAAGAGGAGGATAAACTGTTCTTTGTTATGTTGGTTAGTACAAGAAGTAATGAGCTTAAATTGTAGCAGTGAAAGTTCAAATGGTGGGGATGGGAAAGTATAATGATAACTGTAGTGGGACACAGGGATAGACTGCGGCTCTTTCACCCACTGTAGCCCACCTACAGGAGGGCTTTCAAGACAAGCAAAAAAAACCCTTTTTGACAGGAATTATGGAGAATCAGTTGCCCCTAATGTTGCAGATAAATAGTTTTTGTATGAATGGCAGATGGATACACCAGCATGAAGCTATCATTGTATAAACAGTTGATTAAAAAACAAAAGTAAAGGCTTGACAAACAGTTCAAGAAGTTAACATGACTTACTCAAGGACTGTATTTGTATTTCTCTTCTACCAATCTGAACCAGGGCTAGAATAAGTATCTCTGAGTGTAACCTATAGCTCTCCTCCCTCTCCTCTCTTTTCAGATCTCAAGACAGTAAAGGTTGTTTTGACTTATCTAGTAGGTCATCTACACTCTCTGCCTGGGAGGGTGTACACTTCCTCTTGAGATGCGTACGAGGATCAGAAAATTCTGGTAGTATTTAAATATTCATAAAGAGGGCATCTTTTGGTATTTGTAGCTGCAGAACAGGTGGAGCTTTATAGGCTTATCCTTTGTAAATTTGTGTTGGGTCTTTCTCTAGAATAGCCCTGAGAAGTAGGTGTCGTGTCTCACTTACCTTGTGTGTGTAATTTTTGTGCTATGAAAATAGCTTAAAAGAAAATGGATACTAGTGGTTTTGGTTTGGTTTTTGTTTTTTTTTTCCCTAAGGGGGATAAACTACCTGCAGACATGGTCTGGCTTCAGTACTCTGTGTGTTTTATTCATTGTTTCTGTTGCTTATGATGACGAAAGAAAAAGCCCATAAAAATGTGTGATGTTATAATTCAGGAAATGTGGACTTGTTGGAAGGCTGTTGTTTCAAGTCCTCAGGATCAAGCAGTGGCATTGATGGGTTTTGAGCAATTTCAATTTGTCAGTATTCCTGGCTTTGGGTGTGAAACTGGCAATATTCTGGGTTGCTGTTTAGGAACTAATATATTCTGTTAACCTTGTTTTGCTTCAAATGTTTTGCTCTGGAAATGAGGTTTGTTTTCTTTTACGTTTGTGTAGTTTCTCCTGGTATTACTGCTCAATAGGCATTATTCTTTTGGGAATCAGGTATTAGTTATAGCTAGTCCTAATATCCCAAAGGAGAGCAGTGTGAAGAAGAAATGGTGATGTCATGGTTCCACTTCTCTTTACAGAACGGACTCAGCAGGGGAGGGAATGTCATGCTGCATCAGTTAAAGATGCTGTATTGCAGCAAGTATTTCCAGGATTTTTCAGATGAACATGCAGGAATGAAACAGAAATCTCGCTTGGATTCTTCGTGCCGTGTGGTTTCTTATTATCAATTGTTTCAGCTGTGGGAGTCACCTTTGTTAACCCAAGATTTTTCAAGAAAAATCTCCAACCGTCAGCAAGAAGGCAGAATAATACTATTCTTTCAAATGTGGATATGCCAGGGATCTCCCCTGCTATTGCACTTGTGTGATGCCCAGAAGGTGGAAAGAGCTTGTCCATTTTCTGTCTTCAAACACTGTGATTTTATTCCTCTCTGCTATCTGTTATACTCTGTCCTACTCTTTAGTTATAAGGAGTTGTCTTTCCTGTGATTAATCTTAGCAGGTTTGTGTTGCAATAAGGAAAAGTAGCAATGGCATATTTAAATGGTTAATGAGTTTCATATTATCAGCACGTTCTATCTGAACAAATTGTGATGAATGTAACAAAACATGGAAGCAGAGTCATATTGAAATAAAGTACTATTGAGCTTTGTACTTTTAAAACATTATGCAGTATCAGTGCAAAATATTTTTCTTGCTAAAAGTCGTAAATCAAAGAGCAGCGTTTACTGTTTTGTAACATATGCTCGTGCTTGGCAAAAGTAGTGGCAGAAAACATGTCAAACGATGGTGCTTAGAGTATTAAAGTTTTAACAAAATGTCAGAGAAAACTGGAAAATGGTTAATCCAGAGAAATCTGTCATAAAGATTGCATTGTAAGGTGGTTTCAGCATGAATTCTAGTGACATATGGGAGCTTAAAATATAATCTAATGATATATCTCTATCGGTGAGATGTTTATGTAACATGATTGCAACAGAGATGTCTTTTCTTGTTAATTTATTAGGATAATGAAAGTTGCAATCTTTTTAGAGCAATGCAAAGAACAAGTTTTACTTCAAAACAGTCAGCACTGGAATGAAAACTTTCCTTTTCTTCTATATATATGTATGAAAAGAGAAATGATGCATCTCATTTGGAGTCTGGCAGCCTGCTGTATGGAAATCTGTGTTGCTGCTGTCTTCTGTTATCATGGATTGCTGCTCTGGGCATTAGCGTGTGTCGCCCAGCAAAGAGACACGATAGAAATACAATATAAACTGTGGAACTGATGTGCCAGAGTGGAAGACAAAACTTCGTTGTGAGGGAAAAAATTTCATACAGGAGTAATCAAGTGAAGGTCTTTTCCAGTGGAACTGGAATTTTAAAAGCTCTCTTCATAATGCTGAATAACAATCTGAAATTATTTCAATGTATTGCAATTTATAAACTAGGGTTTTGATTACCATGCTGCTTGGTTTTATAGAAATGCTATTATGTGGAAAAAATGTTTGAGTCACAGTGAGTTCCTAGTATTCATACTGGTCCTCAGGGTAAACATTTTTCTGTTATGGAAGGTTTTTAAATTCAGCTATTTTTCTATGGACGTGATTTGTAATGTGACAAGCTGTAATATATCACTAATGCCCCATAAAAATCTATCTGATTTTGTTAAAATTCCACAGGTGGTGCAGTTAAAATACTTTCCAGTATACTTTATGTCAATGGCTACACTTACACTGATTAACCAAACAGTGGGACAGGACAGCAGAAATCTCTTTACCAGATTGTTTCTCAAAAGGTAAACTCTTGCTAAATCTTGTGACGGAAGACCTTTACTGCAGTTGCTGCCACAGCAAGGCATCGTCTGCACGTGATGGTGAGGAGGCATTTCCTGGCAGGTCTCCTCGGTGCCCAGGTGTGAAGCATGGCAGAGGGATGGCATGTCCCAGACATCTCGGTGCACTCTGGGGAGATATGACAGCCGTTTCACTGCACTCTGTTCTCCAGCACCTGGGAAGTGTCAGAGCCCAAGAGGGAAAGTTGTCATCAGTCTTATGCTGTTAGGGCGAGGAGTTGGAAGGACTCGGCTCTTCACAAATGATCAGGCATTCTTGATTCTGGCCACTCTTATAGCTGCCTAAATGGACATATTCCACCTCTTTTAAAAAGTTAAGTTTTGCATTTCATAATTATTTTAAATATGTGATAGGAGGACTGAGGAAGTCCTATCTGATACATTACTATAGAAGAATAGTTCTTTTAAATAAAGATGAAAATTATTACTGCATATGTATCCAGATCACGTTTGTTCTGAGTAATTTTCTGGATACCCTAGAAGAGGTATGTGCCTGAATATTACATGTCTTTCATGTGTTCTTACTTTTCACTCTTTTTTTTTTCTTCTTTTCTCTTTTTTTTTCTTATTTTTTTCTTTTTTTTTTTTTAACTAATGACAATGGAGAGAAATCAATCCAGTTTTGTAAATGCTGTAATATGGAAGGACAGGGTTGCAACAAAAGATATCCACATACACAATTACTTTCAGTTGTTGAAATATTTTCTGTATCTGAGAGAACAATGTTTATAGGTCACTGTTGTTTTGCTTTGTATGGTAGGGAGAGTTGGGGAAAAATGCCATTAGATTGCCTTACTATGGACTGTATCATACTGCAAGTATAGAGTACAACAAATTAAGGTGACTATTACGGGATCTACTGTTGGATTTAGGATCCTCCTCCTTATATTCTTCATATACTTTGGAGAAGAGAGATGTTTGAGGATATTAATCCTTTTAATGTTCAGATACCTGCCAGCAGCATACCCCGCATATCTATGATGCTTTACGCCTTTTGAGACTATTAGTGTCCACAGTTTATAGTAGATAAAAAAATGGCACGATTTCACAGGCAAATTGAACATACGCTTTCATGACCACGTCTTTTCTGTGACTGCACAATATTTTTTGATAATTTTTTCACTATAAGACCAATATTAAAAGAAATTACACCCTTCAGTTCAGGAAAGTGTCATTTTGCTTTGTGATTCTGCAGAATTCTCCTAGATGCTGAGAGTGATAACAAAACAGCATCAGAGTAGCATTTGTCTCATGAGTCAGGGTTAACTTGCCTAACTATCTAAGTGTCAGGCATCTAGCCAAATAACTGTTGTGTCTCCCTGTATTGCAAGGGAAAGTTGTATATCCCCCAGAAATCAGGTCATCACACCTATCTTAAGAGGAGATGAATACTCTTCTGGAGGTTGTTCATTCTTTCCAGTTTCTGCAGATTGAGTCTAGTTGTCTAGTCTGAGTCTCAGGATTAGGCATCTGAAGTTGAATTCTCAGTATGTTAATTTTGTGCATTTGCAGTATCATCATTTAAGGCATATTCTGTCAAACATAATATTTCTGCTGGTGAAACTGGAGACTTCCCCAAATCCCCGTTTTCTGTGCCAATGTTTCATGTGTGTTTCATATCCAAACAGCAACTTTATAATCGGGACAATTGTCTTAATGCTTGTCCATGAGAACCTGTCGTTATATAAATATATTTGAATCCTAAGAGGCTTTAATCATGGTAGTTTATTCAAAATGAGAATGGTTTCAGGTTAGGTATAGTCATGATTTGAAGGACTGTACTTCAGTCATCTTGTATTGCAGGAAAGAAACGCTCTTGTATCTTGTAAGTATTTATATTTCTAGATTCTCTCAGAGAAAATTTCTTAACTCCAAAATTATCTTTAGAATGATGGGTTGTCTGGGTTAGAGGAGCCAATATACCACTGGAAGCAAGGTTTAGTGTCTCTAACATTGTGTGCACTTTCGTCTTGATTTTTTTTTTAATTTCCAGGCTATTTAAACACAGCCCATCCCTCAACACTGTTTCTTATGAGTTGAGCAGAGCCTTTGCAGCTCGCTCCTGTGTGATTCATGGATTAAAAGCCAACCTGGTGGCATCATCCCATGCTAGTATGAGTGGTATTGCTTTGGCTAAATTTGTATCTTGTAGATGAAATTGATGACTAAATTCTAATTGATATGTGAATACAATTGTTACAAGGAAAAGCAGCAGGAAACGTCAAATATCTCGGGTATGTAACCCACTTCAAAGTGGTACACCACTGGCACCAGCCCTGGAGACTCTACCTGATGAAAGTTTCCATTTAATGAGTACTGCTGTAAGGTGTAAGAGAAGATGCGTTTCTTTTTATGGATTAGGTCAATGATTTTTGTTACTAGGTTGACAAAATCTTGTACCTCTTAAAACTCTCTTATGAGAATTGTCTCAGTAAGGGTGAGCCTCTGGTGTGGGATAGCACCAGACTGGGAGACAGATTTCTGATTCTATATTTACTACTAATTTGGTCACTTCTGTGACCTGTGGTGACATCTATCTGTGCTATAGTTTCTCTTTCTACTATATTAATGTTTCTCTGGCTAACAAACCCACTGTAGGAGTTGAAGCTGTTGTAATCTAGAATTGTTTGGTTGTTAGTAGTATAGAATATTAGGAAGAAGCTGCTCATAGTAAGAGAAGTATAAGTGAAACGTAATGTAGCTTCTAACAGAATGGTCCTACTGTGGAGTAACTACAGAAGTCCATTGTATTTTCAGATTATCAGCGATAATTGCTATCAGCATTATGCCCATTACATCTAATTACCTCTTTAAATAAAGCTGTTTTCATAAAGCTTTTTTTCTTCTTCCACATAATGTTTTATGATTCAGGCATCTAATGATTCCCCAAGAGAAACCATACCATATACAGATTAGCCCCATTAGTGCAAGCTGCGTAATAAAAGATTACTGTAGTCTGTTACATATTAATTTTCCATTGTTTCTTTCTTGCTTTTCTTAGAGATTCAAAACAGAAATTGATAGCACCAGGCAGTATATAAGAGTACACTAATCTGATTTGTCTCTCCCTGAGTAATATTGGCTATATGCGGTCTGTCCTGCTGCAACACAATTAGCAAATTATATTATATTTTTGATATGTTTACTTGAAAAATAATTTTTCTATCCTATCAATGCTCATGTATAACATTAAAAAAAGAGGAAGTTAGTATTAGTTATCTGTATTTTCAAGGACAGTAAATTATTTCAGGTAATCAAGAGATTTTCAATATCAACAAGATTTGAAAATAGAGCAGGTATCTTGAAATCCAGGAGATTGAATGCACTTCACCTGATTGCATTTATGTAACATATGCATGAATTCCTGATTTAGTCCCCTTTTTCTATTTCTTTGACTGTATATTTCTCCTTTTTCTTTTTTTTTGCTCTTACAAAACAGAAAAATACTTTGAATCTTGCTAGTTAAGAGCGTAGTTTTCAGAAACATTCAAGCTAGCCTCCTTCTATCTGAAATGGTTCAGTTGGTGCATTTTATTTTTTATTGTAGAGGACATTGACATTGACTGAAACGAAACACATTGAATATTGAGGGCATTTGCACATGAGAATGTGAGCGCAGTGGGGAGAGAACATGTTCCTTTTCTGTCACAACCTTCCACAAGGACATACAATTTTTTTTGTATTTTCTTTTAAAAATGTAGAGTATCAAATGTGAGAATAAATGTTTGTCACGGGAAATCGACATTCCTTTGTAGAACTTTAAAAAAGCCACAAAACCCCTGCTAAAGAGAGACCAGCATAAGCCCTGCTGTACATGTTATTAACAGTAGCAGAGCTCAAGGAGACACAAGAACCTGGAATATTTCAGTGAGGAACCCTTGGGTCAGAGTTTTCAGCAAAACTTGAGTAATGAGGTCGTGCTGGTTCAGATGCTGCAATTATTTTGTCATCTTTGCAACCAGCCAGGGCTTTCATCTGGTTTGTAGGATGGGTTTGAGAGCTGTTTGTTGAGGCTTTGGTTTTTTGTTTGGATTGTTTATTTTTTTCCTTCTCCTTTAGTGTAAACCCTGATGGCAAAGGTGAGAGGTCAGAACAATTCAGGACTAAAGATACAGAGGAAATAAGATACTGTGGGGGGTTTTCTCTTCAAGACTGGGTTACAAATGTAAATGAAGAGATTATGGTATAACCTACTTTTTTACTGAGTAAAATATAAAATTGATGTGGAATGTGCAGAGCACATTCACTTGAGATCACTGATATACTTAAATATGATTTCAGAGAGAGGCTAAATTTTATATAGCTGGCTTCTTCACTGTGTGAAAGCCACAGATGTTAAAAGCCAGAAGAGTAAAGCAAAAAGGAACTGAGTACTGATCACCACAGTTGCATCATGAATCAATCCTTTTTTTTTATTGCTTAAATCTGATAGTTTTGATAAGTATGTGATGGATAAAGCCAAAGTAATCTGTGCAAGCATATTCCTTGCACATTTTTCAATTTTCTTACAGCTTCTTTATCCCATTTCAGTTATAAACCTTTTCTTATTAAGGGAATTCCTTATTAGGAGGAAGAAGGAACAATATTAGGTGAAAAAAACATGTTGAAATGACTTCTCAGCATTGCATATTGATCAAAGATATCTGATGCCAATGAGGTGGGACTTCTCCAGTCTTCAGTAACAGCTGATCCAGCTTAGTGGTAGTTATTTCTTGACAGAAAATGAACAGTTGGAATTAGTACTCTTTTCTGTTAATTGAGTTTATTGGTGTTTTCAAGCACATCCTCAGGATGGGGCGGGTGAGAGGTGTGAGTGTGCAGTACTGTTGATTTCCTGGTGACTGCAAATTCTTTAATGCATTCCTGTAGTTCATTATATGTCTTAAGAAAGCAAGAGGAATTTGTAAGTACTTAATGGGAAAAACTGTATAAGTTGAAATCCTTTAAATTGGTCTGTGTTAAAGATATGCGGAAGCATCTGTATCTACATATATGTATATAAACTAACATGAAGTAGCATTTTTCTTTCTTCTAAAGCATCAGTTGCCTGTTTAAATTACTAGGCAAATTGTATGTGTGCTAACACAGAAATCTATTTTTTTAGTAATGAAAGTTAATGTACGGGAAATCAATGGAAGAGGTGGCATGGTGATCTTTAAAGGCTCGATTATAAAGTAGTGACTCGTAGCTAAAACAAATCGAGAGTGATCTCCATGTGTAAGTGACTCAAAATGTTCTTCCGTGTTCCCACAGAAACATTTCTTTGCTATTTAAGCTATTGACCAGCCAAAGTGAACTGCTGACAGATTGTTTTATCATTTTGCTATTGTCGCTACATGCAATTAAAAGCATAAAAAGTTCACTGTCAGGAAGCATCAATACCAGCCGTCTCAAACAAAGACAGAAAGCATGTAAGAAACACCGAATTTATTTTAATAAGAAAGATGAGCTAGATGAGAGAGAATTTTCCAGGAATTTTCATTTCTATATTTATTGAACTTAGATAAAAGGAAAAGTTAGAGTAAATATGTTCTTATCTTTCCCCTTGAAGTTACTTTTCACTTAAAAATATGTATTTATTACATGTTTCTCTCTGATTATGCTTGTATAAATCTGTAGATATGTTTCAATCATTACACAGCGAAACGTATAAATGATTTCATGTGACTGTGAGTCCCAGCCTAAGCACCAGAAGCATGTTTCTTCTGTGGCACGTACATATGTTCCTCGTTGCATTAACTCCCAGAAGAGAGTGGTGTGTTACACACACTAGAACTTCTCGTATCTGTTACCAATAGTAATCTTAGTCTTGTTTTACTGTCATAGCACTTGTGACCCAGGTGGCTACGGAGTGGGAGCACAGCGGAAAGGGTAGCAGTAGTGATCAGCATAATATAGACTTAAATCTTCTGTTGTGGGAGACAAGGCAATAATGGAAAGTGGAGATTCAAGCCTATGCTGTAATCCTTCATTCATTCTGTCTTTTGTCAGATTAGGAGCAAATTTGGGCTCGAAATTGCAACTTGCAAAAGAGGGCAACTGCAAGAGACAAATGGAAAATAAGTCTAGAGAGGAGCTTTTCAGAATAAGGACTGCCAGTGCTAGATACTTGTCTCTGCTCAAAACCTCACAGTACTGCACTCATTCTTCCTTCATTGCTTGTGTATTTTAGATGGAAAACATGCTCTCACTGTGACTGATGGAAAGTGGGAAGGTTTCAGGATGATAGCATTGTCCTAAGGACTATGCTTCACAGATTATACCCCGCAGAGCTTTTGAATTACCACCTCAGAGAGCACCTGTTTTTCAGAACTTCCTTAGCAATCAAGCTTTTAGAACTGAAACTCTCTTTAAGATATCTTAAGTCACATTTTAGTGTCTTAAAAATGTTGATTCCTACGTGTTCCAGAGATTTAAAAGCAGAGCTGTTGTGGGAAGAGTTAAAATACCTGATTTTATAGATACAGGTTATAATTGATGCTAGATAAACACACAGGAATTGAGTCATTTCTTTAATCAACAGCTCACAGCCACTTTACAGTGGATAATTAATGTCACTTGCTGAGTGAGAGCTGTGCTGGGGTAACCAAATGTTCTAGGTGAGAAGTGGGTTGGAAAGAAAATCCACAGTACACAAACAAGTAGCATTCACACAGCACACATCATGCCCTGGAGACTTTCTTGCCTGTGTAAAAGCAACTTTACAAAAGCAAACGTTTACAAAATAAATCGGGTTTGCTAAAGCTGTATATATTTAATAAACCCACTACAGAAAAGATAGCAATTTCTATTGTTTTGATGTTTTTTGAGATGGACTTCCAAAACATTCACAATCATCTATACTAGTGATTGCTTGTATTGCAGCCAAACTAGATATGTTACTCTAAACATTTTCCTCTGTTATTGCCTGGTTGTTTGTGTTCTTTCTCCCCTCTACAAGAACCTATTACATTATTTTTCCCTATTTATGCCACCAGGAAAAGCAGTTAAGAAAATTATTGTTAGTGTCATATTGTAGACAGTAGGGCAAAGATTTGCCATAGACAGGCTTGTCTGTAGTCATTCCTACTCAAATTGGACACTATCCACGTTTTCTCATTAAAATGTCAGACCATAATGCATTTTGCATAAATTTATGTAAGGTTAGAAGAATATAAAGCACCTAGTTTTCTCAGTGCACTGAATACTTATGCAACCTTTTTCTAGATGTTCTAGATTTCACTGAATTTTCAGTCATAATTAACGTGTGGGACTTCGTCCATTTCAGTTAAAGGATTAGCTACTTCTACCCTTCCCCATGATACACAGTATGATCAACCCCTTCTATTTCAACAGCATTGTTTTGCAGAATGTTTTAGTTAAAAAAGCAGGTTATCTAGTATTTCTCCCTTTCCACTTTTTCAAAAAAGAGGGCTTAGTAATCTGGCAATGCCACATGCAACCATACACACCTGAACTGGTCACATAATTTCTCAATTCTTTTTTTCATCTTTCAATATATTTTTTTTTCATATTAAAGCCTTAAGTTGTAGCAGTTGATTTGGGGAATCTGTAGTATATGTGCTTTAATTCACAATTCCCTAAATCACAAGATTTTATTTTCCTTTCATTAAAAGTAATTGTAAGAAATACAGAGTATACACCTTCATTTTATGATGAAAAGTTACATTTTCAATATTGAATTAAAAATGCTAAATGAGAATTAAAGTAATGGTGTTCCTATTTCTGTTGTTCAAAGGACAGCCTCTAGGCAAAGATGAACGTTTTCGAAACACTCTTTGCATTTCCACTTAGAAAGACATTGCCAGAATTTCTAAGCGAGGTTTTCAAAATTACTTTCTCTCTCATTATTTATGTAATTATCAAAGCTCAAAGCTTTAATCTTGATGCTTTATTTGTCCTGCACTGCAGCTACATGTGGATTTACTAACAGTAGGGTTCATTAATGCTGGTTTCTGATATCTACTCCTTTCCTTTCATCGTTAATAGGATAGGATTTTAACTCATAAGGATAATGTTGATGGATATAATGAATGGCTTAATCAGTGACTTCATCTTTTCATCAGTGAGGTAGTCCAGTGACTTGCTGTTAATGCTAATGAAGTTGCCAGTGAATCTAGAGAAAACACATGAACGTCCATAATGTAATGTAGTAGAATTGAATTTGGATTTTAGTTCTTAATGTTGGTAACTGTAACAATTTACCAGATGTAGAAAATGCTTTCATTAGACTTTGCAAGATATCGCTTCTAGAATTGTGAATGAAGGGTATGTTTCCATGGATGTTTTGCATACATATCAAAGAAAATACCAAGAGAATATAGTGAAAACTGGTGATGTTTTCATGATTTGTTTCAGTTCATTGTTAAGCTTTTTACTGTTGGGAACACTTAAAATTAGCGATCTGTATCACAGGAGGTGTTCTAATACCTTTAAGTAAATCCATGTTCTCATTGCTACTTAGGGCATGCAAAAGATAAATAATGGGATTTAAGAAAATCTTAGAACAAGTCAACTTTAAAAATACAATGGAACTGAGTCTCTGGTTCTGGGTGAGTTGCTGAGAAGGTACTCGACCATCCTCTCAGATGGGGCATTCCAATTGTATCCCAATGAGAAAGCCCTTTTCCTTCACTGATTATCCTCCCTGCCTCTTTGACCTTGTTTTCTGCAAAAGGGAACAAGATCTTGGGATGTTTCATGCCACCTCCTTGCCCACTTGCTGTGTGGCGGAGGCACAACCGTTGCATCACTGTGGCCGCTCACAACAGCTACGAGGAAGCATTGTAGCTCTTCACAGAGAGTAGGTAAAAGATGCTCATAAGTGGGATTTAAACTGTGTGCAGAAAGATGAAAGTAAGCATATTTTAGTGTTCCAACAGTATTGCTTGAGTTGTATTAGGATTTTTGGAATGACTCAGAGAGGTCTTTAAGCCGTGCTGGTATCTGAGAATGAAGTGCTTCTCTCAGTCTAAGGGAAACAAGGATCTAAATGCAACTAGAGGAGCTGTCTAGCAAATACCACAAGTTACGACCTAAATGTTTGTTACTACATATTCCTTGTCATTTACACTTCAGAACAGGTGTTAGCTGCAGTCTCCTGGCAAAATTGTATCTTTGCTAATTAAATTCTGCCCTGCTAAATTCCCCCTGAAATTTTAATTGGATTTTGTATTTCTCACTGTATGCCATAAATTGTTGTGCGACACTGCTTTGTGCTATTAAATGGCTGCATTTAATCAGTAGGTGACATACTCCTTATCCCCTAATACAGTGTCTTATCATTTGTGAAGTAATTTAAAATTTATTGATGTTGGTAGATACAATCCATGAAATCTTTATCAGACAAAACTCATTCTTGGTTTCCCCCAGTCTTCTCAAGGGATTTTATTTGGCTAAAAGCTGTTTTAGAGAATTGTCTCAAGTGAACATACAGGTAAAACTGTAAAGTGTTTCCTTCTTTAAAAAAAAAACAAACAAACAAAAACCCCAAAAAACAAAACAACAAAACCCCCAACTTCATCCATGCTGAGAACTGATTTAAATAAGAAAGTATAGTATAAAGAGAGATTATAAAATGAATGGAACTGAAACATTGTTCTTATGAGGCACATGTATTTTTGAAGTATGCTGTTAAAAATTGTTTTTCTCTATGCTTTAGACCATTCACAAGTTAGCACTTCATAACACTATAGATTAATTTGCACATACCTTAAATATATACTTGAACTGGATGTAGGTAATAATAGAGCCATAAACACTTTATAGTCTAGCAATGTTGAAGTTAAGGCAGACAGCTTGAAAGCAAAATTGTTTCCCTTGTTCTTTTCATAATATGCTTCTAATTAATTTTCCTTTTTAAGAAGGGCCTTTCTTTGTTGCAATATTTTTTTTTTGTCTTTTCAACTTTGATTTGATTTTTGCTTTCCTGTAATTTAAGTGCTAAAATACATCTTTCTAAACTGGAATTAATTTTCCCTTGATAATGCTGTTTTTCATATGATTGAGTTTCTAATGCTGTCTGGTGTTGCCATGATGGTAAAAGCAGCTGAAAACACATGCCCAGTGTTAGCCTGACATTCTTTCTGATCACCTGGGCTGAAAAACCATCTATTTGCAGATCCTCAATGCGTGTAAACCCTCATGACTCTATTGACAATCAACACTGTCAGAGCATTTGCCACTGTATCACTATCTTTTCTCAGAAAAAAAAATTCTTCCTTCAGTTTCCGAGTTACTGATGACCATATAGACATATGGTATCTGCAGAACACAGGTGATGTAAGTGCAACTTCTGATATGTCTGCTTGTGGTAAAACAGCACACACTTAAAAGATTATTCTCAACAAAGTCAGTGAAAATTCTTTTTCAAAGAAGGTATCATTCCTGAACATGCAGTTCAGATATAAGTCCTCAGGAGTTTTGCCATTATCATGTACAACAAATATGATGTTTGATTTCCTTTTTTCTTTTTTTTCCTGGTATTTGTTGTTATTTACATGGGATCTTTCTTGATATACTTGATATTCAGGTTATGTAGAGAATGTCTGTAGCTAGGTGTATGCTTATATGCAGTTTTATGCATTAGACCATGTATTCATGCTCTGCTATTTAGAGTGGTTAAACATTTCGAAATCTGGATATTTAAAAATAAATTTAGCATACTTTTATGTACGTTTTCATAAAAAAATCTCCATTTCTTTTTTTCCTGTATTCAGCTGTTTTTTTAATGGATTGCTTGCTAGTTTGTGCCAGTAGGGTCTTTAAATGTTGGTATTATGTTAATTCCATATCTTCAAGTACAGAAAACGTTAACGATATAGTGCTCTTTTCCTTATTTAATGATGCATCAAATAGTTATAATGAACAAGGTCATGAGAACATTTGGGTTAGTGAAGAGGACAACAGTTTGATCAGTGCACCATAGATTTTTGTTTTATTTGTTCTAATTAAGCTGGCAGACAGCCTCCTATGTATATAGTTTCATCCAAAACAAAAATACAAACAAAAAACTTGGAAAGTTATGGTTAAATTACTGTCCACTTAGCATTTAATATTATTAGGCCCTGCCCNATATTGGAAGGTGTTTTTTTATCAGGGATCTCCAGCTATAGGTACGGTAAGGCTGCAGGGAGAATTTGGGATGTGCCCGAGGAGGTGCAGAAGTTGAGCATATAGCTTAAATCTCAGTGGTGCATCCTCACAGTGAGCTACTCCTCACCATCCTGCTCCTGGGCTTTTGGTACTTATTGTGCTTGTGACCACAGGAGTATGGGTGCTTTGTGTTTTCTGGGGTTGGGGAGGACCCTCTCCTTCATGTTCACATGTGTTTGTTATTTATTGGTATAGCGTTTACTGTTGTTAGTGGCCAGACAGGTCCATCACAATGAAGAGTCTAACCTGTGTGGTCCTCCAGTAAGGGCTGTTTCACTTCAGCCCTTTTAATTGTGTTTTTGTATATATCTTTACTGACAATTTTTAAATAGCACTGCAGACCTGGATGGTTTCTGGTTTCCTTGAAGAAAGGGTGCCCTATTTCTTCCCCTTGGACTCAGTAACAGTTTTTGTTTCAATAACTCTTAGTGCTTTACAAAGCAAGAATCAGACTTGGTCTGTGTTTCTATATGGTACAGGGAAGTTAATAAAGTATTTCTTAGCTGTTTCACCACTGTACACACAAGCTGAATGTAATTACAAACAGCTCCATGAGATGTTCCAGGTCAAAGTGGCTGTTAAAAGCCACTTGGGACAGTACAGCTCTTCAGTGTTCCCACTTCTAGCTTGTGACAAAATGACATGATAAAACTCTGATGAGGGAGATCAGTATCTTCAATGCCTTCCAAAGATACGTATTGCTTATTCCCATTTATTTTTTTGCCACATAAGAGGCCTTTCATTCTAAGCTTAGGACAAATAGTTACCTTACACAATAGCAGTAATAAAACATTTCCTAAGAAATACTATAGCATATAGGTACTTGTAACATAAGCAGACTGCAGCACCAATTCAAATATTACGCAAAACTGGGAGCACCACAGATAGGACAATAGCTTAATAAATGTATTGACAAGGTGGCTGTTAACTACCTGTGGCACTGATGTGCTCCTGAGCCATGACAACCTCCTGGAGACCAAGGATGCTACAGGGCAGGGGAGAAAGCCAATTTTCATGTTTATGGTAACAGAGCTCAGTGTACTTTCAGCTTCTTGCTTCTACCCAGAAGCAATGCGTTCCCAGCAGATAATAACTTTCTGATTCCTTAATCCCACAGGCACATACAGGATAACACTTTCCAAAGGAAAGACAAAGTTAGAAAATAGGAATATAAATGTAGATACTAACACGTGACACAAATAAGCCTTCGGTTGTAAGGATATGCTAGGAATGTCACTGTGCAGGGAAGAAAGCAGTTTAAATAGGGAACACATAAGCACAGGTACGGAATACTGTAGGCTCATGTGAAAATATTGTCAAAATGTTTGATTTTTTTAAAATTTTTTTGTGGAGTTTGGAACAGAATTTGAGTCAATAATTCCTTCAAGAATAAAGCTGTGCAGTTGTAAGTCTCGGAGAAATATAGTGACTATGAAGTACTAATAATAGCATTTTCCATTGCTGCATTGTGTATTATACGTTACTGTATTATTCATGTGTTTTTCTCACAGTTTTTTTGAAGAAGGATATTTATTTCAAAGGCACAAGAGAGGTGCAGTCCACATGGGGCTCTCAGCATAAAGATGTAGTGATTTAAGTTTTGTATTTGAGGCTGATTCCCTTTTATATATGTTAAAATATTGTACTGGATTCTTTTTAATGAACATTTACATGCAGATATCCTGCTTTTTCAGCCCAAGAGGCAACCTTATGTAATACATATTTGCATATTGACACAGTTTCGATACTAGAGCAGGAGAAAAACAGAATAAAAGACAACAGGGTGTGTTAAAATCTACTTGCAGGGAAAAGTTCCTTTAAGGGTTGGCATTATCTTGTCTCAGTCACGCCTACTTCAAGAAATAGGCATAGCCTCGGGCAATGCCTGGAGTTGCTACTCAGAAGAAAAGTGGATGTTAGGAAAGTAATAGACAATTTTGTTAACTTAGAGTCTTCTTAGATGTGAAATGCAGTGATGAAGTCTTGGTATAGTACCTGGGAATATCAGTGCAAACCAGAGGAGAATACAAGATACCAAGTACAACAGGGTATTACCTACAGAGCAGGATTTAACATGGCTTTGTGGAACGTAAAAGCCAAAACATACAAATGGACTAGAGTAAGTGAACTCTTCTAGTGAGGAAAATGCGAAAGGAGGTTGCTTCTGCCATGGATTTCACAGAAGGTAGCTGCTTAACGGCGTGTTTGGGGTTCTTCAGGGTTACAGTCTTCTGTACCAATTAAATGCAGAGAGCTGAAGTAGAGTTCTTTCTCCTTCTTTGGCCTTGTCCCATCTCCTGTTAAAACACTTCCACTTCCTGCTACCTTGTGCATACCTATCCACAACAATTACTATCTTGTTACCCACCAAATAACTTTTCTTTGTACACTGTTTCTACAGCCTGGAGGATTGCATGTCAAAAGAATTTATTCTCGCCTCTTTCAGCATCCTAGGAAAGTAGTTGGGATGCTGCCAACAAACCTGTGCTGTCTTTTCTGATATAGGTGTCACAACAGAGTTTCCTACAGAAAAGTCCACTGAGCCTGGAGTCACACAGCTCCCACTGAAATATTTTGAGAAGGCAGCAAGGTGGTTTCTGATACAAAGCAGGCTGTGTGAAGGACGTCTAGGAATGTTGCAGGTCCATTGCAATTTTGAGGAAATATTGATGTAGTTCCAACAAGATCAAGGTCTATAATTAACATTCGTATAAACTTCATTTACATGCTACTGTCTAAATAGTTCTCCACAGCAAAGGTACATGTCATTATCCTTGAAAAGAAACCTTTTAGAAGACAGAGGACTTATCCAGATAGGAAATTATATTAAGAAAAAGTTCCCAAATCTCTCTATATGGATGACTTTAGAAAGAGTATTCATTATAACTTCCTTATTACTAAAAGAAAATTAATTTGTGCAAGCTTAATTCCACATATGTAAATTCATGTGCTTTTTTTTTTAATGTTCTAATGATGTCTAGCTCTTATCAATTATATTTTTTTAGCATATTGTTGTTGGACTATTAATGAGAGCAATGTTCCTATTCTTTTACAACCAGATCTTTACTTAAAAGTATGTCTTTTGGATGCTATGATTTCCTGAATACTGGACGTAAAGACAGCATAATATTCCAGAACACTGCCTCACACAGCATTGCAAGCTAACGTATCTTAATGAATAAATATTTTTCTAAATTGAACAAATGGCACAGGCACCAGACAGCAGGGCTTTCTTCTACAAATTACATTTTTTCCTTGTGGCCTTGGATTTCTAATACAGCTATGGAATAATTAAGCAGAGTGGAGTATTAATGCAGTTTTATAAATAATGTTAAGGTTGGCAGATGTTCTCTTCGTCTCTTTTTTTTAACATACATCAGCATTCAAAATGTAGGCTGATAGTGTGTTGTGGGGAACTTAGATATATAAAACCAAATGTTGTAAGGTATTAAAAATCGGGCTTATGTAGATGATGCTTTACTCATTCATTTGTTTGGATATACCCCTCACTTCTGTTTACAATTTTGAAAAGACCAACTCTTAAATCAGATAAAAGGGCAAAAGTCCAACATATATATAGTCTTTCAATTAAGTTTTCTCAAGTAAGAAAATTGTGAGATTTATTTACCTGTTAGAAAACAATATTCAATGTCTGAGCCCCTTCATCATTTTCAGAGCATATATAATTGTTTTGGACACCAATTTTCCGCTGCATAAATTTCAAGGTAATGTAGCTAAATAAGATGAAAGTGTAAGGATCAGCTTAAAACAGGAGGATGAGTAGAGGTTGCAATGATGGAATAAATGGTAGGGTGCAAATGTAAGTATTTGTTTTCCCACCTGATCTTTTTCCTTAATAAAGTGTGGGAGAAGAAAATTTGTTATCTTCACCCACTCACTGTGGATGTATGTTTTACTATAAAGGTTCTGTTCCTGGAAACATGGCCTACTCAACAGCAGAAGACAGTTGCTAATAATTTTTTTCAAATATCAGAAACAGTCTTCTGTTTTATGCAAAAATTTGGGGGTTCAGTCATTTCCATCAATCTTCAAAAATATCTTTTTGGAATACAGTTGAGAAATTCAGTATATATTTGCATCAAAGTACAAAAACTTGTTCCCTCTGCACCCAAGTTGGATCTTTAATATTATGCAAAAAGATAACTACTTTCAAATTGAATCATTACTTATACATATGCCTCATTTAAAAACACATAAGAGATTTCATATTTGATTCTTTGGTTGATGAGACTACTTGTGCAAAATTTATTTAAGTTTTTGCTGTTTTGTAAGTATGTCCTTATTAATACAACTATTTCCTCAAATCTGCAAATTAGATACCACCAAATTAATTTGCTTAGATACGCACGAGCATGGCATAGGAAACTTGCCCAGTGAAGACTTAAGTGGAGGCTGGAAGAGGCTGATTATGTTCAAGATACTGGCGGGTCTTCAGAATTGCTTTGGTTGTGGAAATGTACTGTCAACAGAACCAGAAGGCCAGGGTAATAGCGTAGGACCAGAATGATGGTATTTACTGCTTCAGGTATTTGCAGCTTCCTTTCGCTCTTTCAAAACTGCTCTGACTGACTTCTCGTGGGTGATTTTGCCCTCATTATGCTCAAACAGATTATCCAATTGTTATGGTCTGCTTATGCAAAAAAATGTACCATAGATCTTTTAAAGGTTCTTTAAAGCTGATTTTTTTTAATACTATACATGTTTAATTATGCAGTCGCTTAGGAAGTAAGTTAACAGAACACTGCACAAATCCACTGGAAGTATCACAGTCAAACAGAGCTCTTGTCCACCAGCTTATTTGTGGAATTTATATAATGATCCAGTTAACGTTTAAGAGATGAATAATTAATTTACTGATTTTTGTTCAGGTGAAAATTTTTAGCCCTCTGTATTAAATATGTGCACTTAATTATCATCCTTTCTACGCTGGAGGTTTTTGGGTATGGTAGAAGGTTCAAGCAGGCCTTTAGTAGTCTCTCAGCATTCTGAGTTAGTCCTTCAACGTATATACCACAGCTCAGTTTCCGGGGAGATGGACTTAGTTTCTTATCAAGGTTACATCTTGTGAGCTGGTGAAACAAATGTTTTTCTGTAAGCAATTTTTGATGCTGAAGCATGGTATTTAAGATATTTATTCTTTTTATTTAACTTTGACTTGATTTCATTGCCTTAAGTGTTGAAGAAAATAGTTATGAATGATGGAGTAATGTTTTCTTAAGTCTTGAAACTTAGTAAATACTTTATATTTTCACTTTGTTGATCGCTTTGGAAAAAAGCCCATTGTCTGCTTATACTTGATTGCACTTGTCTTTTTCAAAATGATTAATTCACTTGAGTTCTGTTCCTTTTGTGCTTTAATGGCATCGAAATAGATCACTTAAGACTTGATGTGTTCATTTTTATCATATTTACATCAGTTGCAGTTCACATTTAAATAGCGATTTCTTATTTCTGCCTAAATGTTGCTTTCCTCAGCAACATTTGGTATCATCCTCTCAGTTATATATTGCAATTTCCTACTGTGTCTTTGAAGATCTTCTCTTATGGGAAGTGAAAGTAAATTTCTTGGTTCTTCTGTATAGCCGATAATCAAATTGAGCTTCAAGAAAATAGACCATTATCCTGGGCTTCTTGATATTTATCTTTCCAGTATTCTACCATAGTCTACTTTTAATTAAAAGTTAAACTAACACCTACCCCCGATTAAAAAGTCTCTTACATGTAAGACAGATTCGTCATGTTTAATGTAGCTACTTGTGTGTTCGGGAACTCCTTTTTTTGTGTGATATGTTTAATAGGGAATGAATAAACTTTAGTGCAGAATTGTAATGTATACTAACCTGCTTTTTGAAATTTACAGATTGAGGGATTTTTTTTCTTTTATAATTTTACTATTAGTGAAAGTGAGGAAGAAGTATGTTTAGCACTATCTTGTCTTGTGGAAGGTGTCCCTGCCCATGCCAGGGGTTTGGAACTAGATGATCTTTAAGGTCTCTTCCAACCATTCTGTGATCTTTGTATCAGCAACAGTCGCCAACCGTGTTTTCTTCACATAACATTTTCTTAATGTCACCCACGCTGAACTAAAGCCCCTTCAAGGATGATCCAGACTTAATCAATGCACAAAACTGACATATCATTGTCAACCTTATCCTCGGAAGAGGTCCCCTGCTAAATGAAGTGAATTAGATAATATAAATTGTGGCAGAACTAAGGATAGGATGTTTCTAGGTACTGTATAAAATGTGCATGGTTATCTAATACTATTTCTTTGCCTACAGAAATCAGATGTTATTTCAATAGTGATGGAAATCCCTGGACTTGAGACATTTAAATAAATAAATCTGGACCAGATGTATTATACATTATTGTGTCCTGGGATATGCTTAATACATAAACATATCATTTCGTCTGCTGGAAACACCAAGCACGAATGAATGATGGAGATCAGAATAAAAAGATGAAGAGCATTCTTGCACGTGATTTGTGAATTCCTACAGATCTGGGAAAGATCTGTACTTTGAGCTACACAGAAAGTGCGAGTATATAGCACTGCTGGCACTGGACGGTGTGGTGCCCAGTTGTTGCTGGAGTCTCAGAAAGAATATAGTTCTGATGATGTGGCACCCACTTTGGGTTAATCAGGCATGGTTAGCTTCATATCACCAGGCACCACTGTGCTGCATATACTCATCTCTCTGTTATGTGAGGAACACTTAGACTTGCAGGATCTCCGCGGTGATGAATCCAATAACTTTTTAGATCATTCATACTGGTGGGAGTAACTGAGATTATGGAAGCAGAAAGATTGCAAGAAGCTGCCAAGTTCTAGGAGCTAGTAGGGTTTTGAATATTATTGCACTGATACAGTTCTCCCTATCTGTCTCTGATCTCTCTTTTCCTAGAAGGATTGTGACAGTGGAAATTTACTTATGGAAGCACTTTGCAGCAAGTGCCCTGAGGTACAAATGATTTTTCTTGAAATCATTAGGGGAAGAAAAACCGATGATGTTTAATGGGTTGCGCCAGGACACCTGTAAGTTACCAGGTTTACTGTAAGCAAGAATCAGGCTTGAAGTGCCTACGTGAAAATTAAACTTGGTTCTGCTAATGCCATGAAAAGCCCACTCTGAGCTCTGGAATCAATTTTGTAATTTCACTTGTCCATCAAAACACCTTTTTTAGTAGCTGTGTACTGTCCTACATAAATTATAGTCACATTTCCTTCTTCCCTTCTTTCTTCTCCCCACCCCACTCTCTCCAGTAAGGAACCAGTTGTACAACTTGAGAACTGTTTTTTGAGAATGTTACCAATTTAATCTAAAAATCCTTTGAGTTTCACTGTAGTCAGAAAATTGTAGATCCTTTTTTGTATCCAAATCCTCAGAGCCTTAGGGGAAAAAGTCTTTGAAGTGAAATGTAAAAAGAATTTTAATGCTTTATGCAGAAAGACAGAATTTTGGGGGAGTGAGAAAGAGGAGGAAGAAACAAGTACCATGTGCTTTTTCCAGCTTCTCTGATACCAAACGTGTTCAGCAGTACACAAACTCTGACTTCCCTTCTCCCCTTCATACCACCCCACTGATTTCAGTGTATGGTGACTGGTAGTCCCCTCACCTTTGAAGTTCTCTGCAAATTCAAAGAAACACGTCCAACTTGTTCTTTCTGGCTATGTTTTTGAATGAACGTTTGGACGGTGAAGAATGAAGTGATGCAGGGAACCAAGGTCACGTGTTCTGAAGGGTTTCGGAATTTCAAAATATGCTTTGCATGCTACTTATGATTTTATAATGAAATTTAGCTGTTTGCTCTGCAGACACAAAACTGCTGAAGAAATTTTTGAAAAGGGGGAAATTGGTGGTTGGTGGTTCTATATTTAAAAAATAAATAAAATGCATGGATACTGCTACTAAAAGTGTTTTATTATCTATTATACTAACAGGATTATTTATTTAATATTTCTGTATAGGATTCATCTCATGGTACAGGGCCTGTAGGTGTCAAGTTTCTCAATTAGCCTATAGTCCACAGCCTGCATTTAAATAAATTAATATGTCTTAAGACTGTCAGCTAAGAATATTTTGTATATTCTTAACCAAAACATTCAGTCTAGTAGAAGATATCATCCATCAGTTCTCTACATTTTATTTTGGGAAGCTACTATATTGTGAGTGGCTAGGCAGGAAAATCCAATTAACAGCAGCAGAGATAGGAGATATTAAGTAGCTTGGTACTCTTTCCCTCCAATGAGTCCATAGATTTTTGTATATTGTAAAGTAATTCTGTGGGTTTTGTTTTTTGTTTTGTTTTGGGTTTTTTTTCAAAAAAAAAAATACTGTGTGTATAATGCAACTATGTTATTCTCCACAATGTATATGGTATTCTTCTTATAAATGGTTGCTTTATAATACTAATTCCAGAACCTGCTGTAAGCTGAATTCTCATGTGTTTTGTATTGGTGAGCAAAAGACAAATACCTCGGGTAATCAGAAAGATTGTGTAATGCCAGCAGCAAAAATCTTGTTGAGGTGGCCAAATTGTCCTTCATCGTACTTTGGTGCTGACAATGTCTAGAATGGCTGATAGAAGATGAAACTAGAGGGACGCTTTTTTGGATAAGCTTGAGTAGATGGGGTTAGGATTAAGACAGTTCCCAACAGGACCCTTTGGTCCCATTGTTAATGCTGAAGTAGTTCTCCTTAGCGTGGCTGGGATGCTGACTGGGCATGTATTGCCCAACGCTGTTCCAGTTGTGCTCCAACAATTTGCTGATGGTTCAGAGCAGAGTGAGGCTAATGCATGGCCGCAGAATCCTCTCTATGGTTTAGCCACATTTTCTCTGTTTTGCGTGTTTATGTTGTTATTTTTTTCCACAAATCTACAAATGTCTTATCTTTAGCCTCCAGGTGCTACCATAGTGTTAGTAATAAGGGCCACTTGAGTTCCTGCCTGGTGTGCACACTGTAGATGTGTATGTGTATCTATATATTAATCTCAAATATAGGCCAGCTGTCATGTACAAACAAAAGCATTGTGAGGCAATGAATCCTACTGATAAATTCTGAGTTTTTTAGAAAAGTTGGCTTCTATTTTTCCATTGTGTGGTGTTTCTGATAACTGTCTTGTGTCTAAATACTCTCATGCTCAGCCAGTAATGCTACAGCTTTCATTTTAGGTTGTTTGTATGTAAAGAATTTCTGAATTTTGACTTCTTAAATAGACTGGAAAAAAATAGGTGGTTTTGTAGTTTCTGTATGAAGAGGTTTTTATTTTATGTTCTACTAGTTGTTTATTTTTCTTCTACAGTGCTTTATCATCTGTCATTCCTTGAAGTAAAGGCAATGACAAACTCCCTGACCATGGTAATGGGAGTTGAGAATGCTTTGCTTCTCCCAGGATTGGTGCCGTATTGCCAGGACAATGTATTGATCTGGTTGACTGCGGGTGTGTGATGCGTGTCAGAAATGAGAAATTGAACTTGCTGAATGTGAAGTAAATCGTGCTGCTGATGATTATATAAATGATTTAAGAAAAAGCAATCAATCAGATTCTCTGCTCTGGTAGCAGTGCTACATACAATTTAATATATAGTAAACCAGTTCTTTTACAGTCTGAATCAAATAGTGTTTTTTGCTAAACTCAGATTCTTGCAAAAATTACTTGCAGCATTTTTGGTTTTAGTATTCTTTACTTTCTACATTACTGACATGTGAACTGATAATTTAGAAACATTGAGCTGATGTTCATTAATTCTGCCTTTTTCTTGTCAAGAGCCACAGATCATTCTTTCTAGACTGCTTATTACTATTTTAAATTGGTTGGTCTTTAAATAATTTTAACTTGTAAGTAGAGTTGTTTTGAGTCCCAAATACCTGCAGATGGAGTTTATTATAGCCACAGGTAATTGGACTTAATTATCTGTAAAACATCCACTAGAGACATGAATAGGCCCATTCTCTCTTCTGGCAGATGCTTTGCAGATATTAGACTTATATCCAATTATCTTCGGGTACTTTAGCAGTACACAATAGCATTCATTTGCAGATGACTATAATATTCTTTTCTCTCCTTCTCAATGTTACGAAATGAATGGGATAATTTATCTTTCTTGGAAAGAGAACGAAGTATTTTAAGGAAAGCTTGAAGAGACTTCCTGTAATTCTTCTTATCGGTACCTACTTAGAAGTCTTGTCATTCAGTATCAAAGTCTCAGCTTAGCATTTCTCCAGCCTAAGTACCTAAAGCAGCAGGGAGTTCTGCACAGTCTCCCCAAAGCAGCCCAGAGCTGCGTATTTTGGCATCTTCGGTTTGAACTTTTGAGTGAGATTTTCATAGGAATTCAGCTCTCCTCAAAAAGTAGTTGTCGATATTTGCTTAGTTTTAAGGCTGAGAGAATACAGCGAGAAGCTTGAGGACATCTTCCTGGTAGGGTGGGGAAGCCGTCGTATCTGGCACTCTGCTGAAACACAAATCCTGGAGTTCTTTCCTGCATGAACCCTGGCATGATTAGACAGTTCAAGGGCAAACCATGTATAGGCAGTTGGGCAGAAAAGTTCTGCAAACAGATGCTCTAAAAAACAATAATGAATAAAAAAGAGCCATTTGATCTTTTTATAAACTTATTTCCTTCTACATAAAAAGTTGTGTTTTTTCTTGCTGTAACTTATTTTAGCATGCATTTTGTCAGTAAGAAAAATAAAAGATTGATTTATTAGTTACGATGAAGTTTTAACAGTTAAGTTACTCCAAAATTAAACAAACTACCTTGATTAATCCCACCAAGTTCAGTAAGTGTTATGAGAATCTGGAACTTGCTGTTGGAGGGCAGGGTAGATTTGAGACAGAATATCAGCAAAACTCAGCAGTATCACAAAGTAAGAGTGAACCCTCACAACAAGGTATGTAACATTATTCTTTCTAAACTCTCTAAGGTTGTAATTTTCTATTTTTTATAACATATACTTGTTTTTACATCTCAGGATCAGCCAATTTATTAATTTTTCTTTATTTTATATTAGATTTTATTTTATTTTTCTCTCTGAAAGCCTAGAGTGAGACTTGACAAATACAAAGTGGTGATAGACAAGGAAGCATAAGTAAGCTGTCTGCCTTTCTTCTGAAGACAGACTTGTGACCAGAAAAGTAAAAGATACCATGACAACCTGATGAATTTCAGGTCTGCAGAATCTGCACATATTCCTCATACCTTGTAACCCTGGGAAAAATGACCAAAGAACTTGCTGCACTGAATGAAGGATTTGTGCTTCACACAAGTACTGAAACAAACGTGTTCCTTTTAAATGGCTTACTGAAGTGGGCCTCTCTTGCCATAAACACAGTCATTAATGACCTCCATCCGTGTACCATTGATCTTCCTGGGAAAGTACCTTTCAAAGCAAATGAAGCAGATCTAGCAGTACTTAAAATCCAGTATCCTGTGGAGAGTAGAAACGACTTGTCAACAGCCAGTGCCCCAAAGCTAACAGTAATTTCCCTCCCTGTCAAACAACTGCTTCACTGGGAGAAGGTACACCAATAGGTGTAATGGTCCTATGTACCTCACAGAAAGGGCAGAGCACTTTCTTTCCCTGCAGTATTTGGGAACATGGCAACAGCTTTTGTGATTAGCAGATTCAGATGGTAAGTAACAATTTGAATACAGCTTTTACAGGTATCCACTGGAGAACTGGAAGATGGGGCCAGACAGGATGAGACATTCACGCCCACAGCCCAGGGAAGAGGAGAGGAGTTATCAAGGTGTAACATTAACAGTGTCAGAGACAGAACTTAGCCTAAACTTTTACCACAAGAAGGAATGAATGTAAAAGAGCAAAATTTAATATTATAACATGTTGTCAAAGGTTTTCAGGTTGTGTTTCACGGCTCAAGTCTGTTAGTTCAGAAACTATGATAATCTCAAATACGCGGCTAAGCACAAGTACTCCTCATTTCTTAAAATGTTCAATAGTTAGAAGTGCCTCAGTATTTCGGGTCATTTTGGAAGAAAAGAAACTTCTAAAGTATTGTGCTCTTTCATCGTGTACCTTTTGCTGTCTTCATACTGGGTAGGAAATAGAACAAGGCTAATTGAAGAAGTGAGAGATAGAGCGGGAGGCTCTCATATAATTAGGCAGTCTAAGAAAATCATAATTAAGGAGCAAAAGACATTATTTTCTCACAAGAACAAAACAATTCCAGTCTCCTTGAGTGAGTCTATAACTTGACTATTTTGAAAAGATTTAACTGATACTATAGAACAATTCAAAATCAATTCTAATGACAGTCTTGGCTGCACTAAGGATGCCTTGCTTAGCCATTGGAAATCATGCTAAAACTATTCTTATCTCTAAATACAGCATCTCTTGGTCAATGTGCAACAATTTTGTGCTGTAAATTTTGTCTGAGACAATTCTATGTGGGTTCCTAATGGTTTTCCTACACAAAGTAAGTGAAAAGCAAAGTTCGGTCACATGTTGATCTTCATGAGACAACATCAAAGCTGATGAGTTCTGATAATTAAAAATGCAGATTTGAACATACTTTGTTGCATCACAAAGTGAGTAAGAAGTATGATTGTGGAGTCATGATTAATACTTGTTTGATTACAGAGGATAAGCCTTCTACTGATAGCAGTAATCTTGGCTCCTTTTCAGGCTCTCATGTTTCATACTATCAAAAATAACATACAAAAAATGCAAAGACTATGATATTTATGAGATTGTTCCTTTCACAAAAATTAGATCAGAGGAATTTAGCCAATTTTTTGATGGCACTCTCCAAACAGAGGAGGGAAGCTAAATATTAATGGGAAATTACTAGTCCAAGTTATGTTCAGTTATTCCTTTGGTGATTCTCCTCTTGGTGAGACAAGAGAGAAAGTATGAGGGGAAACAAATGAGTGACCATTGATGTAAGCTATTTGTTGATGTGAATTTAAACTCTGTTTCTTAAGGAGTTCTGGATATATCAAAAGCATATCATGTTCCACATTGTAGAGCTTTTTCTCCCTTAACTGTTGAAGCTTATTTAGAAGATACAAGCTTTTTTTTTTTCTTTTGGTTGACGTCACCAGTTAGAACTAGTGAACTTTTGGATAAATGGAAAGATTATGGAAGAACTTATTTCACAAAAAATTAAAAAAAAAACTATTCTTTTATTTTTTTGTCAATGTCAGCAACTTTGAAAGAAGAGCAGGTTCCATCTTGAATTCTTGATGTTGATGAGCTGTTCAAAATCTACCCTGTATGAATGAGATGGCTCTGAGTCCTGAAATTAGTTTTCCATTTTCTGCCCTCAAACTATTTTAGATTTGCTGCTAGCCCGATGAAAAACAGAACGAGTTTGTTGCAAATACAAAAAAATGGAATCACTATCAATATGCTATAAGAATGTAACTACCAAAACACTTAATCTTGCTGTATGTTGCACAGATTTTTATGGTTATTTTGTGGTTTTACAGATTAATGGGTTCATATATTCAAACTCACTTGCCTTCTGCTACTGCGGTGTGCCTGGATTATACTTGGATTATCAAAAATTAATGATGCATAGAAACAGTTTTATAGTTTCTAGATTATCACAAAATGCATAATCTGCATTATTCCTTGAAATTGAGTGCTATTTGAGCACTCTAAAATGGTGTTTAGTATATAATTTTGTCCTTGGTCTGTGGGTGAGAATTTAAAATCAAGGTTGAATATGTATCATTTTACTGTGTCAATTTCCCAAAAGGTCATAGTCATTATTCTGTCTCAGAGTTGTTCTTTCTATTTTCCATTTTCAACAACAAAACTTAAAAAGGCTACAAACCTTCATGAATATCTTATTTTGTGGTTTTGCAGCAGATTTATTTCTGATGTCTACTGATCTGTTCGGTATACCAACTCTGGAGTATGCAAGTTAGCTCGGCTGCCATTTGGCAAACCCAGATTCATATTTCATGCATATATTTTATGACTGTGGGAACATGTGCTGGCATCTGGTTTTTTTTTTGTGGGTGGTGGGATTTTTTGTTTGGTTCTTTTTTGTGGGTATTTTTTTGCCATCCAGAAAGATAGCTACATCTGCTACAGTTGCTTCTTACAAGGGCATCACTGAATGTGGCTGTCTTTCATTGCATTCAAGCCATTCTCAGAAAAAGAATGATGCTGGTTTTACAAGCAAAATCTAAAAGGGTTTGAACTAGAGTTAGTCCTTTTCATCCGTAGTCAGATTATAAAATACATAGCATACACAGCAAATATCACGAGATAACTATATCCTGAGTTTTTCTCTTACTGGTATTACCCTCGCTGTCCTCTTTCCTATGCTGATCATGGTGCGCAAGACAGAAAAGCATCTCTTCCAGGCCTCTCTTGGTGACTTGATCATGTTTCTGTTACCAGTGCTGATGTTTCCACCCAGGGGCTGAAATTACAGCAAAACCACACTGTTTTATCCAGCCTCGGGATCAGAAGTTACCTTGAGCTGAATGTACAGTCACGATCTATATATGGGATATGTGTAGTCTTAATCTGTTTTTAAAGGTTTGCTTTTTAATATATTGATATAATATGCCTTTAAAAAAACAAAGATTTAAAATACACCTAGGATTTCAATTTGAAATTATATTTAAAATTACCTGCGTGTCTCTATGTTTATATCTATTATGTTATTAATGGTTTCGTTTTAGAAATATATTTGAAGGTATTTTCTGAATTAATTCTCTGGACTGTTCTCCATGATGGCAGAAGAGATGTGTATCTTAACTGTGTGCTCCTGTTTTTATAGATGGCTATACAACAGATGACATTGAATTTTACTGGCGCGGGGGTGATAATGCAGTCACAGGAGTGACAAAGATCGAATTGCCACAGTTCTCCATTGTAGACTACAAGCTTATCACCAAGAATGTTGTTTTCTCTACAGGTTTGTGGAGGGGAAGCTAAAAGGGGAATTCACTGGGCAGACATTTAGAAATGGGTTAATTCTCAACGTGCAGTTCAGGATCTGAGCAAAAAATTTAGAAACAGTAATGAATTAGAGCAGCAACTGTGAATTTTGAAAGGAACAGTTTTTATTAGAGCTTTCACAGTGTATAAGGCATCGCTCATTAATATATGAAGAGGATACAGTAGTCTGTCATGTTAAGGATTGGTCAAATAAGCTGTATTTTCTGTTTTCCTGTGAAAACTGATTAAGCCACTTACCTCAGCGCCCTAAACGCAACAAGAAGTCACCTAGGCTGTAGGAAGTTTAGGAACTTTTCTTTCACTATTTCTAGATGTTCCTTGTGCCAAACTGTGGATGTATTGGACTAATTATTTTGTTTTCGCTGTAAAACCTTTAAAATGTTGTTCCATAGGATTTGTAGGTTAGCCTATGCTAGCAAGTAGCTGGCTTTCTGAAGCCTGAAAAGATGCTTTGTGAAGAGGAGTAGAAAATAAGATTGGATTTCATAAAATAAAAAGAAAAAAAAGAAACAAATAGGACATTTCAGTGTCCTAATGTTGTTAAATCATTCAAGAGAGACAAAAACTGGGTTGGGCTATTACTACATGATGTTCTCCACCTACATGAGAAAGCTGCTAGGTGTGCTTAAAAAAAAATAATCTTCAACACTCACTTTCTATATATGGATAGAAATAATCTTTGGAGGGAGTATGGCAGGATTGTGCATCCCAAATTCTTCAGAACCAAGCAGAAAGGAGACTTGAATGGTGATCTCTTGGCACCCATTTCAACAACTGTTTCATACACCAAAATACTTCTGGTGTTAAGTGACAACGGACAAGTGTTGCATTGCTTGAAGAGAAGGTTAGAATAAGGGTTACACTGAAGTTAGCATACCGCAGCTTGTCAGGGAAGAAGAATTTCTATGCTTTGATGCTGTGAAATGCATTTTGGCTTTTGATTGTTGGATATTATGATTACCAGTGGATATGCACCTAGAGCATCCTTGTACCCTTAGAATAAAAGATTATTTAATCTCAATTATTGCCAGAAGTTCTGCATCTGATTATCCTGGATCTTTCAACTCTGTGTGTACTCTATGTTGCATGAAACAATAAAAACAAAATGACAGAAAAATGTTTTCAGGCTTTATACAAGTAAATTATGGCCATACCAAATATTCTCTTTTAGGTGCCTACCCAAGGCTGTCTCTCAGCTTTAAACTTAAGAGAAACATTGGTTACTTCATTCTGCAGACCTACATGCCTTCTATTCTGATCACTATCCTGTCCTGGGTTTCCTTCTGGATTAATTATGATGCTTCAGCTGCAAGAGTTGCTTTAGGTAGGCATTTTTACACATCTCATGCAGTGTACATTAGCTGACTGCTTTTTCTTGCTTCTGGCGTAGTGGATAGTGCATGATTTGAAAAATAAATCTGTTAGATCTTTTTATCTCTGGCTTGTTAAGCTTTGTATTATTTGAATCAGTATTTAAATCATCACAATTTAAATAAAAATTAAAGTGATTTAATGTCTGAATTAGCTAACTGTATAATCATTGTAACCAGAATTAGCCTAATTGTCTCAATGTTTTCTGTTGGTGTTCTACTGCTTGTTTTTCTCCAAAGAGAATGCATTTAGTTTGCTTTTGCCCATGGCAGTCCAGAATACACATTCAGCACTGTGTTATGGATTATAAATCGCTTTTCAGGTATGAATTAAATAAAGCTTTACTAGGGTTGTGTAGCTAACTCCTCCTTGAGAGCTCTTTTTCCTTACTGTTACCTTACATTCTAAAAGCAAAACCATTTCCCTAATTAATCTCTGGAGTACTCATATCTCATTGCTAATCCCACGTGTGTTTGTTTATACTGTGTCCCTCATCAGAGGATCCAAGCATGTTACAAAAATAAATATGAGTATCTATTGCCAAATTTTGTATAAATCAGACTGATTCCTGCCAATACAGCTCTCATAGATAAAATAGGTAAATCAACTTAGAAGATACAATTGAGAATTTGGCATTTAAACTTTATAGGATACTGTCTGAGTTTTACCAGGCCTTTCTGTGTAACATTTTCCCATAAGAATTCAAGACTGCAGACATCCTGAAAATGCTGTAAGAAAGCAAGACAACAATGGCTCTAAGCTGGTAATTTGCAGCTGAGACTCGTTAGAGAGGGTTACGGTTTAGCTGGTTAAAAACATACTCATAGAATTCCACTACTGTTATCGCAGTTTATTACAGGTGTAATTTTCTTTGCTTTACACAAAAATGAAGACAATGATAAGGAATACGGGCAGAGGTTGGGGGTGTTTTTTTTCCACCAGGAAGAAAAATCTCCTGGAATTTTTCAGCTCTAGCTCTTGAATATTATGACTATTATAAGCTATTATGCTAGAAAATTAAAATGAATTCAACCAATATACTTGTCAATTCTTTTTTCCAGGAATCACGACTGTGCTCACAATGACAACAATTAACACCCATCTTCGAGAGACTCTTCCCAAAATTCCATACGTGAAAGCCATTGACATGTACCTCATGGGATGTTTTGTCTTCGTTTTCATGGCTCTGCTGGAGTACGCATTGGTCAACTATATCTTCTTTGGCAGGGGACCTCAGCGTCAAAAGAAAGCGGCAGAAAAAGCTGCCAGTGCCAACAATGAGAAGTTGCGAATGGATGTCAATAAGGTAAACTGAAATGGGGATATATTTTTAGCATTGCCCCAGGAAGGCAGACTTTCCTTCTGCCAGACAGAGCTTTAAAATGTAATTTCTTGTAGAAATGAGTGGAGTGGGATTATTACAATCTTGTCTGAGCTCTGCAGAGCAGGGTACTTAGTCACCTCAGCAATGAATGCTGCCCTCTAGCCTGGAAAACTGAATGTCTGTTTTCTAAAGCATGCGCTCAGTTAAGCTTTACGGTGAGATGTTTCTGAGGCAGGATGTAGAGTTAAATATGCCAAATCTGTTTCCAAAGGAACAAATCCAAAATGATGGCTATAGCTGATATTCTAGTAAGAGCTGTATGGAATGTTGGAAATAAAACCTAAATTTAACCTACTTTCATAAATCTTTCAGATGACCTGGATAAGAAATATTTGCTACAGAAGTGTTTAAAGCTTGAAAAGTTTGCATATTTGCAACATATAATGGCCCAGGATATTGTTGTCTAAATGAGAAACTTCTGAGAAATAAAGCATCAACTTGCTGTGCGCTTAATTTTGAATCTGAAAATGGTCCCCTGGGGATGGAGGATTGAGGCAGAAAATACATTTGCCAAGATAAACACTTTTGGAAAAAGTATCCATTATGCTTAATGAAAATGGAGCACTTATCATAAAGCACTTGTCATTTTTCACTTTGACCATTTTGGATGAGTTTCACACAGTGGCACATCTGGGCTGAATGCTAAAATGTACTCAGTGTGAAGCATATAAACTTTCACAGACATGCAAAACTGGAAAGTTAAATAAAGTTAAATTATCATTTTTGGCTTTTTTTTTTTTTTGGCATGGGAAGCTTTTTGAATTTGTAATTCAGCATGATACTCCAAGGGTGAAAAAAATTAAAATCAGAATTTAAAAAAAAAAAAATGAAATCGGAAAAAACCCAAGTGATTATTTGTGAAGTGGAAACATAAGTTTCATACAGCTCTAGTGGTGGAATTTCTCGTGTTTGTTCGGAACTTCTGTGCTACCACAGTGTGCCTGCAAACAGAAGAACATTTTGTTCTGTCTTTGCTGGAACAAAAAAAATCCATTACATGTTGACAGCATAAAAGTTATTTTTATAGGTTATAGTCTTTTAAGATGGATGATTATATTGTCATGGCTCGGATGTCACCCATTCATTTATTTTTTTCTTTTTAATTTGAAAGAAACATCTTTTAATGAATGAAGGCAAATGCATAATGATGAGATTAACTTTGATGATATGATAGGTTTTAGATCGCCTTCTACCATTGTAAAGTTCATGAAGACTCCGCAAAATCTTTTTCTATTAGTGATTTTTCAGCAGTGTAAAAAAAAGTTGTGAGCTTTTATTTAATTTATCAATTTTATTTAAAAAAAAATCAGTTTCCCTTTAAACAATCAAAACTGTTAACTAAGAAACCCTGGAGGTAATTTTACAAGACTAGATCTGTGTTTACCTAAAGTCTTTCCTCTAACATTAATGGAAATTGACGGTCCATAGGTGCCAGAGCATCACCTCTAGCTGAGGTATATTTTTGTATACTTTCACTTGTGATATTTTCTATATACTTATTTATACAATAGAACTTTCAGCCATGTGACAGAATAGCCAGAGTGTAGCAGTGAATTGCTGATCAGGAACTCCAATTTAAAAGCACTAACTATTGTACTAACCCAATCCAGTGAGCACAGTAAATTAATTCCCATAACTGCTGCAGAAATTTGCCAGCCTATAGCATGAACACAAAGTATACTGGGAACAACTTTACATTATTTATACTTTTTTACACTAAGCCTTTTGTTTAATATACCGGGCCAGCATGGTTCATAGTCTATGGCAGTTCTGCTCTGGTACCCAGACACGCTCTGATCTGATAATCAGGTTTGCAATCCCTTAAGCAATAAATAGAGAATCAAACAGGACAGGATCAGAAAAGAGTAGTTATCAGAGAACACTGTGCTGCTGCACATAGGCTGCTCTGGGGAGGAGGAAAGGAGCTGACAGCTGCTCTTGATGTTTGACCAGCAGTGAGAAAACAGATTCATATTTAATGGACCTGAATATTTTATCTATGAAAGTGGGCCAAATATTATATAATTATTTTCATGTACAAGAACCAGAAATGGGTCTGAACTGCCGAATTTTGTTCAGGCGCAGTTTTCTATGAAAACCCAAGTGTTTTAGAAATGGGACCAAATGAACACTCCATTTCTAATTAAGATCCGATGTTGAAGGACTAAGTTTACAAAGTATAAGTGTTCTTTTGTGATGTTACTAGTTTCTTCACTACATGGAATACTGTGAATTTATGTTTGTGACTTCAGATACTGTATGAGAAAAGATTAATGCCATGAGTAATAAACCTCAAAACATGAGGATCAAAACTTCTATACAGCTCTTTTACTGCATTCAGCATTGACCTTGTAAAAAAGGCAGGTGAATAGTTATTGGAACTGCTGCTTGTAGTGCAGCATCTTTGTTTATACATTATAGGCCAGCAAATTTGTAATAGATTTCTTCATGTTCCAACACCAAATTTTGTAAAAGCCTCTTACAATTTTTCTGAACAACAAAAGGTGGTGATAGGAGAAGTGCTGATTAGCCCTTCCACCCACAACTACTTGCAAAATCAAAGTAGAAGTCAACACACACTGCCTTTATGCTGTTAAATTCTCTGGTATGGAGAGATCCCAGGGCAGGCACAGACATTGGTAGTCTCTCTGTGTTTGCCCAGTGTTATTCAGAAGATACTAGAGAGCTTACAAAGCAGTACAGAATCAGAACAGAAGCTAGTCTTCCATGACTGTGCTGTCTGCTGAATCCAATGTCAAAATCTCCAGTATCTTGGAGATTTGGTGACTCTGGAGGAGAATGTCCTGTTTTTTCCATTTGAGTGAACACCATCAGGCTGGCTGCAGAACTTCCCCTGGGCTATTCCAGATGATGCTGTGACCATTTACTTCTTTAAGTTTCATAATGTATTCATGTCTCATCCCAATGCGCTGGGTTTGGTTTCATTTGGTTTGTGTTTCGCTTTTTTTGGAATCATAGAATAGTTTGGGTTGGAAGGGACCTTTAAAGGTCATCCAGTCCAGCCCCCCTGCAATGAGCAGGGACATCTTCCACTAGATCAGGTTGCTCAGAGCTGTGTCCAACCTGACCTTGAATGTTTTCAGGGATGAGGTATCTGCCACCTCTCTGGGCAACCTGGGCCAGTGTTTCATCACCCTCATAAAAAAATTTCTTCCTTCTATCTACTATGAATCATCACAGAAGACCGTAACTTCATATGCTCCCTCATTTTCAAAGATTGTTAGCTCTGTTTGGGGTAAGGGAAAGGAAGAGAAGGGATTGGGCCTATATCTTCATTTGCTTCTTGAATTCTGAAAACTGAGTAATAAAATCATGGAGAAATTTAAAAGACATAAAACTCAAGGAAGATTCAGGCTCAATTACCAGCACATACGGACATGATCAAATTTCTTTGCAGTGACTTCAGGTTAAAATGGCTTTGTGTATTATTGTTTCACTCTTGAAGCTTCTCAAGCTGCATTTAGCAGTTTATTCCTTTAGTCTAGCTTGTCATCTTTAGTCTTTGTCAAGGCTAATTGTTCTCTGCTTAAACAGTCATATTGTTGCTTACAGGTAAGTCACTGGCTTTCTTCTCTCTCTAGACATCCTTCATTTACTGGAGATAGCATTCACATCGTTTCCTTGCCTCTCTTTTCAAGCCTTATTTTTACATTCAAGTCTTAATTTTACATTATTTCTTCAAATGCCTTTATTATCTTCATAGTCTTGAGTTTTTTGAATGTCTTCTGTTGCCATAGTACTGCAAGTGTATATATAAGGATAGGTAAACTGGGAGTGTCGTATTTCTGCTTGAAGACCTAATATGTGTCATAAACTATGGTATATATATACTCTAAGCCATTGTTAGGCAATTTTATTCCGTGGACTTTTCTGTTTTAAACAGGAACGTTGGCTGTCATCAGCATCCTTTTGATCCTTTGTAGGCACATTTCATGCTATCTTTTCTGTAGGCTCAGGGCACTAATCTAATATACTGTCTGTGCTTCTTCCAGATGACTAACAGATAAGTTAAAAAATGGGGCCAAATTCTAACCTCTGCCTTCACAAAATCATTCAGCTGACTGTCTTCCTATGGGTAATTGTACATATATCTGGGACATATCATCTCTTCAGCTTCAAGATACTATGTCAAAGGCTTTACTGAAATCCACAACTTTCATCTGTTAATTCTGTAATTACCTAAAAATGGTCTGGCAGGATTTGATCTAGAAGCCTCTCTGAAGCTTTTTTTCTTCTAATTGTAATTTTGGTTTCTGTTTCCTTTTCAGGTAGAAGGGGACGGGGGGAGGGAAAGAAGCTCTTGTGATATAACTCTTCAAGTTTTCTCCTTTATGAAGCCTGGTTTTGTCTTCAAGGAGATGACTAGGCTAACTGGGATCTCAGTGTAGAGGCCAGTACAACTGCGAGTTATTTCAGATGTAGATCCCCAGCCATTTTCACACGCTTAATTTCTGTTATTGCAGTTCAAATAATGAGCTGCTTGGTGCTCTCTCAGTATTGATTTATTCCCCATAAGTTTCTTTCAGAATCCAGTAGCCAAGGTGGTTTTGAGTACTTTTAAAATTTTCTCTTATATTGTTGGATCCAATAACTTTACCTTAGATGTTTCCATCTTGGAACTGTGGCTTAGATGGGTTTGCTGATGCTGATCACCGTGATGTGTCTGATGCACCTTGTAGTCTTTGTGTTGTTCAGGAATTGCAGCCTGATCACCTCCCAAGCCCTGTATTCAGTATTTTTTCCTGTGTTACTAAATTCCAAGTCAACCTGCTGCTTATGATGTTGTTACATCTTTTGGATTCATTACTGTTCTTTACAGAGTTGCTCAACTAACTCATTTGATTCAGACTACTACATAAGTTAATTGACTTCTCTGGAGGTGTAAGTAAGTGGTAAATGTACTGGGCTGAATGAAAGGCTGATTCTTCTTCCTCTGTAAAGAAGTACGACTTGCATCTTGCCAGCTGTACATTTGTCAAGGGCTGGTTATAATGGAAAAGCAGCTGTATGCCATCCTTTTGCAAAGCAACAGACTGGAAGCATGTCAGGCAACAGAGATGGTACTCACTGTGAATATTGATATCAGTTCCTACATCGAGGCTCTTGTTAAAAGGAGGGCTACAGATCCATCTCTTGATGGAGCATGTTGTCAGTCTTTCCTTAGACAGTAGTATGGTTTCCTTACCAGAATATTAGCTGGACACAGGATGCAAGGATTCTTGCATTTTTTCAACCCAGATATCAAACCTTATAGAGGCATTACCATATAATGATTTGGTGCATCTTGCCTTCCATTTCTAGCCCTAGCTTTCTAATTCTTACATGCATGTTATTCAGGTAGTGTTTAAATTATTTCTAAATTATTTTTTTTCTTTATAGTTAGATCAGCCAGATTTCGAACAGTTAACTGTTGCAAATTAGCATTTCTTATATAAAATTTGTTTCTTGTATTCTTTCAAAGTAATTTGATTTGCCACTTCACAGAAGCGGCATTATGTTTTGCATAATGTAAATACCTCGCTGAATGTGGTTTTAGAATGTATAAAGTTGCAGTAATAATTGAAACCTAGACGTTTCCAACGTAGCTTAAAGCACAGAGATGCTATAAGTGTACTGGCTACATACCTGACGTACATGATAACGTAAGTCACATAAATAAAGCTCTACCTCTAATTTTGCAATCATGCTGTTGTTATTGTGAGCGTTAATAAAGCAATTTCCCTCTGGAAAAGAGGGAAAAATGTCAGCATATTATGCAACACTTCATAAAACTGTTTATACAGATTTATTCAGTATTTTTTTTTAAATAAATGTGAACTGACATTGCTAACCTCTGTATGTTTAGATAAGGGTTCTTTTCTGAACACAAAGACTTTTTTAAAATATACTGAGTGTATTTTTAAAACGGTGAGTAATTCTACTCAGTAGTCTTTGTATTACGTAAGGTATTCAGTCAGCACGCCTGACAGTCACAGTGCATTGCTGTTACACAGTGCCAAGGCACAAACAAGTGAAATTGTCAGACTAATGACGTTTTTCTGTCAGAAACTTGGGTACCAAGTAGAGAGTACGGAACTTTAATATGATAATGACATTAAACAGCAGATTAATAGATTTGAATCACAAGAGAAATGTTCTCTTGAAGAATGAATGTAGGGCGTAGTGAGCTAAGAAGGTTTAAACAAATATAGGTGTCTTTGCAATTCATTGCCCTCCTGACCCACTGTTGTTATATCCAAATTAGCACACAGTTGCTAAAGGAGGTGAAATGGCAAGCAAAGAACAAATAGAAACTTAATCTGCCCTCAGCTGCATTTAACATTGTAACTTTCTTCCCCTTCGAGCTGGCTCAGCTGATGAGTTTTCCCCCCTACACCTTTTTGACCAAGGAGAAGAGTCTGATCAAGTTTAACCTGAAAAGTTGAATAGTTCTTCTCAGATCTTTCATTTTCAGAGGACTCCACTGCATTATCAGAGTTTTAAGACAAACAAAACCATGCAATTGCCCATTTCACAAGTGATTGCACCTAATTATTTCACGTATACAACTGGGCAGGCTGAGGATGGACAGTTTCTGGCCATTGATAGTCTAACAAGGCCACAGGGCTCCCACAGCGTCCTCCTTCTCCAGGTGCTGAATTTTCAGATTCACTGGCTCACGTATGTGTGCTGTTTGAACACAAACACTTTGTTTCATTTTGCCAACAATACCATCCATTACAGTAGCACAATTTGAAAGTGCACAGAGTCACATCAGGTAATGCTCTCCTACCTGCCATTTCCCGTGATAGCTGCCAAACTTCTTTTCACCACTTTACTAGTTAATAAGTGGAAGAGCCTTTGCATTTTTTTTCACTGTCATATCCATAGATGTCTCTTTTGAAAAAGAGGGGTGGAATTAGATGGAGTGTGTTAACCTGAACCAGTGTGAATCCACTGATGTATATATGTGGCCCTTTGCAGGCTGATTTGTGATAGCTTTCAGTGCACTGCAAACAGACAACATCTCTCTCCTCAATTTTCAGACTAAGGTGTAAAGATGCATTAACAAGGCTGCAGGCCTGAGATAATATACCTTGCTCCAAGGCAATGCTCATTAGCTTAGGTGTGGCTAGTGCCCTTACTTCTCCTCTGATTTACTGCTGGCTTGCCTCTGGCCTTTTCCGTTCACAACAGTATTTGTTCATTTCTATCTGAAGAAATCATATAAAAACACTTCTAGTGAGGAGGAATTATTGCAAACATACCTAAAACCAGTCAGCATTTATTACATAGAACTGCACCTTATACCCTATGCAGTAGAGGTACTTCTAGTATAAAACATGAGTAAGGTGAAGGCTGTAAAAGCTTTTGGGAAAAAAAAAAAAAGAGGAATTATAAAATGGCTGTATGCACAGACTGAGTTAATAAACTGAACAGGATATTAAACCACTAAGGCAACATGAAGCTTTTAAAATTTTAGTCTAAAATCTCAAATCCTTACTGTTTTATATCACTGGAGCTAATGCTGCCACTGTCCAGATTTCAGTGAAAGCTTTCAGCCTCTACCTTTCCCCTCCAAAAAGAGTTTTCCTTTTGTTGCAGTACAGGTAAAACTGCATGAGCGCTGATTCTTGATCCAGGGTCAGAAGGTATTCCTGGCACAGAAGTTTACTGAAGGACATGTAATAAAAATAGGCATGGATTATAAAAGCTCAGCCTTTCTCCTAAATTTACATTCATGCATTATCAAGGAACAACTTGCATATGAAGCAATCAGCAATGCATAGAGTGCCCGGCCAGCCTCTTCGTGTTTTGTTGAAACCAGAGATTTGGTAGGAGTGAAATTTGAGGAAGTTCCAGTTTTCGCCCGCAGCACTTTGCAGCAGCAGTCAGAAGGTGATTTATTTCCATGGTCTGTAGTGGTATTCCACATGACATCTGAATAAAGGTCAAGTCAACTGCGTGAGGTTTTCTTTCTGCAGCTGCACTCCTTTGAGTGCCATGTTTAATTAATGTAAGAACAGTGCGTGCACAGTCCGTTTTTTTTAAAGTGTGTTATCCCTTTTGCTTTTGTAGTGCATCTACAAACCTGCCATGCACCAGTGACCCTGAATTAAATAGGCTTTTGGTTGCAAAAAAGAATCCATTAATGCAGTTTATATCATTATTTCAGATTGTGGGGTAATAAGGCACAAAAAAGGCAAATTATGTACAGTGAAGTAGAAGAAATATATATAGTTGTGGTCCAGAAGGCGTGCTGGCTAGTGAATTTGGTGAATTGATTTCCCAAAGCATACCAGCTCTAAAGAGTTTGCCAAGGTTTAATTGAATGGCGATAAGTCAGCCAATTTCTATCCAAAAAATAAGCTGCAACTCTAAACATTATGTGCTAGGGGATGCAACCTAGTTGTGCTTGTGTACCTTGAGATCACTGGATTGTGTAGGCTAGGGTGGCACTAATTGGTAAAAATACTATTATAATGTAGAAGATGACTGTCAACTCCTTTGCTTTATTTATAGCGTGTGAAATGATCATCTGTTTGGTTTCTTTTTGCAGATAGCAATGCATTGTTACATCTAATTTAGGAAAAATTGATTTTGGGTGAACGAAAATGCATATCAGAAGTGTTTACATAATCAGAATGATAGAATCCCAAACTGGTAAAGAGGATATATATTTCAAACCCCTCTTTTATAGTTTTTGCCCATCTTTAGTCTATTGGTAACTAATAATTACTAATTATGATGCTTTACCTTTGTTGTTGTTTGCTCTTCAGGCTGTAAGCTTACCTAGACTGAAGCAAGTTAATACTTTCAACACTATTAAAAAACCCCAAAATTGCTGTCTTGGGACACATTCTAAAGACTTAGTCCCAATATTTCCTCAAAATCTTTTTTCCTCAAAATCTTTTTTTTTTTTTTTTTTTTTTTTTCAACAGTGGAAACATTCTAATTCCCAGGAGAGACATAGTGCAGTCACTGCACAGCATGACACAGAGACTGCTTGTCTTGCGTGGAGATAAAGATAAAGCAAGGTTAATGAGCAGAATAGCCCAAACAACCTAGGAATAACATACCTAGCAGTATTCATAACAAAATATGATTAATTTAGCATATAAACTGGGCATCTATGTAGATGTGTTCAAATTGCCTACTTTCACACAGAATCACAGAATAGTCAGGGTTGGAAGGGACCTCTGGAGATCATCTAGTCCAACCCCCCCCGCCAGAGCAGGGTCACCTACAACACGTTGCACAGGACAGCGTCCAGGCGGGTTTTGAATGTCTCCCGAGTGGGAGACTCCACAACCTCTCTGGGCAGCCTGTTCCAGTGCTCCACCACCCTCAAAGTAAAGAAGTTCCTCCTCATGTTAAGATGGAACTTCCTATGTTCAAGTTTGTGCCCATTATCCCTCGTCCTATCAATGGGCACCACTGAAAAAAGACTGCTCCCATCCCCCTGGCATCCTCCCTTCAAGTATTTGAAAGCATTAACAAGATCCCCCCTCAATCTTCTTTTCTCCAGACTAAAGAGACCCAAATCCCTCAGCCTCTCCTCATATGAAAGATGTTCCAATCCCCTAATCATCTTTGTAGCCCTTTGCTGGACCCTCTCCAGCAGATCCCTGTCCTTCTTGAACTGGGGAGCCCAGAACTGGACGCAGTATTCCAGATGCGGCCTCACCAGGGCAGAGTAGAGGGGGAGGATGACCTCCCTCGACCTGCTGGCCACACTCCTTTTGATGCACCCCAGGATGCCATTGGCCCTCTTGGCCGCCAGGGCACATTGCTGGCTCATGGTCATCCTGTTGTCCACCAGGACTCCCAGGTCCCTTTCCACAGAGCTGCTCTCCAGGAGGTCGGCCCCCAACCTGTACTGATGCATGGGGTTATTCCTCCCCAGATGCAGTACCCTACATTTACCCTTGTTGAATTTCATTAAGTTCCTCTCTGCCCAACTCTCCAGCCTATCCAGGTCACGCTGTAAGGCAGCACAGCCTTCTGGCGTATCAGCCACTCCTCCCAGTTTAGTGTCATCAGCAAACTTGCTGATGGTACACTCTATCCCTTCGTCCAGATCATCGATGAATATATTGAACAGGACTGGACCCAGTACTGACCCTTGAGGGACACCACTTGTTACTGACCTCCAACTAGACTCTGCACCACTAACCACAACCCTCTGAGCTCTATCTGCTAGCCAGTTCTCAATCCACCCCACTGTCCATCCATCTATCCCACACTTCCTAAGCTTGCCAGTGAGGATGATGTGGGAGACAGTGTCGAAAGCCTTGCCAAAGTCAAGGTAGACAACATCCACTGCCCTCCCCTCATCCACCCATCTAGTGACCTCATCATAGAATGCTATCAGATTAGTCAGACACGACTTCCCCTTAGTGAATCCATGTTGACTACTTCTGATAACCTTCTTTTCATCCAGGTGCTTTGAGATGATACCCAGCACAAGCTGCTCCATCATCTTTCCAGGGATGGAGTTGAGGCTGACCGGCCTGTAGTTTCCCGGGTCATCCTTCTTACCCTTTTTGAAGACTGGAGTGACATTGGCTATCCTCCAGTCCTCAGGCACCTCACCTGTCCTCCAGGACCTTTCAAAGATGATGGAGAGCGGCCCAGCAATGACTTCCCCCAGCTTCCTCGGCACTCGAGGGTGCATCCCATCAGGCCCCATGGATTTGTGGATCTTACATGTATATTCCTTTTTAAGAAGGGTGTTAGGGTTTGTATTGCATACACATGTTAAATTTAATGAAACAGTCATGCTGGGCTATGAAGACCTATGATTATCAGTAAATTCACTTGGTTATTCATTCTTTTGGATACTAGCTATTTTCCCAGAATTCTGCATATGGAGAAAGATAGACACGAGGCATTAGTTTCTCATATAACTTAGGAAAAAGGTCAAGAGGTCGGTAGGATTATGCCTAAACTTAAATATGTGTCTGTATATATACAGACATGTATGTCTATATTGTTTTTTACTCCTTAGATACTAATTTTAAGAATCCATCTGTAGTGATATAAGGTTATATTAAAGTATAGAAGTCTAAAACTTGTTTATTCTTATGTCTCCATTCCTCATTTTAGAAGTGTGAGAGACTTGAATTTTGTTTTTTTTCACCACACAAAAAAGCTTGTTGAGCCTTCTCCCTAAACTCAATGCATCTTAAAGTATGCACAAAAAGCCCCGCACACCTCTCCTTGCTCACGTCCTCAAAAAAATCTCAGCTTTCTGGTAATACAGTTGTCAGAAACTTAACGCTTTTGGACTGATCTGAGGGATGCAACAGTAAAGGTCACACAGCCTAAATCAACATGATTATTTTCCTGTAATGAATGTTTTGCTTGGGCCGCTTTCTGTGCATGTATTCTTTGAGTATTCAAAGGTTCCTGTAGGTAGCTGGAAATGAAGGTCTTCAGAAATGGGAGACTTCAGCTTATGTTTTGCTAGGTGGAATTCAGAGGTTTTATACTTTCAAGCTATAGCAGTTGTGGGTAGGAAAGGTGTCGTTATATAAGTTTCAATTGTTGCATGTTGTTTATTAAAGTATATGATAATATAGCTGGAGGAGAAGATCAAAAGCCGATTGCATGTAGGTACCTTTTGAAGAGGGCTAGCTGTTGTGGGGGGTGATTCTTCAGCTTTCATTTCTTCTTCCTGTTTGTATTATGAAGCATATACAATAGATAATAATTTGCAATTTAAAAATAAGCCTATATTTGGTCTCATAAACTCATTAATAGCTTTTTCAGTTGTGAGTAGATCATCCTTCCTAAAAATGCATCTTATGAAACTTTTATAACATTGAACGTGTTTTCATAAACACCTACCATGTTTGCATGTCAGTAAACTATTTTTTCTCTTGTTTCCATAAAATTATGTGTCAAACAAACTGCACACTGTTGCCAAATAAACTAATTCTTTTTTCCTTCATTTTAAAAGTTCTGAAATTCCCCCACTATTCATATAGTTATATTTCTCGTGTGTGTGTATATATTGCTATAGAACTATATAATACGTTTAACTAATCGAACTCAAGTTTGGTTTAAATTTACATGCAAAACAGGCCACCAAAATGTCAGGAAGAAAACTATAATCCAGTTTTTATTTTCTCTAGAATTAATGCATACACAAAACTAGTTTAAGTATAATACGAAGTTTGAAATGATACGTAATATTGGTATGTATTTTGCATACACAGACACTTAGTTAGAAACTAATCTGAAAGGACTAACCATGTCTTGGCAACAAAGTATCTTCATTCTTGTCACTTATTTTTGAATGAGTGACAAAATGTTAGTCTCCCCCAAAACAGCAGCCTATCAGTGTACAAGTCAGTCATGCAGGAATGTTCTAATTCAGTCAACAAATTCAGATTTTTTTATTATTTTAAAGCAGAAGATTTTAATTTTAATATTGTTAGGACGAGTCCTCTGAGCCTCGCAGTATCTGTAGCTGTGGAACTGGCAGTATTTCAGGTTTCTAAATCAGCACTGAACGTGATCATAATAAGTACATTTCAAAGTCTTTTTTAATTCAGAAATTTGTTGTCAAAAGTTGGAAATTCATCTTTATTTTCTTTATAATGAGAACTTGTCAGTGATTTTCCATAGAAAAATCTCAAGAATTTTCCTTTAATTCTTCTTGAATTAATTACAGTTTCTCTCCAGTGTTTTATGTGGCCTTAGTCATTGCTCCCAAAATATTTTCTTGGACCTCATGCTGCCTCTGGCCATGTTAAACTTTGGGCTGAGCCCAAGAATTATGTTGTTGGTCTTCCCCAAAAATCATGAGCCTAAATCTGTTGACAAGTGCGTATATTGTGGTGAGATGGATGAAACACTGGTAGACTGCCATACAGTCTCATGACCAATATATGCTGTAGAGTGTTTTGCACGTTGTATTTGACTTCAGACAAGAAAAATAACAACAGAATTCTGTTCTAGAGGAGCAACTTTGTCAGCCTTATTTTTACATATTTCAAAACCATAGCTATATACAAGTCATACCTTATACATTTTTCCAGTTGCAGTGATAATCAAATGTTCCATGCATCTTTCATCTTTCATGAAGCTTTTCTATATAAGCAGTTTTGCTGTGTTTCTGTAGTCTATTCTTGGTGCTAGGAATCTGTTACATTATGTTTTGTAAGACAACATAATAGGAGACAACTTATGGGCATAATGGAAGTTTGGTCATATTTATCACAGGTGGAAGACAGCACCTTCTAGGATGTAGGTTCTTGCTGATGTGTTACTCATATTATCTTCAGGCAAATTAAATATACATGTAAATGGGATGACATTTTAACAAATAAATAGCAAATACTTCATCAGAGCAGTATTAGTAAGAATCTGGACTGCCTAACACCTTGTTTTTTGGTGAAACAGTAGGATTTAGAGCTGTTGTTACCTGGTACTCCAGAAGACTTCTGTTCCAAATCACCCGCCTTTGCTTCCCCCTGAATGTCTCAGTAGTAAAAAATCATCACTGAAAGTTGTAGCTGAAATTTCAAAAATTCCAGTTCTACTTACATTGCTTCCTTTATGGTTGTTTTCAGTCAAAGATTGATTCCCCCCCCCNTTTGTGGTTTTGGACTAAGAGCGAAAGTGTCATTCATAGGAAATCACTTGAAAACACGACTAACCTTAATATTTATTTAAGTCCCGTTAAGTTAATGTATCTGCTTAGGTAAAGTTACAAGCTCGTTTCCTGAATCAGACACCTGTCTACTGTTTATGGTCAACTATATTTGCTGCACTAGAATGGAAATCACATGTACAACATCAGGGCCTTACTTCCATAATTTATTCCTTCCACTTTACTAGAGATTGCATTGGACTGAATTATCTTGGCCAAAAGTGAAATGGAGGAAGATATTTTTCTACAGAATCATGGTGTACTCTCTATTTTTATTTCTTGGCTGGCTAAGGTGATTTATCCCTCTTTACTCCAAAAAACCTCAGGGATGTTTTTGCAGAATTTAGACAATGTTGGTGTAAGGTTCAAGTTGAGGACAGGACACCAATAGAGCGTTTCTTCATTTTTTTCCTAGTCTTGCCATAACTCAAACAGCAGTCCTGATTTTGCCTATTTCACTTATTGGCCTTTGGTTTAGAACATTGGATTCTGTGCAGCAGTTTGAAAAAGTTCATATTTTGTGGTGTTTTTTCTATTTTTATTTTTTATTCAAATGTCATCAAGCCAAAGATACTTTAGCCTCTTTCATTTTATGTGGGCACTTACTCTGCAATGTCTTAAGTACGGAATCTCGTGTGTAAGTAATGGATGCTGAAAGAAAGCATATGTTTTGAACCATTTCTCCAGAATCCTACAATACTTACGACTAAGTTACAATGTGTTACTAATGATAATGATCAAGAAATAACATATCAGAGTGTAAAACTGGACACCTAGAAATTGACTTGTAAGTAGTTAGAGCAGCGTTAAGGCTCCGTGTCCAGATCTTGCATTTTCTCTCACTTCCTTTTTTTTTTTTCTTTTTTTAATTCTTATAGGTATCTTGGGTTTCTTTGCTTAGATTTTTAGGCTTTAAAAAGCTCAAGAACCTAAAGAAAATCCTGATTGAATTTGCAGTTTCTCTGGATTTTCTGACCTGAAACCAAACAAAGTAACCTGAAATTATAAGTCAATTTTACTGTCTTCTAACTGCATGCTTTACAGCCTGACCCAAGTCTTAGGTGTATAACGCAGTCTGAGCCAATGCATGCTAACGTGGTTTCGTAAACAGTTGCTGCAATGCTGGCAATAAATTCCATTTTGCGCAGATAATGGAAATGCAGTGTTTGTTACATTCTTAAAGACATTGCTTCACATATGGATATTTTGAAATAGGCATTTGTGCTTTATGAGTTCCTATAGCTTTATCTCAGCAGACTTGCTTATCATATCAAAAATGTCTGTAGAGCTTTAGGCAGGTACCATTTGAAAATTATTAATTCTTTTTTCTTCCAGAATGAACCTAGCAGCAGCTCATACAGGACTATCTAACTTCCACACATTACCTTCTATAATCAGTGCAATCCCCAGACATCAGTGGTTCCTTATCAATAAGTGAAACCTTGCTGATGAGGTGGAAGATCCTTATTATATGTAAAATGCACTTTGTACTTTCACCTAATCTTGCCAGACCTACTGTGACTAGTCAGGAATGGGATGTTACTGGTTTTCCAAGAAAAGCTCAGCTGCTAAGAGGTGGGAAACTATGCTATGGATAATACTAAGGTCTTTATCTCTAACAAATTAAATTATACGTCTGGGCATGCCATGTTTGTCTTCACTGTGAAAGGGACCTTTATTTCTGTCTTCAGCTCTTAAGAATATCAGTTCACAGGACCTATAAATGCTGAGACCTAATCTCAGGTGTTAATCTTTGTAATAGACTGAGTACTTCTGTTGTCCCTTTGTGGTTTAGCTCACCATAGCTTTTGGCTAACGGCAGCCCTACTTAACAAAAGGATATATTTTTTTAATTTACCACTGTTTTGTTTCACAAGGTTTTTCTATCAGAAATTCCATCCCTACTGTCTATTTTATCCATGGCTGCTGAGCCATTCTGCCATACAATGAGCCATCAGTACCTGCCTGTAATTGGAGATTATAGGTGAAAATGAACAGTATATGAGGAAGGAAAAGTGTAAATATTATATCTTTTCAATTCATCAATATAAATTTCCCTCCTCCTATAAAGCTGTGTTTGCCATAAAAGTAGAGCATAATCACCAAGACGCTGGTTTGCTCGATGTTACTAGTTTCAGAGACCTGGTCATCCTTGGAGGATTCCTAATGTACATATGTGTGTATGTATGCATGTGTGGGAGTTGTAATTTCCTTGTATTTTACAGTTGCTAATGTATTAGTGTAAGAGGAATTCCTCAAGAAAGCCATCATTTTGGAGTTTCTAAGTAGCTGGGAGTACATATAATGGTAACATTTCTACACTTTCCTCTGTATTCTCTTTGAGGCCATTGAAAAGGCCATGGCCTCTTTCAAGGCTCCAGAGTCAGCTTTTCTTCCCGTTGACCTGGACCTATAAGTGAATATCATTTGCATCTTATAGTTTGCCATCCACCTTTAAGATTGATTTATTAAAAACCCACCCTCTTGCATGGTTGCTGAGTTCTGGTCATTTCTCCTCCACTTCTGCTTTCACCTTTTATTTCCATGGTACTTGCTGCGCTTTTTCTTCATCTTCACATCCTCCCTTCCTTCCTTCTCCCTGGAAATTTCTCCATTAAGTTTGAACTCTCCTGTTCACCATAAAGAGTCTAGTTCTATGGTTGAACAATCCTTCAGCACCAAGAGATCTTTTTAACCTTCTTCCACCTCCTTTTGAAACCACTTTTACACTTATTTTTCCCCCGGAATAATTTTAACGATTGTTTTCATACCATCATATCTTCCTTGGTCAAATGACCAGTTGGAAAAAATGCATTTACATCACAATGTTATGTTACCTTGAGGAGCAGAGCAAGGCAGTAATAGCACCTCTGAAGCCAGACTATACTTATGCTAATTGTTGGCTTAGAGGTCCCTATATCTTTTAATTAGTTGTCCTATTATTACCCTAGAGTGCTTTATTTTTAAATGAAAGATAATAGCTGCCTTATCTCTAAGGAAACTGGTCTTGATTTTATTAACTTACAGGACAGAAGAATAATTGGCACATATCATTGTCCAGAAATGTATTCAACAAAGGTATCTTTCATTGTTTTCTAATATTTTTATCCTCAGACTTAAATTTTAGGTCCTGACCACTTACGGTCATTAAAGATCCCATGGCACTTTTTTATAGCGTGGTCATCTCAACCCCAAGCATCTGGCCAAATATCGATTTATGTAACTGTTCTGCTTACCTAACATTCCCTACCACCACTCACCCCATAGTTTCAATTGGCTACGGCATTCTTCATTTCCTCGACTAAAATATAGTGTATTGTTCTGCACTGTCAGTCACCACATTTCTCCTCAGAGGTGATTGCGCTTCCCTGGGAAGTGAAGTGGTTCTTCTTTCTAATGCTTGTAAAGCGCTTTGGGATCCTTTCGAATGGGCGGTGCTGTGAACAAGAAATGTAATTTGTTATCATTCTATCTCAGGCTTCACCTAGTTACAAAGGCATGTTTTATTTAGAGTTGGGCGAACCTGCTAGGTGGAATTAACATTCCCAGCTCTCTCTAACCTGACAAGGAACCTTTTGTCAAAGGTTGAAAAGTTAGGTTAATTTCTTTCTGGGTTTTCTTTTTGTTGTTGTTTGTTTCTTTCTTTTATTTTCACATTTATTTGTACTTCTGAATTGGAATTTGGGGAGCTCTTCAGATTGGGAATTCAAAATAGCATGCAAAATGCAGTTCTTGTTATGGTCAATCCACTGTTCCAGGTGCAGGAGGGTCAAATTTGTGCTCGAGAAGCACCTGAACTTTGTGGTGCTTACCTGGCTATTCTAACACTTGAAGGTTCGCCCATCACTAATTTTTACTGTGTTTTGCATTATTTCTTCTGAAATATTCTTGGAATATTGAAAAATGCTGTGCTTCAACTCTGATATCAGTGTGATACGTGCAGAAGAGGACACTTTGCCCTAGAAGATAGTTTAGAGTATTGCTAAATGTTTTTTCTGCCCTGCATCACTAATCTTACTAAGTACTGCCAAGGTTACCAGACATCTGCAGCAGTTTGCTGTGTTAAGAAATTTATTGAAATGAGAACGGAAGTGACAAAAGAATCAAAGCAAAAAAGTTAACTGAAGGGGTGATATCATGTTGCTAAAACATGTCTGTATCTAACTCCAGTAGACTAAAATAACTTTTCTTGCATTTGCATTGCATAGAAAGTATACACGAGTGTAAAGAGCACTCAAATTTCTAATATCATTGTAGATCAAAAGGATAAAATGCTTAAAGTAGGTTCATCCTAAGAAGATTTAAGGTGTGAACAAATTTGTTGGCACTAAAATCTTTCCAGAAATAGTATCTTAGAATGCACAACATTGAGGTGAAAATGACCTAGGCTATGGGCTAAGGGGTAAAACTATTGCATTAGTGGATATTATGCCAAACTTCCCCTGATGTCATTGGAACAAAATTTTCTATTCTTAAGGCTATGTGAAACTATGGAAAATGTTGTTTCCAAATGGCTTTGCACCCCTCTTGTAAGATACAAGACATTGTATCTTTGTTTTTAGACATTTGTGGGATCAATGAATGCCTAGTGCCTATAATTGCTTTTATTTTCAGGATACTGAAAGTCTTATTATTTGTCTAAAATCTTATAACAAAAATGACAGTCAATTTTGTCTTACCACAAAAATCACATAAGAATTTTCTAAATAACTGCATTTGTTATAAAAAACTGTTTGAAAGCTCTCTTGAGAAGTTTCATAGATCTATTTGAAAGCTTTTGCATATGTTTGCTTTTGTTTATATTACAATAGCAGAATACTCTTTTTGCCTTAGCTTTGTCTAATGCAGATGAGAACTGATTTGATGGCCTTCCTGGCTAGAACACAGTGTTTCTTCACCATGCTCAATATCATGCTACAGAGTTCTTCAAGGAATTTTTCTTGAGTTCCAGCTCAACTTTCCCATTTTTCCAGTGCTTCTCAAAGAAGATTGATTGCCTGAGCACACTAGAAAATTCAAAGATTTCATATGGCTTTGATGGAAAGGAAGCAAAAATAGATGATTTTGGCTGCTTCACATTGAGTCATTATATTTAATCTGAAACGAAAATATAAAGGAACTAGAGGGGTGCAAACTCACATAGATTGGGGGGAAAAAAAAAAAAAGGGGAAATCTGGCATCTCAGCAATGCCAATTTTTATGCATCACTTGAACAGATGTAATCACTCTCAAATGGCAGTGTTTCAGTAGGTCCAAAGTACTTTTGTGAGTATTCAAGTTCCCAGTTCATAATGCTGTGCAGTGGATGCTACTAAAAAGCAATGGTTTTCAACCCAGTTCTCCCAGCATGCCGTGTGAAATATTACATAGGTTTGGGTTTCTTTTTTAATAATGGCAGATTATTAAATTTGTTATATTGTGCAGGTATACACACATATATTGGGTGCTATATTGGGTAGTGCAGTGAGGTACCTGCTGCTGACTGCTGGCTTCTAAATATTACAGAATAGCCTAATGCCATATTGTTTAGAAATCCACAAAAGGCACAGTTTGTGCACTTTCAATAATAATCATAGTACATATTATGTACATGATAAATGAACAATGTGGCTGAGTTATTCTTAAAGGAGCTCTTGGACAGTTTCATCTCTTATTTGACCTGAAGGATATCTGCACTACCAACACTAAGTCAGTGTACTTAATTAACTGCTCATTAGCTATTAGTGCTTTTAAAGTTGGTGGGGTTTTTTAAAAAAATTATATTCTGTAATCACACAATTCAAAATATATCCTTAGAGGGAAGGCTGAGGAGTGTTACAGCTTCCTAAATAACCTTATATTTGTTTTCTATAAATGGATTATTTTGAAGTTCTTCTACCATACTTCAGATCTGCTCCAGATTGCCCAAGAGTAAAATTTAGTTCTTCACCTTTGAAATCCTCTCAGTTGTCTAAGGGGTTTCTTTACAACATTGCATTAATATTTTTTCACTGAACTGGCTTTAAAAAATGTATATAGTAGCTACGACTACCCATTGAAACAACTGTTCAATGCGCATTTGATGTGATTACACTCTGTATATATTTTTCCTTGCTCTAAATTGCAGATCTCTGCTATTCCAGCGTTAAGGTCTCCACAGCATGCACTGTATTTATGAAATTCATTAGTACTGGGGAATGGATTTTCCACATAGGTATAGTTAGACTACGTTGGTGCCTTTCCCCAAGTAACCACCAGTCCTGTTTGGAATATAAGGACTGAAGATTTGCATTCTCTTGTGCAGTGCTCTGGGCCTTGCTTTATAGAGGCAGAGAGACCTTGTGAATAATACCTGAAGTTTTTGTCAGAGCAGAAGCTTTCATTTGAAAGAAGGAAAACCAAATCAAAGCAGACCCTTTTCTATTTGATTTCCCTCCAAAAAGTTCAGTGTTGGTCCCAGATATCCTACCCTGTGGCAGAATCCCACTTTGAGGAGCTGAACGTGTCCTCCATTTCCAGGTATTGCTTCTGCTCACTGAATATGGGGTCTAGGGAAATACCATTTATTCCATTATACAATACTGGCCTTATTGCTCCTTGGGTTCACAAATAAATGACAATAAATATAATCATGGCTATGCTTAAAGTCTTTTAGACAGGCTAACATCCGCTGAATCAGTAATGTTAGATCTAGCCCTTGCCAGCATGGCTTCAGTTTGCAACTGATTGGGCTTCCTTTCTCTCCTGTTAAATCTGCTTTCTTATTTTTTACAGATGGATCCACATGAAAATATTTTGTTGAGCACACTTGAAATTAAAAATGAGATGGCTGCCTCCGAGGCTGTGATGGGGCTTGGGGACCCTAGGAGCACTATGCTGGCCTATGACGCTTCAAGCATCCAGTACCGAAAAGCTGGCTTACCCAGACACAGCTTTGGTCGCAACGCCCTGGAGCGACACGTGGCACAGAAGAAAAGTAGGCTACGGAGACGTGCATCTCAACTGAAAATTACCATTCCTGACTTGACTGATGTAAATGCCATAGATCGATGGTCGCGCATATTCTTCCCTGTTGTTTTTTCCTTCTTCAATATTGTCTATTGGCTTTACTATGTGAACTAAGAAACAAAGCCACACAGGAAGCAAGAACTGGATTTCTCTTCAAATCGGTTGTACAGCCAAAAGTGGGACTTAGAAAAATTCTATTCAGGACAAAAAGTTATTTTAAAACACCTTAGTTGCTGGCCCACTCTATGGTCTGCTTTTATAATGTTTTGGTTGTATCTGCTAAATCGTAAATCTGTCAAGTTGCAGTACGGACATATCCCCTTAGCAAAATATAAGTGCATTTTGAGTGTGAAGGCAGATTGGATTTTGACAATCATTTCTGTCTCATTGACCCTCTCTTTTTTTTTTTCCTTTTTTTTTTTTTTTTTAACAGCCATTTGAGTTTAGTGATACAAATTACAGAGTGGCATTTGAGAAACAAGTTCTAGTTTCAACAGCAGTACATACCATTCCCAGGGAAACTGCATATCCAAGACATGCATCTATGCTTAAGAGAGTGTACTGAGTTGTTATCATGCTTATGAAACATATACACTTTACCTTTTAAATGTGTAAACTTGAAAACTAGTAGTGCCTATCATCTTTCTGAGATGATGATGGTCAGAGGTTTCCCAACCGTATTCAGGTATTTCCTGCTATTTATTGAAAGAACTAAACCTTTGACTGATAATATTAGGGTTGGGTGTTTGCACAGAAGATGAAGCAAAAAGCACTAGTTTTGTTTGGATTTTAAAGAAGGAACATATGCTCACAATCACGACGACTGTAGTTGTGATCAACAGAGGAATGTAGCAGTGGTATAAAAATGCATCAACTCTGAATGGGTAGATACACTGTTGTGTACACTGTTTTGTGTTGGGGAAAGGAAATCATCTGTCCAAAGTGCCAAAAATTGGTTGGCCAAATAAGTAATTCTCCAGGTGGCTGAAGGAAACCAACAGTGCCCTGCCCTTCTAGGGTGGGGAGAGCTGGTGAGTGATTATAAAATAGAGGGCCAAGGAGAGAGAAGGCTACATACACGTAAAATGAATGTGCAAATGCATGTTGTCAGTTATACTACATACCTTAGTCTGAAATACTTATGTGGAGTTATGTGATTTCTTCCAAGTTTGCAAGCTTTCCAGTGTTACACTTGCTACTGTTGTTATGCTTAACACCTTACCTCCGGTTTGATTGAAGGTATCGTACCTCTTTCAACAGTAAGGATCCAAGCATATGTACTCCAGTACGAAAAATACTGACAGGGTGTTTTCTCAGTCCAGATTAGGCAATACTATTTCACTTTGGTTTTTTTTCCCCTTAATGCACTGTTTTAAATGGAAAAATTTGGTAGCCATCACTTTAAGAGTTTAATTACACTCTCGAATGTTTCCTGCTTGAGGATGATTCCCATTGAAAAACCAGCAAATTTCAGTTTTGCTTTAGGAAACTTTTTCAAATAAAAGTTGGGTTTTTTTTCATTCTGTAGAGCTTTACTCTTATAGGCAAAATAGAATAAACTAAAAATAGAATTTTACAGGCAAAGTAGAGCTTGCCATTTAGTCCATTGTGGAACCTTTTTAGTAATGAAAAAAAATTTGCAAGAACGGTATAAAAAGTATAAATTCCTGATGGCTTTTACTAAATGGGATCCCCAATATTGCTTGACACAAAATATTTCATGAAGCAAAAGCTGCATCTGTTGTATTTATGCTACCTCTCATCTGTTTACAAATTTCTGAAAGAAACTAGAATTCAATTATCTTCCAAATAGCAAAGGATTTTTTTCAGGCAGATATGTTTTCCCCATTTAAGGATTTCTTTGGCAATACTTTAAGATAGTTCTTAAGAATATTTTTCCTAAAATATTTTCTCTGCATTTGTTGTTCTTGCTTTAAAAGAGTAATTTTCTTACAAGTTTATGTGGGTTTTTTTCCCCCATTTGACAGTGAATGACAATGATAGGAGGAAAACAGTTCTGGGAACTAATAGGCCAATTTCCTGACTTTGTCTTGAGCATATCATATGCTTATTTCTGCTTCAAATGGGAGAGAATAATTTTGAGCCTGAAATGGGCTTTGCCAGGCACACACACCACCTGTTGCTTTCAAGGGAGTTGTGTCTACGTTCATGTACTGCCTCCAGGTTCAGACTCTGCAATATGCAGAGACAGGCTTTCATCATGCGATTAACTTGCCAAGTCAAAATGTTGCTTTTTGTTCACGTACTTAATTTCTGACTGCACGTCATGCATAATGCAATAAGCTTTGTAGCTGCATTTGGAATTTCAACTGATAGGTATGAATCACGTTGGATTTTTTTCCCAATTCTGAGAAAAGGAGCCACATCGAAATTCAGTATTTCTCTTCAAAGTCTATTCTTTAAAAATGGTATTAATTGTCATAAATAAAAGCAGTCTTATAGTATTCTTCTATACAAGCTTTTCTTTCATTTTACAAATTGCTGCCAACTCCTTTTTTATTTCACAGAAGTATAGTGCGAATACAGGGAGCTCACAGCCTATTTGTGGTTGATGCACATCAAATATAAAACCTTACAGAGAATATGTTGACTCGAGGCATTGGTTTACTGCATTAGCTATTTTGAAAACCACAGAGAGTGAATCCTAGAACTGCATATTAATTTATCTGAAGTTACAGTACAAGCCATAATACTCTCTGATGTCGCTATTCAGAGAGTGAAAGAAAATGGTTTCTGCTCAGGTGTCACTGGGAAAGATATATTATCTGGGGGAAGGAGCACTTTTGCTTTTATTATGTCCTTCTGGCTATTAATGTGATGTATAAAATTAGTGAAAGGGAAGGATTCTATCATTTTGTACTAAGGCTTAACACTGTGATACAAAAAGATGGGGGTGAGAAAGACTGGCGAGGCACTGTCAAGGGAAAAATATAACTTGAGCCCAAGGTGAGCGCTTGTTCTTCTTCTGAGATACTTGAGTGAAAGTGAGAAGTTATGCCAACATACATGAGATAGGAGGTTTGCCATGTGTGCTACCCTCCAGGTAAACTAGAATAAATTTTGGTTTTCTTTAGAATTGACCAAAAATGAATATTCTAGATCCTTTCAATTGTGTTGTCATTAGTTTCAATAAGCAAACCATCAAAGTTAATAATTTAGATAAACCTTGTAATATAATTATAGTTGCACATTTTATTGTTCTATTAGACATGATAGCCAGCAATTAAGGTGTTTTTCATCTTGTGAAATTCATGGGCAAATTATGACTATAACATGGCACAGTTTTAATGAAATCTTTGAGATCAATCTGTAAATATATACTGTACATGACTGCTAGTAAGTACGATACACATTTTCAGAACTGAAAATTCATGCAACATATTTCTGTGTTTGCATAAGGAATGTTATGTTTCTATCCTATCGCAGTTAATGACTGGGAAGAAAGACTCAAGCAATGACATTGTGACCATTTCTTTTCTCATTCCCAGGGGAGGAAAACAGAGTCTTAGATAACAGCATGTCGCAGAGTTCTTCAGAGAGTTTTTACATGCTAATACAAAGGACATCAAATCTGTAAGGTACAAAAGCACAATGGATAGAGAAAATGAGTGGTGGTCTTACACCTGGGGAACAAATCCTATTTATTTCAGACAAATATGCATTAGAATTAAAGCTCAGTTAATTTTCAGTATAATTATTAGGCTGTGTTCCAATTCTATACTATAACACAGTACTAAACATAAGTGAGCGGATGTTAAACATTATCCAACTATATGTGCATATGGACATATACCGGAATGTCTGTATGGACATATGTGTGTATATATACACGTACTGGGTATATATATGCACACACATTCATATGTTGGCGTGTTAAAGGAATAAGCTAATAATAGTTTTGTTTCTACCATCAACCAGTGTTTGAATATATTTTTGAGAAAAAAAGATTAATGTATTTAAAAAAAACAACTTACTATACAGGGTAACTGGGCATTTCTATATCAGCAGATCGATGCTTATAATTCGTATGGAGCATTGCACCGTTTGACATGATGATAGTACTGTACCTCCTAGCATCTGAAATTAGACTAGTCCTCACATTGCTTGCCTATTTCTTCTCTCTCGAGATTTTTATAACAGCGTTGTCCACTAGTAAGTTTTCAAAACCAACAAATTCCTTGGGGAACCAAGAAAAAAAGGCAAAACCATTAACTATTTCTAGAAAATATTCTAGGGTGGGATGGCCAGGGTACAATACTATATCAGTAGTGGTCATAACATTTTGCGATGTGTACATAGAACATACAATGTGAGCAACCATAACTTAAGCTGAACGTCTGTAAATATTATCAGATTTCTTAAACATTTTTAACTTCTAATTTGTACTTTATGGTAAGGCAAAAAGGTAATTCTACTTATGGTTTAGGTTAATGTGTCCTAAAATCATGTAAATAATTAAATAAGCTGTAAATGAGCAGTTGATAGATACAGTAATTGTTTAGTGACTTTTTTTTACTAAGTACAATAATTGCAGTGCTCTAGCAGAGTAATTTAAACACCCTTTTGCATAAACAGATTTGGATTCCAGATAGAAAAAAAAGTACAGAAAGTACTGTAGTGTAAAACAGCCATTGTGGCAACGTTACTGCTAGCACAATCGATTCTTTTGTATGGTTAAAATGTTCAGGCAGCAGAAGATAGTAGCTTGGCACTCAGTACTCAGATTAGCATAAAATAATAGGGCCTGGTTTTCACTTACAATAAGGCACCTTTATGTTGCTCCAGCGAGTGGAGATGTGAAGGAATCCAGGGTAAGTGAGAATTCAGCTGTTGGTGAGTTCATTACGGAAAGCCCGCATATTGCGTCTGTCGGTTTCCAAAATCTGTATCTCTTATGGTATCTAATAGTAGACTTCTATTTTTCTTTACAAAAAAAAAAAAAAGATGTTTGACTGTCGTTAGATAGCATAGTCCCCCAAAGCCAAAGAATCTTCACTCCAGAAATTGTTTAAAAGGGAAATCTAATAAGTCACTGCTTAACACCAAAGGTAAAGCTTAATAAAATGCACTAGGAACTTTGTCTAAATTTTTAAGAAACAAATGGAATGTTGATCAAAATACTGCCCTATTCTACTTTGTAACAATAGTAATAATTTAAATATCCATTAATATAAAATTGAAATAGATCATCTCTGCAAGAATATGCAACACTAACATTTCATAAGTATAAAATTATTTTCTTCGTAAGTGCTTTGACAAAAAATGAAACTTAAATGATGAAAAAATCTCACCTCTACTTTCATACTAAGGGTTGTATTTTTTTAATGTTTTTCAGACATGAGGTCATCTATTCCAATTTGATAACATTTTGTATGTTCTCACTGTTACTGTCATTTGACAGATACTCACCAGGCTGTATTGTTCATGGTCTGTCCTGTTACTTTCAGTTGAAGACAAAAAGAACACGTGAAACATGATTAATTCTAACAAGCTGGTTATGATTTGACTTCTATCACGTTTTTATTTGCATGGGTGTTTAAATGGTTCTGTTAGTACTGTCTTTGCACAGTTCTGATTTATCTTTTTTTACTTAGTACTATTTACTTCATAATGTAGTAATCATCAGCCTTACTAATGACCTTGTAGCCTTTCTTATATGCACATAATGCACATTTTCCAATGGCTAGAAAATGCAAAATACTAGTGGATATCATTGCATCAGATCTTCATGTCTTTCTCAAAAGGACTGCTAACCTCTGGGATATATGAGGTAGTAAAATGATGATTGTAAATGAGTAGCACATAAGAGATATTTTCTTGAATTTAAAATTATTGCAGCCAGTTTCAGCATGTAAATATATAATAATGTTGGCTAGTGTGTAATTCTTGAACTAAAAAAAATATAAATAAAGAAAACCTAAAAGATGTATACGTAGTTGCGTTATGTTGGGCAGGCTCTTTTCTCCAAGCTGCGGAAGATTAAAGTTCTCACCTAAAGTGAATATCTATGAATTCGGGTCAGAAAGGGACCAGGAAGTCGGGCACTGAGGCATCCGAAGTGTAGGCTTAATACACGAAGGGGTAGCCATAACATGGTGTTAATTTGCCTGTGCAGCAGTCAGGGGGAGTTGCGTGTCTGGGGAATATAAGCAATGTCCAGTGAGCTGCTTAGTGCTAGTCAATAAGAAAATGCTGAGAGGAGGGGAACAGCTGAAAAACCTCAGAAGTTCGATAACTCCTCAGAGTCAACTCCTGTGAACCTGTTACTGATGTAAGTAACTTACCATGTTACTTACCATGTTACTGGTTAAGTTGCTGGTGTCCCCCTTACAGCAATACGGTAGCAGCTGTTCACAGTGGAATGGTACTTCCTTTTACAGAAAAGGGTCTAAACAGTCTGTCTAAATCTGTCTACGTGGACTTAAGATATGGAAGACCCAGGTTCCGTTCTTTCCTCTTCCTACTTAACGTCTAACAGGAGAGGTCCTGGATGACCAAATTATTGACCCTTTCAGAGTGGTGGATTTAGCAGGTTTTCCTGTTGGAGCGGTTCTGTTGCATAAAAAACAATGCAAGATTAACAGACGAGGAGGACAGTGCAATCAAGCATGGTCACGAGAGGCATCTGCATTGCTGTACTCCATCTGTCGACTGTTTTGTACAAAACTTTACTGGCAGTAGCAGAGACCACAAGCTGGGTCTCTTCTTGTGTTCCCAAGACGTAAAATGTCCACTAATACAGTTCTGTTCTTGCTTCTTCTTTCTGTCCTAGTAGATCTTGAGCATTAAATAGACTTCAGGCTTGGACTTGTTTGTTTGCTCTGCTGAGGGAACAGTTCATATCTATTAGTTTTTCTTGTTCTATGCCAGCTCAGCTCTAATAAAAGGGAATTCATAGTTGTGTTTCCAAACCCCAGGTATCACTACACAGGGGAGAAGGCAGGGTATTTACTGGTAGCCTTAGCCATACCCACAGGTTCTGCCATAACTTGATTCTTTGGTTGATCTAACAAGGAGGAGCAGATGGAGCACCAGAAAAGAGAACAAATGGCTGTCAGGCAAAAGGCTGCCAAAGGCTAAAACTGCCAAATCCTCTTTTTTGTCTGGAAATGCAGACAGCAGTTGGTAATTCCTCTTGAAGCTGTCCACCTGGCTACTCTCTGTTCCCAGCCCTACAACAGCACTGCTTTAATGACTGATCTGTTCTGTCTCGCTTTTCTGTGGATAAAGAGCACCAGTTCTGCAGAGAACAAGCAGAGATTGAAGATGAGAAGACCCGAGAGTCCTGCGTCTGGTACTGAGGTGAGCAGCTGCTGGTTGCAGGATGCTGGCTCTGTATCAGGAGACATAGACCAGGAGAAGTAAAATATTCCAGACTGTTAAGGAAAACTCAAGTATGACTTCATCTCTTCACAGTTTAAAATTTATCACATCTTCCTCTGAAGCTTCTGAAAAGTAGATCCAAGTTCTGAAAAAAGACTAAAATGTTGGCACAGTTGTTTTGTTACAAGTATGTGATGTACTGTTGGCCCTTATTTTCAGACATTATTACAAGCTAGAAAGCAAAGTATTTAAACTTTTAAGACTGGTTCATGATTTTAGGTTCTAAAAATACTTATACTCATCGGTGAGCATCATTTTCAAATCAAAATAGAGCAAATTGTCTATCTACCTTTTCACCTGTCTGTATCTATAAATGCATTTAATGTTATCGCATCCTAATAGGTGTTATAACAAATCCACTGGCACAAAAATAGACCAGTGCTGCAGAGTGTTTGAATAATTTATTCCCTCTATTCTATTCTAAGCTTTAACACTTACTTCATGTTTTGTGTAACACGGCCTCTCCTTCATTCAATTTATTTGACTGCAAATTAGAAACATTAATATCGGCTTCTTATTGGTAAATTGTACTGTTGAATATATCTTGATAATCTAAAATTAACAAAACATGTCAGAAATTATCTAACCATAGTTCTCAAGTTGGAAAATCAATATTTTAAAGAATAAAATTATGCATCTGACAAATATTGAACAGCTATGAAAGAATCGAATAATGGGAACTGGCTTCTAACACATTGTAACTGTTGCATATTAAATGTAACATTAACAACTACATAGCAAGTATGTTCACTAATGCAAATTATTTGGTTATCAAAATTAATGACCAGCATGACATTATTAATTTGTAATGCTTGTTATTCCTGAAGGATATTTGGAGTGATTGATTTATTATGATGTTTGTATGAGTCTAGGCAAGCAATAAATTAAAAAAAAATATGCTTATGTCCAGGAATGGGGGTTGGGTATTCAGGTGATGTAAATTGCTTATGTAAATGGAGATAAGCTCACCTTGCCTGAGACTCTGGCCCAGGCAGCTTCTCGTGAGTATCTGTGGGGTGGTTTTTTTTGTTTTAATTTCAGGGCAAAACTTTTGAATACTTCATATTCTTAGAACAAAAGTATTTTTTCCCTCTTTCTGACAGATTGTCAGAGCTGACATATTGCATTCATTTTGGCACTCTAATGGCTAAGGGCATGCTTCCAGCTGAGACTACTTTTTTCAAACTTTCTTTTTTTTAGAAAGAATATAGCCAAGGAAACAAAAACTTCCTGAGGTTCCAGGTCTTTGATACTTAGGTTCCCTCGCAAATGCTTTAAAAACTAAATCATATTAACTGTGTGCATTCTCAGTTTTGGTGCTATTTATTTTTCAAATGGTACTTGAGTAAAGATACATCTATGGATATGTATAGTCATGCATACTGAGGTTTCTAAGCTTGGTTGATATGTCTAAAGCCTGATGCTTTCTAAGCCCATGTGAAACTGGCTGTGGCCTTTGAGATCTCCTCGCTAAATGTTGCCAAAGATCTTTTCTGAAGAGTCTGTTTGATCATATCAGTTTTTAATCTTCAACTTTTTTTTTGAAATTTTATGCCATTGATGTTTAGGAAGGTACTGCAAGGAGAGATCACAGGCAGGCACAGGAGTACAATGTCATGCAGGTTGCACGGAATGAAGTCCTGTCGTATGTGCTTCGACAGCAGCAAAAGGGCAAGATGTGCAGCGATAAACCCACAGCACAAAAGCTAATTTAGTCATGGAAGGATCAGTGCAATTCCATTATTGAGGATGATATTTCCCCTTCCATGTCATGCAAAGAAATTGTTTCTTCAGGTGAGAGGACTGACAGGAGAAGGAATGTGGATAATAAACAGACTGAAACCTACATGTCAGGACAGCAAGATTTATCTGCAAGATTTGCAGACAAATTGATTTGGTTCTGCTGTTCTTCTGTATTTTACGTTAAGAAACACTGAGGTTTTTTTTATTGTTGTTGTTGTTAGTCACCATTCAAAAGGTATCTGAAGTAGAAATACGTGCCAAACAGATAGAAAAAAAATCACTGGAAGGTAAAACGAAAAAAAAAAAAATTTAATTTATTTTCTTTTCTCCCACTCGTAACATACTTTAAAATTAGAAGCGTTTAAGACTAGGAAGGATAAATTTCTTCTCCCCCTGCCCCCATTTTTAATGTTTTTTTTCTTACACAAGTTTGGAAACTTAGCATTGAAGACCTTGGCTAATTCCAGTGAATCATACAAGCGTTGATTGGTTTTGGAGAGGTCTCCAGATCTCTCTAAGAAAGGTTAAGTGTTATTTATTTGCCTTCATTACTACCCAAAGCAATGTGATTACTGAACAGGTTTGACATTCGAACTAATTAAGGATGAGAGAAAGAGGAATAAAACCCTTTATATGAGATCCAAACAAAAATTTACAAACGGAAGGAGCAAAAAAATGGGAAGGACAGGCGGATGAAAAGGAAAGGATGTTTTCTCACTCGTGCTATAAGATCTTAAAGTAAATACAAGCTGCTTTTTGGGATAGCCTGTTTCTCTGTCATTTAACTGCAGCCTAGCCATCCATCACCTGGTTTTTCTGTTTCAGGTTGCTTACAGAGAAGCCACGTGAGGTGATATCTCCTGGTGCTGATGAAAGGAAAGGATGTCCAGCATAAGCCTATACTTCTTCCCTAGGTGTGTATTTTACACCTGGCAATGCTTGAAAACAAATACCGAATCCTGCTCCCCTTACTCAGGTGAGCAGGCTCAGGCCCAAAGGATTTCAAAAGGTGTTAAGCACGTTGTTGAAAAACAAGTATTTCCATTTACTGTGCACACCCTGAAAAAATGTTTGAGTCGTTAAAACAATGGAGGAGGGAAGGGAAAGTCTTTCTCCTTTAATAACTGAGATAACAAGATGAATCTTTTTGGGCTGTAAATGCAAATGTTTTGCTTACAGTTTGCAAGCACTTATGCACATTGGTGAACTGGAAACTACACTGTATGCAAATTATGTACAGTAATGAGAACAGAGTTGGCTTTGCTTGTTTGTGCCAGGATTAAAGTGAATTATTTAATTCTAATGAATTAGAGTGATATGGACATTGGAAATATAAAAGTCATATTGTAATGCCCCTGCACCATTCTTCTTTAGCAGAGCAGAGACGCAGAACGCCTCTTGCTAGTTTCTGTGTTTATGAGATCCAGATCTGAAAGACGATGAGAATTGCCTGCCAGTACTTTTCAAGTTTAAAAGCACATGGTAAGCATGTCTTTGTCAGTAATTCATAATGCACAGATGAGGGTTTTTGTTTCTATAACAAAATATCTAAATTTGACCTTTCCAGACACTTCTTTGCTTTTTGAAGGCACAAAATTTTTTTCTCATACGTACTTTGTATCCCTGTCGATAGTTGTACTGCTTAATTGTGACTGCATGGACAAAACATAGTGTTCTTTTTACTATTAGATGAGTCTAGCTCTATCAAAAGTATTTATGGAAAAAATACATATGCATTGTGGGTGTTTACTCATGAAAACATGGTATTTGTTATATGTGGATGTTTTATACTATTCCAAACTCCTGCAATAGATTTGGATTTAAATTCGTATAAAATATTTATTTTAAAAAAAATCAAAAACCAAAATTATATTTTCCACAACACAAAAGGGATGTTATCATGCTAGTACATTATTTAATGCTTTTATATTTTTTTAAAATGCTATAACAATGTCCTACTGGAATTGGTTTTCTTTTCTGGGAGATTTCATTCTTCCTTTCAAATTTTTCCTGTCAAATGTCAGGGGTTGAGTTAAAAATTTGTTTAATTTTTTTTTCCATGAAGATGTCTGGAAAAATATATTCTAAACACATCAGCTCAGCAGTCAGCTTACCTCTGAAATATTTAGATTTGGCATGATGAGGAATCAGGATAGTAGGAAAGGACAAGAAAACTCTAGCAATGCTTTGACATATTTTTAGGCTTTCAAAGTTTGCATGCTTTGATCATACTCTTAAAGTTTCTGATGCATTATATACAATTTATAATTGATTTAGCTGTTGTTTCATTTAAAAGCTTAAAATTCATACATGAGATATGCTGAAGGTATAGCTCTGAGACCTGGTAAAGCACGAGTCCTAGGTTCCTGCGCGGCGATCTCTCTGCAGACTTGGCCTCCTCAACTCTGCTTGCCACAGCAGGTAGGGCCCATGAATATGCATGTCTATGAAACAATCAACTGCTTTGCACGGCGTTTGTCGCACTTGGGTCACTTTGCTTTGAGGAATTAAATTAAGATTACCATAGCTTTTGCATATTGTGAATTTAGAAGGATGCTTTGGGATTTCTGAATTCATTTGTCAGATAGACAATAAGCTTGCTGTCAGATAGGGATTTGCCTCAGGTTTGCATCCCCCGTCTCTCCTTGGAGAGAGAAATTCTCCTCTGTTGTCCCAGAATGATTGGGTGTTATGTGGCAGAGCAAAGGCGGCAAACTCCCTGTAGTCACGCGTTAAGGACGTGGCACGGCCTAGGTCACTGATACCTGCTAACAATTTGCAACAGAATGGTCCTAAAAGATTTACTGTGGCCTTTTACCTCTCAACTGTTGTTAAATTAGATGTTAATTATCACATTGATAGTATTGTAATACCTGTGCCTTAATTATATCATTACTTGATAACTGAAAAACATGATGGAACTGGAGCACTTTTTTACTGTTATTTCAAAGGGCCAAGTGACAGAACAGGAGAATGTTAAATGAAGCTTTCCCTTCAGAGATCCAAGCTAATAATGTCTTTTATAGTTTCTCAGGTCATCAAAGGCCTAAAGTTAGGATCTAGAAATGAAATTTCCAGGTCTGAGGAGAAGGACTTGGGGGTGTTGGTGGATGTTGGTGTTCAACATGATCTGGCGATGTGCGCTTGCAGCCCAGAAAGCCAATCGCATCCCAGGCTGCATCCAAAGCGGCGTGGCCAGCAGGCCGAGGGAGGGGATTCTGCCCCTCTACTCCACTCTGGTGAGACCCCACCTGGAGTACTGTGTCCAGCTCTGGGGCCCCCAACATAAGAAGGACATGGACCTGTTGGAGAGAGTCCAGAGGAGGGCCGTGAAAATGACTGGAGGGCTGGAGCACCTCTCCTATGAGGACAGGCTTGAGAGAGTTGAGGTTGTTCAGCCTGGAGAAGAGAAGGCTCCAGGGAGACCTTATAGCAGCCTTTCAGTACCAAAAGGGGGCCTACAGGAAAGATGGGGAGGGACTCTTTATCAGGGAACATAGTGATCGGATGAGGGGTAACAGTTTTAAACTGAAAGACAGTAGATTTAGATTAGATAGTAGGAAGAAATTGTTTACTGGGAGTGTGGTGAGACACTGGCACAGGTTGCCCAGAGAAGCTGTGGATGCCCCATTCCTGGAGGTGTTCAAGGACAGGTTGGATGGGGCTTTGAGCAACCTGGTCTAGTGGGAGGTGTCCCTGCCCATGGCAGGGGGGTTGGAACTACATGATCTTTAAGGTCCCTTCCAACTCTAGCCATTCTATGATGAATAGCAATGGATTAACCTAATTTTTTCATTAATTGTAGAGTGTGTAGATGCCTACACTGAGTGGACATGCTATATATATCTGTGTTTTGGAAATGAGCACCTTTAATCTGCAGATCATTTCTCTACATTTCTGTGCACGTTGTTAGGTATCAGTCCTTGGTAGCTATGAACAGAGCAAACAGACACCCACAGTCTACCTGCAAGGACTATGTGAAATAAGGAAGTAACCGATATGTCAGAAATAAAGAGTGCCTTTGTAGACAGCTGGTGCCTAATTAATTTGCAGCAAAGCTGAGGAAGGTAATGTCTGTGGCCCTGCAGGTATCGCTGGATTTTGTTACTGCACCAATTACGATAAAGCATTGCCAGCACAAAAACAGTAAGGCATTTGCTGTGCACTTGGAGGGGAGGGATGCCAGTTATTAGTCAACTGCAGAAGTGTACTGCGATCCTTTGTATTTGTTTTCTTTCTTTTAATTTCTTAATCTCTGAAAGACAAAAAAGTAGAGCTTCCATTTTAGCTTTTTTTTTTTTTTAACCAACCAACTTCCTCGTTGTTTCTATCTGATCTCAGATAAGTTATATCTTCAACAGGACATTCCTATAAGACAAATAGACCAACATGCCTTATTTCATTGGAACCAGCTCCTTTTCTGACTGCTACAGTTTATTATGGTTAGTCCATTATAAATTACATGGTGTCTCCAGGGACCTGTTCTGTACTTGAAATATCACAAGACTGCTGTCATGCATAATGCTGCAGAGAGCTGCTAAATTTATATCCACTAAAAATGTGCTTTACGTTGCAGAGTGACCCACTTTAACTTTGATGCATAAATGGTTTGCTTTTCCTTTTCTTTTAAATATTATCTGTTATTTTCTGTTTGTCAACAGTTTTAACTTGCTCAGAAAAGGCCCTTGGAAAATCTGTTATTTGTGCTTGGTATATAGCGTGATTATCATTATTTTATAAAATTGGACATACTTCCAAATTCCCCTAGAGACAAAGCGTGCAAAGGGCAATTTTGTCTGCCAGCCCATGTAAATTCTATCAGACTACATAAACAGACAACAGTGGCAGATTGGCTCCTGGAGCTTATGGTTTCTTCTGATCCTAAGCAGTTTGCACAGCAAGTAGAGAGAAAAGACAGTGAAGCACAAGTTACCCTAACATATAGATAACAGCAGATTACTTGTAGCTTCAAAATGAGACAGTTTTAAAAGCTTTTTTTCCTTTTTGGTTTTTCTTTTTTTTTTTTTTTTTGAGGTGCACTGAGAATAAGAATCCTTCCAAACTCCAGCCTTTTTTTAACAAAATTTTTAAAACAAAGCATCACTCTCTGATTCCATGTTAAATTTTCACCTTCTTAGAGGGGAGAAAGAGAGCAGACTTAGGGTTAAAATGCCTTCGGGATACTATATACTACAAATCATTATCTGCAAGTGCATCCATAGGAATTCTGCTATAAAGCTTTAGTGTATGATAAGAAACATATATGGCAAGACTATTATGCTGCTAATTAATATGGCTTCCTGACATGGTTAAATATAATATATTCCACTGAGCTGACATTTATAAGTGAACATAGGGAACAAGACAGGCAAGTAAAAATTGAAAAGATTTCTGGTTTGATTTTTTTCTATATCATAAGATGGTGAAAAATGGTGACCAGCAGTTATGCTCCTGTAAGGCAAGAAACATCACCTTCGTGGTAAGTGATTCTACACAATCTAGGCAGCTGGACTAGATGATCGTTGTAGGTCCCTCCCAACTACTATACTGTACTGTACTATACTATTTTAATTTTTGTCCTGAGAAAAAGGCATGGCATCCATTGGTCCTGAAAACTGTGGAACTGAAGTAATGTGCAGTGATAATGGATTCTTCTGGACCATAAGCTCAATTTCCACTCTTGGACAGGTAGAGATGTGTGATGAAAGTATGTCCTTTTCCTCCAGATGTCTTGGCACCACATGTTATATTTAGCTGAATGTTGGACTGGAATTATGTTACAGGGATAGTCTTTGCAACAGTAAACATCAAGCTGACCCAGCTCCTACCCCTTCTTCTTACTTTGGAGTCCTTAAGAAAATAATTTTTTCTCTCTCTAGAACAGAAGCGGACTGGGGAGTTAGTTAAGAAACCCAAGGGAAGGACTTCTCACTGTCTCCGAATGCTCCTTCTCTTTCACCATTCAAAAGAGTGCAGAGGTGAATCTCAAATGTCTCAATGTTTTCATTAAAAACTTCATACTCTGAATGATCAAACCCTGATCTTTTTGCAACATTTCGTGTCCAGTCCCCTTATTTTTTTAAATATACTTAATTCAGGTGTATCTGTTACCAGCAATGCACAGAAAGAGATGCATTCCAACTAAACTTAAAACACGTTTTCAAAATGCAAGGTCTAAATAAAGTTTGTTCACCTGAAGACTTGAAGGGGTAGTAAAATACATACTAAAACATATTTTGTAAGGAATACTTTCCTTAAGCAGTTTGCTAAACATACCTTTCTCTGTTTGCATAAAAAACTTCTTTATGTGCAGGTGTTTGCAACTTTCTGTTGGCTTTAGTGTTGCACTGAGAAGATACACCCAAATGAGACTCAAGGGAATGTACAATATAAATATCACCATTTCAAATGAAGTTAGGGCAAATGTCAGGAATCTGGAGCAAAAAGTTTTGAGGATTTACAATTTGAACCATTCCTTGCAGGTTGTGTGAAATCTGGGAGCTAATAAGCTCCTCTTGGTCAGCTGGACATCAGGAAAGTTCATGCATAACCTGAAGGTTCATAAATAATAAAAAAGGGGTTTTTAAGCTGATTTTAATGAAGAACCAGAGCTTTCATAGGTTAGCTTTTGAATGGAAAAAGGTTAATGTAGACTGTAATTACTGATCTGTGAAGATAGCTGGAAATGTAGTGCTGTTTTGCTTCCTTGTTTGGGCTACTCCTGGGTAGAAAAATAGTTCAACAATTTAATGAAGATCCTCGTCAAACTCAGAAACGCAGGCGTTTCTTGGCTAGATCTGATGATTACATAGGAGGTACTTGAAATAATCCAGAAAAATGCTAAAAAGGGCTCTTTTCAGGCTTCATAAATATCAATATTGTGTAAAAGGGGATAAGAATATGAAACTCAAGTTTAGCAGGAATCTTTTGCTGTGAGTGGTAGTTTTCTACCATTAGAAAGTGTGGGCTTTGCAGCAGAAGGCCTGGGAGAGCTTGGGGACAACCAGCTGACTGGAGGTCTGTAGTGTGCCCTTGCAGCAACGAGGCCAACTGTATATTGGGCAGGGTTAGCAAGACTACAGCCAGCAGCTAAAGGGGAAAGTCTCTCTTGACATATGATGGCTATGTTTAAATAACACACATTCACCAAAAAGTCGTCTCTAAAAAAAAGGTGATCTGTTCATAGACTATTGCTCCAAAGGCAAATTGTTCATTTTGCCTCATTTCTCTTCATTGATAATAGTGTAGAAAATTCAGTGCAACTGAGATTACTTTGAGTGCAATATGAGCAACATCATTAAATTCATTGTTCATACAAGTACTTCCCAAAATTATGGGTATGTTTGGTGTAATTAGAGGAATAATTGAAAGGGAAAACTTTTATTTTTGACCAGACTATCTCTTTACTCATTGTTATGGAAATCTAAAATGAATGTAGTGTTAAGAAAATGAAGTATGTAGGACAATTCATATTACTTGAAGCAATAAGCCACATTTAAGGAAAAATTCTGTTCAAATTCAAGCATTTAGTTCCATTACATGAAACCAGAGCCTACTTATCTTGCAAAAGTGTGATTCAGACCCATAAGCACTGTCCCATTTTCTGGGGTTTTTAGGTTTTAAAATTCAAGGTGGCCGTTTTTGTACAAGCAACACATTGCCACATGATTTGCCATTGCTTTGGCAGAAGCTGCATGCAAGAATCAATTTTTCTTGTTTTGTCGGGCAGCTGCTGTTCCGCATCTCAATAGCTGCTGTCTTAACCACCTCAGGTCCCTTGTCCACCAGTATGATCTCACACAGTTGGTACTTTTTAAGGATAGTAAAGGAAAGACTGTAGTCCTCCCAACTTCCGTTCTAAACCCTGTGATTTTAGGATGGAAGGAAAAGGTTTATTTGTATAGCAGCAGCCTGTTGTCTCATTTGTGTCTTACCTGGCTTGCTTAGGACTTTTATGCATGTGTCAGTAAACGTGTTGATAAATAATGTTACCCCAAAACCAGCACAGAATTGTGCTATCTGATCATCACATCTGCTCATAAGTTAAAGTTAGGTAATGAAGCTTGAATGTAGGTGGTAAAGAACAGAGAGAAGGAAATAAAGCAGGGAGTTACTGGCTTAGATCTGTACCTCGATCCTAAAAAGCACTGATACAATCTGAGGCCTTCATTTGCTGTGGGCTACCCTATCCCAGGGTCCTCTGATGTGGAGTCTACAGGGGAGGCTTTAGCGCCCCAAGGAACAGAGTAACTTAATTGTATAACCTTCGGTCAGAAGCAGAGGCAGCCCAGGGCACAGGGAGATGACCCCTGCAGGAGCCATCATGGTGCACTGACTTAAAGCTGGAGCTGCAGCAGCTGCAGAGACCTGACTCTGAGCTCATGTAGATCAGTGAAATTTCTCAGCTGCTTCACTGAAGGCTATCGAGAACTGGCCCTGCTGTGCCATCAACAGCATCACTGCCCTCTGCAAGTCTGATATTAACAAAAGCTGTCTCAGTGGACAGGTGTTTTCTTGTTGGATACAACAGTCCAGCTTTGGTGCTTGCAAGTGAGTTCAGTTTGGTAGGATCACGGTGGTCGGAGCATCAACTATATAGCTACAGGACTACGAGAAACCTGAGAGAGGGACATACGTGCATTTAACTTCCTCTGTGACTAGGAGTAGACGAGGATTTCCGAGTCCTCTGTGGTATTGATTGTGATCTCCTACATCATGAAATGCCTGCTCAAACATTCAGCACAGGACTTGAAAGAATCCTTTCGCTAATGGATACTATTAGACCCTGGTGATGGTGTTTAAATCCACATAGATGGAGTCTTAAATTATTGGTCCAAGTTATCAGCTGGAGATTTTCATTTTTGGATGTGCTGCAGGCCTGGCCTACACAAGACCATCTAATGCAGTGTTCTGCCTCTGATATGTGCCATGAGCAGGTGTCAGGGGAATAATATGAGAGGGCAATTGTAGGGTGGTATTTGCTAGCCTCTGGTGAGTTGTGGCTCAAGAATTCATTGAACTAGAGATGGTATCCTGTGCTTAATATACCCAGTGGATTCTTATTCCATAAATTAGTATATGTACTTTTTGAATCTACAAAAATTTCTGAATCTATGCGATGCATTAGAAGTAATCTCCATAGTTTAGTTTGCGTGAAGATGTTTCTCCTTTTGGTTTGAAATTGGCTCCTAGTCATTTTATTACAACAAACAATGAATGTTGCTGTTAAGCTTTCCATAACACTCATGATTTTGTAGATCTCTATTGTGTCTCTCCTTCATCTCCCTTTTTACCTAACCTGGATAACGATGCTACTGAAGTTTTAAAATATGAGAGGAAAGATAACTGACTCTCTGCTGTACATTCAGTATTTGGTTGTGTCAGAAGAGTTAACAGAAGTATCATAAACACTTTCAGTTACAGGAGTGCTCTCTAATAGGGTTATTATTTAGGAAGCTGGAAACAAAAGGCAAATAACCTAATGGTAAACATAGTATTTAGCAGTAGCCTTATTTGTGTTAGCTTTAAACTATTTGCTTTAGAAAGCTATTTAATAGTATGTGATGGTCTGAGCCATCATGTGAAATCGTGTTGATACAAATACACACTGAAGAGATCTTAGAGACAATGGTCGTATGAACACACTGGTAAATAAGAAAGAGAGGACAGAAATGGCAAGATGACTAAGTCCAGGGTGTGCTATGCCAACTGGGGTGACAATTTTTACTCCTCAAGGGAGAAACCATTTTATTTGGAATGCTTTCAGCTAATTTATTATGACTCTTTCTTTAAAACCTGACTCCTATAGGTGCCACCAGTTCAGGTGCACTTCAGTTAGCAACAGAAGAAAACCTAGTTCCTTTTACTTAATAATCATGGGTTTTATGATCACAGACAGAGGAGCAGGTGAAAAACACAAGGAAAAGAGGCAGAATGATAGCAACTACACTTTCCCTGCCATAAATTTACCAATGAGGGAGATGAAGCATACACCCTAAGTGGGAAGAAAACTGAAGGAAATCAAGGGGCAACAGAGTAGGGACGATACAAAAATTCATTTTAATGGAGAGACTAGAGAGAAGAAGCTGTAGTGTGATGGTGAGGGGCAAGTGTCAAAAGAGGTGAGGTCATGGGCTGAAGATAATGGAAGTCTTATTAAAACCCTGTGGACGTTTCCTTGGAAGATCTGTGCTTTTCCTCTGCAATAGTTGCTCCCACTGCCCGCTGGTGTTCTCTGCACTTTCCCCGTTACCTTTCTTAATGCCTTAAAGGTACTCCACCCAAGGTTCCTTGGCTGGAGTTTAGAAGGATGTTTGGAAATACAGGGTCTTGGTTTGGACGAAAGGGTCCAGTGTGTTCCTCTGCAAATCATTCCTTGCTGGGAGCTGATTTTGCTTGAGCTCCCCGTGGCTACGCGGAAAGGTTTAATTAACATTTAGACAAATTGCTTACTTGTTTACCCTAGTTTGGAGGAAACCTGTACTCCATGGGACTGTGTTTGGGTTTTGTCTATGCGAATGTGACTCCTCTGGGCCATAGGATAAGTCTTTAGAAATGGTAGGGAAGGCTGCCTGAAAAATAGAAGCTCTGTTAAAATTGCAGAGGTTTGACATTTGTTCTTTATTCTGCACTGAAACAAATTAAGACTGTGCAAATTAAGTTTGTGAAAACATCAGAGAGCACAACAATGGAATGGCTGCTGGGAGCCTGAGGTTTGAGATGTTGTTCTTCCTGATTTGTTAACGGCATGGGCAATGTTCCAAATCACCCTGCATTAGTTTGATGAATATTTAAAGAAGTACAGGAAGTGGCGTAGAATACCAATGTCCCAGTGATTAGGACTTCCACCAAAAGTACGAGAGACACAGATATTTGTCCCTGTTCTGTGTAAATCCTTACTCTCACTAGAAGTCCTCGCTATTCCAGCACAACTTTGCTCTGAATAACCCTTCTTACTTATGTGTGTCTGCAAAAATTCTTCAGAGGATCTTTGTATATTAAAAACATTTCTTTTGAAAATTTATCAGCACAATCTAATATTGAAGAACAATATAGCTTTCTGTGAATTCTTTGGAAAGCTGCAAAGACAGTCACTGAACATTTCAAAAGAAAGACAAAATTCTGTAATGAAACCGTTTTGGAAATCGGTTTGATTACCCTGTACCTCATTTCAAAGAAATGCAGTGCCTCTTGCTCACTGGGGTAACGTAAATTAATACCTTGATTTGCAGCATGTTAAAAGATAAATGGTAGTTTATTATTCATTCCATGTTAAAAGAACGCCTCCCTCAGATTTATGGCAAACATATTTTTAAAAAAATCACAGAAAACCTGATGTGCCTGCAAATGAATGCTTGGAAGGCAAGAATAATGATCTCAATTCAATTCCATGGACTGTAGACACAACTGAATCCTCTGAGAAATTAAATATACAAACATTGAGTTTTAAAAAGCTAGATGAATTTGCTTGAATCAAGCCAGCAATATGCAGGAAGCAGAAATATTTATCCATTTAAAGGGAGAGTGACAGAGAGAGAATCTGATCCTGTGCGAGATAATACAAGAGTGATTTTTTTTTTTAAATCAAGCTTCTATTTTTTTCCAAATTATTCTTTGTCTAAAGCATTTCTAGTAAGTCAGCCCACCCAGACCACATGCCCCCCTTGAAGTAAGATGTTATTCAGTGTGATGTGAGAAAATCAGAATGTAGTCCAAATGAAACTGGCAGTTTCTCATTTAGCTGGTATTTGGAGACAGGGAATGTTAAATGCCAATGTATAGAGACTTCAAAGATACAGTCTTGATGTGGTTCATCTTCTATGAACTTTTGCAGTCTGGAGAACATAAATTTTTCATTTTCATTTAAATACCAGAATGAAGGATATTAGGAATTACATACAGAAAGCTTCTGATAAGTGATCAAATACTTTAAACAGAGATTTTTCAAATCACTGTAAGTTAATATGTGCAATCACTTCAGTACCAGTCAGTACAAGGCATGATTATTACATGGATTATTACACCTGTTGTCACCTCATTTCATAACCCACGAAGTAGGCTGTAATAGTGGCTCTTGCACAATGACCCTGTGGGACAATGGCTCAGCAAAACCTAGAACCCTGATTTTGTAGCAACCCATGAATCTTTATTTCGTGAGTTAGGAATTGGCAATGTGAAATACTCAAATCTTCTTGGATTTTGTTGGTTTTACGTGGTGCACACTAAAAAAGGCCACATGCAAGGTGCAAGTCTAACATCCTACAACACTGGCTGCTTATTCTCACGTTATTAATATTGGCCTTACTTTTTTTTATCATTACTTCAGCGGTGAAATTTTCCATAAACTCTAGCCACAGAAGTAAGTTAAATGCTTATGAAAGCCTATGCCATATATTAGTTGATATATTAATACATTATTGTATTACTCAAGACTATGTGAATATTCTACAATATGCAAATTTATAGATGAAATCACAGTGATAAACTTTTACAAATAGACTTGATATACTCAAACACTTTTCTTTCATCGAACCCAAGGAAGGAGTCTGACTGCAGTGTTTAAATTCAAACTAGAGTAGTACTGAGAGGACAGGAATGACTCTTACATGTGCATTTCTAGAATATTCAATTCAACCCTTGCAAACTTCACTAAAAAAAAAAAAAACAGAAATCCTCAGTTATCCCCATTCCCTTTGTGGTTTTGGTTGTTTTGTGGGATTTTTTTTACCTATGTGTAACTTCCTGCTTTTCATCAAAGAATATTTCGGTAACAATAATTATGCACCGGAAGACCTACAACTTCATGTTCAAGGCTAGAGCTTTAATGACATCAGTATCTGAACAATGTTGATGCTAATGGCTACTTGGTGCTTTTGGATAGAGTAATTCTCTTCACGGGGAGAGAAAGGAGTACTGCCAAAACATTTTAAGTGCTATCTCAGCAATGTGGAACACTTGGCATTTCCCACTGTCATTTTTCATTCTCGAAGTACCATAAACATATGCTGAAGAAGTATTTCAAGTTCCTGGGAATAGTAACACAGTATACTATCAGTGCAACTCCTCTGGACATTTGCATTTATTTTTCTAAATTAAGACACTATACTTCATAAGAAACTAGTGCTGACCCAGGTAGTCATCACAGAAAGAGATACTATCCTTTCCATTACTGTAACACAGATCTATTGTATCCCTTCATCACCTCTTTTCTACTAATCAGAATAGGAGTAATCCTCCTGCCCTCTCGCCCCCAGCCACATATTATACTGCAGATACCATACAAACTGCTGTATTCCCAGAGAACAAACTTCAAAGTCTAGTCTTCTGTTTTCACATTTCTTAATTTGTCCCCATATTTAATCCAGAAAACAGCACCAGGAATGGGGTGAGTATATTATTACAGTTTAGCACCAGTGTTCCCATTGACTCAATACGTTACTGAATTCCTGGAAGACATATGCTTTACATATATTCTCCACCATTTGGAGTGTGGGTGGAAGGCATGCTTAAACTAAAGGTGTTAAAATGACACTATTAAGGGGTTTGGATGGCGCTCCTCCTATGAGAACAAAATTACTTAAGCCAGTTATTTTTTTTGTCTGCAAAAAAGCAACAAAAGGACTTGCTAGTGTCCTTGAAAAGGCAGGAGTGTGTGTGTCTCTCTGTACAGATACACATCCATATATTTATACAGACACACATAAAAAGAATAGTTCTTTACAGTGAGAACAGGGGTGATTGAAATGGTTTCTGTAGTATCCTTATTTATTTTTCTGTGCTTGCTTAGAGCTACTCTCTGTCCTAAGTTAATTAATACAAATGGGAGCAGGAGAGAGGTCCTGCTGCCTCCTCTTTGACATCCTAATCATTTCTGTTTGCGCCAAAAGAAATCTCCTTTACACACAGTTTATATACTGTACAGGTTGTTGAGTCTGCTTTGCCTTGTAAGACTAGTGCATGGGACACAATGTGGCATTAATTCTCAGTGCTTCTTTTTCTCATTTTCTCCTTATTACTTAATTTGGGCTGCTGGAATGACACATTAATGATTCTGATAGAAGGCCCAGAAAAAGCAAAACTGAAAAAGAAAATGGCTAATGCTATCACTAAAGCACTCCTTCCATTTATTTGACATAAAAATTGGATTTCCTTTATGCTGTCCATGAACAACAACTATGCTGAGCTGCCTGCATGGCCCTGTTGTCAGAGAGAAATTGGAGGTCCAGGTAAGCAGAAGACAAGGTTTTTGGTATGAAATGATTAATAAACAAAGTTTTGCATTCTATACAAACAGCTCAAATAAATATTTCTGAAAAGAAAGATCAATGTGCTTTTAGCAATGATGAAACTGTCGTCGATTTAGCAGCAGTTCTCCTGGTGTCACGACTTCCCAGAGCCACGCTTCTGAAGCAGTCTCTGAAACGACTCTGGCTTACAATCTCTTCTTTATATAACAATTTTCTTTAGAAAATATTTTTAAAATACTAATGAGGTTTTCTTAACAGATGTTTTCTGAAGCTGAATTTCTAAAGCATAGTGTGGATTCAGCAACAAATGCCGTGACAAACTGGAACAGAGCAGAGAAAATACCAGTGACAGCCTAGTGCCAGTGCTCCAGAGCTACACAAGTACCTATCTTCAACCTCATGCTTATGATTCAAGACACACTTATTGATGTACATCAACAACTTTTCCTATAAACAATGTTAAAAACAACTTCCAGATATATTTTCAGTTACGTTATTTTTCATTTAGACATATTTGAAACTACAGCAACAACAAATCTTTTGCTCATTCTCTCCTTTTTCCTTCAGGTTGGTTTTGTTGTTACTGTTTTTTTGTTTTTCTTCTTCTCTCTTCACACCAATACTGCAGGTTTGCGTGTCTCAGCCAGGGAGAAATTGATATCGAGACGTGCTGAGAATGCATCATAGTTACCAAGGAAGTGGTTTCCCAAGCAACAGTAACCACATGAAATTTGACAGAATTTTTTCCTCTGTAACTGTATCGTGTTTGCAGCTTTGGAGGAGGCAGAGTGTGGGTAGCATAAGTGATTTTCTCATTGTTAACCTTACTCTTTGAACAGATATAGTGATACTTCCGCCTTTTTTAAAAAAAGAGTTAACTTCAATTAGAGCTGAACACTGGGTTTTATGTGTGTGTTGTGGGTTTGGTGGGTTTGGGTTTTTTTTTCCTGCTAGCAGACAGATTGTGGATGTGCCAGATAGTCCTTCAGCATGTGGGCAGATGCTAGAGGCAACATTCTCAGCTGTTACACACTCAGTGATGATATTTACCATTCAAGAAAGCCATGTTGGCGCCTTGGTTTGTTCCAGCAAATTGGATGAGACAGTTGCCAGCTTGATGATGTCAAAAAGTGTAGGAAATATGCACGTTTGGTATTAGAGGAGGGACGTGAACCAAGGGATACACAGGGGCAGAAGTCCTAACTACCTCTACGGTGGGGTGAACAAAATGACCATGTGTCAGCTGGGCCTGTCAAAGACGACAGTATTAGAGTTCTGTTTTCATCGAGAAATGACAGTAACACAGTAAATTTAGCTCTCTGAAGACTAGTTTACTTAATCCTTGTTCCAAGGAGGAAATAGAAAAGAACAGGTTCAACAGCTTAACAAGCAGTGCAATGTAGTAATTTTCTTAACAGAAAATATGAATAATTTCTTTCTGCTTCAGTGTACTGATGTCTGTTAAGTGGCAAGACACTGCAAAAGCACTGTTACGAAGGGCTTAATCCTGCATGACAAAGAAAAAGAGGACTCATTCTTCAGTTGAGTTTTAGCGACTAAGAAAAGCTAAATTTCTTTCAATAATTTGTCTTAAATTCATCACTGTCTGTTTATACCCACTTCACTTGCGTGTTGAAATATAAAAAAAGAAAATGTGGTATTTACATCAGCAGAATCCTGAAGGAAGGTGTGTATTTGAAGTACAAGGTATGTTACTGTAATACTCATTTAGGTTCATGTTGTGTTAGTTCCCTTACATCTTTTCTGAACACTTTTTTTTCTGCTTTGACTAGGATAAAAAGATTTTTTTTAACTGCCTTAAAAGATTACTTTTTTTTAACTCTCACTTATATTCTGGATTGCAGGTCACCGTGGATTATGAAGCATTTCAGCTACAAAAGCTTTTAAAGTATACAAAGAAACCATGAACTATGTTATGAAACTGTTAAGCACCATGGTATGAGCCAGGTCTGTGCATACCCAGCTGTAATGGATGCACCTTTTGCCCATAATTGTAGGTCTCCAAGCAGAGACACTGAAGTGAATAAGCAAGGGGATAGTTGGGTTTTATTGGCTCTGGATCTGCACCAGCCCTGCCAGCTACAAGATGGCTCATAAAAAGCCTTATTCTTTTCTAGCATTCATTTGTTTCTGCCTTCCTGAACTACTTCATACAAAGAACTGTCTTTTTAACCTGTCTCTCAACCCTTCTTCAGGTTCCAGAACTAACATACCTCTTCCCTAAGTATCATGTTCTTTTCAGAGAAAGCTACCTCTGTCCAAGCAAGCTTCTCACTTTACCAGGAAATATGCAGTGGACACAGACCCGATAAGGTTGTACATTCAGTTCCAAGTTGTGAAAGTACGTAAAAAATGTTTTCAGATTTAGTGGATGAAATGTTTGTGATCTAGTACTGCTTATTTAAAAGGTTGGAATTCACTTGTAGTATGGTGTTATGTGTCAGATAATACCCCTGTGGACAGAATGTCAAAGAACACTACAGTGCCAAGACCTGCAAATAAAATATTTTCTCCAAGAAAAAGTCAAGTGACAGAGGTCTGAGCCTGCTGCTATAACTGGAGTGAGTGAAAAGCTTTTCCTTACAGAAAGAGGAGGAGTTCCTCTTTCTCTTCACCTCCTGGGATGGCAATAGTATCTCACTGTCTGAGATGTGAGCTGTTACATAGAGTCTAACGTCTAGAGCAATGAGAGGAGGTTAAAGAAAACAGACCAGAAAGCTCCAGCTTTGCAGCTAGAAAAGTTTCTTATGAGCTAAATGTAAAAGGCTTGTAACTGTCTTTCAGGCTATTTTCTTCCAGATGTGAATTCATAGCTATGGAAAACTAAGTTTTGTCAGAGGCCAGATATGAAGGTTGTTTTAAAATTGATAATTCAGACAGCTTTTAAAACTGGCACTTACTTATCTAACTAACCTGCCTATTCAATCTGCTAGCCATCTATCACTTTACCTTCTCCTTCCCCTTTGACTCTGTTCTTTTATACACTGCTCATTTGCCTCTTTGTATGAGACGATTTATCACCTGCTCTTCCTATTCTTATCTGTCAATAGACAAGTTGCCTGTTACTTCTCTATTCAACATCATCCCCACTCCTTTAACTCCACAAATTATGATCTACATTCCTTCTTCCTCACTGTTCCCTTCTCCCTTGCTGTAACATTTGTGCTACAAATACACTTTAGGCATTTCTTCCAACTCCCTTCTCCTTCACTTCCACCAACTTGACCTACAGTTAAATTTATTCAGTATTTTTCCTTCTTGCCTTCCTAGTTATAACCATTTATTTTTTCATGGAAATGAAATAGCACTCGGGTCATGTGGTTTAGACTGCTCACCCTAAATGCCTGATGTTGAACTGGTATTTTTATGAACCATCTAACGCAGTGCCAAAACCTGCTGATTTGAGTGTATTATGGGAACAGGTGGTCCAGGCATAAGCAGCAGTGGGAAGCCTTTAACTAGGTATTAAAAAATGGATGCTTGGCTAGAGGACAAAACCTGAGCAGAAGGGCAGAATTCATTTTAACCCCTCTTCTTTTTCAAATTCTTTGCTCCCCTTAAAGATTATCACCTTTTGCATTTGATCAAGTATGTTTTGAGGATATTGATTTAGTCACTGTTTTGCTGAGAATAGGGAAACTGCTGTCTCCTGGGAATGATAAATGTAAACATAAATACACAATCAAATATGGTGGTAAAATGCCACAGATTCAAGTGGCACCCTGCAGTGAAAGACTGACAGATTTGCTTTAAAGTAATTCATGTTTTCTTTTTTGCTTTTGTTATTTAATGGAACTTGATTTTATATCATTTGTCCATAATTTAATCTGTTTGATTTCCTTCCAGATGTTTCTTTTATTAAAGAAAAATAATAAAAAAAGAAAAGCATAAAAAACCCAGTGACAGAACAAAACAAAACAACCCAACCAAAACTCTGGTGATGTTTTTCAGAGCTCACTACTGCCGTACATGGGTAATAGGCCTGTTGCATACACTGTTTGTGATGGAGACTATAAGTGCTCGATCAGCTTGTGCATTTCTTGAGCGGGTACATTGCAGCACATGCACAAAGGACTCAGCTGGGTACGAGAAAGGAGAGAAGATGATGCTGTGCAGGATCACCTGGCTGTTGGACTATGGATCATCTGTCCTCGTAAGGAGGAAGACGGGGTGGCATTTTACTTTAGAGAGAAACATAACATGCTCTGCTTTCTAGACATTTTAAAAAGCAAACTTGGAGAGGATGCTGCAAGGGAGGTGATGGCGGAGTTTCTGCAAGCAGGAAGGGGACAAATATACAACCAAGCTCCCAAGGTGAGGGAGGGACATTGCCAGAGACCAGCAAAGGGACCCTGTGCCGCTAAATAGTAAAGGAAAGGAGCTGCGCTATGAGGACACAAGGAACAGGGCAGATTGGCTCCCCAAAGTCAGTCGCACCCAGCTGACCACAAAGCATCATTATTTCACGAATTATTCTGTTCTGGTTTATTGTGTTCTAATAAAACCTGCCTTCAGAGACTGGAATTTCAGGGTAGGGGGCATATTTATTTCAAGGAAATGTGGGGCAGACCCGCCTTAAGGTTCTGACTATATCAGGCTCCTGCTGTGTGGTGTTTATTATTTTATGTTGGGGTTTTTTTCTCCTTCCCTCTGCTGCCAGTGTTTAGGAGGATATTGAGATAGATTGTGCTCTACCCAGCTTTGCAGTTCCCTAAGTTTTGTTGTGACAATTGAAACATCACACCAGAAAGCAGCGATAGCCCAAAACTGGAACACGTGGCTGTTTGCTGTAGTCAGCTGATTTAGAGGTCTGCCATTAAATATGGAGAGTCAATACCATTTTCTAGACCATGAATCCATTCCACCACATCCTCTTTCCTGCACCGTTCTGTCATATTACCTCTTGAACTTAATCTGAGACAGGTGAACACTTCTGACACCATGTCTAGTAACCTTCCAAGATGTTTCTAGAAGTATTACATATGTTGCTGGTACATCATTGGATTTCTGAGATCTGTGAACTCTAAATCTGTAAATTCACCCTAAACCCTCTATCATCCCAAATTGCTTGACTCCCTCTATGGCCAGCAGTCGTAAGGAGCTACATATGCTATTTTGTACCTTATTCTCTAGCTGCTTGTGTACACGTGGTTTTCAGCTTATAAAGAGCAAGACTGCACACTAAGTGTGCAGTTCTGCAAGACTGTAAGTTGGCATTACTGAAGTTCCACCACATATTCTTGCCTCTGGGCAAGCGGTCCTTTCCTTAGTGTTGTCTGTGCATTGCATCAGATGAAAGTTAAAATTGCTGAGAAATATCCCACCCCCATTTACCTCCTGAATTTCTCCACCTCACGATGCATCAACGATGACTGCTGGCATCTGGGAAGAAGCAGGAATGCACAGCTAGAGCAAGACAGCATTATGGCAGCACTGATTTAGATCAGACTTAAGTGCTGCGGAAAAACATCTTGAGATTTCATACCAGTACTGTAGAAACACCAGTAAATTCTGTTTTGCTCAGGAGATTGTGACTGTCTAGTTATTCTGAAGGGAGCTATTACACTTAAAGTTGGGAAGAGGCAGACAATAGTTCTGTTGCAGTGTTAAAACCTGGACTTTGAAGCAATTTTCAAGTTGATGAATTTCAGCATCTCCTTGTGGGGTCAACTTTAAGTACGAGTGAGTCCTCCAGAGGAGAGCAGCTATCTACAAATACTTGTGTGTCCTCATCAAAATTTCGGTCGGTGAAAAGAACATCCAGGCAGAAGCTCTCCTTGTGAAAGGTTTGTAATACTGTTCCGAGTGCTCCGTAAACATCCTGAAAATGTTTTAACCCACTAAAACTGATGCCTCTTGAAACTGGAAACTCCGATATCCCCTTCCCAGGGAGCCTCCTCCACAAAGTGGCAGTGAGTTGAAATCTTGTAATTCTGAGTTACAGCACTTGCAGCACTTGCAGAAATGTTTTGCAGTAACAGGCATTAACCAGAAGATTGTCTTCGAGGGACAGGACAGCAGAAAATACTATTAATGCTGCATATTCATAACATTAAATGTTTTCTTGTTTTTTAAAATTCCCCACTATTTCTTCAGTAGTAATATAATAAGTCTAGTTTTGCTTTTCAGCGAATGCCTTAGATGTGTTTCAATGTTTTTCCTGATAAAGGTGTAGTTGACTACTGATGAGGATGTTTGTGGCCATGGATATAGAAATATAGAATCATCTAGGTTGGAAGGGACCTTTAAGATCATCAAATCCAACCATCAACCTAACACTGCCAAAACCACCACTAAACCATGTTGCTAAACACCATGTCTACCCATCTTTTAAACACCTCCAGGGATGGTGACTCCACCGCTTCCCTGGGCAGCCTGTTCCAATGCTTAACAGCCCTATCTGTGAAGAACTTTTCCGTAATATCCATCCTAAACCTACCCTGGCATAACTTAAGGCCATTTCCTCTTGTCCTGTTGCTTGTTATATATGTCCTTTTGTCCTATTGCTTGTTATATGGTTCATTACTGGAGATGAGCATTGGTTTTATGATTTGCTCAGCCTGTACAGGCAGCGAGAATGAAAACTGATAGTTTGAAACTATCAAACTGCATGTTTGCCAAAATGCCATACAGCTTCTATATGCATGTTGACCTGAATTATTACATCCATCTGCTGCTTTTATTTCATATTGGATTTAAGCAGTAACGTTGTTTGCTGAATGCCATTATTTCAGAAAAGCCTAAATTCCACCAGCCCACTTTCCAATGACTACCTCCTCCCTAATTGGAAACACCATTTTTCATCCAGTCCATTAAGTCAATTTTGATTTTAAATGATGAAGTACTGGAAGAAGACTGCTGATAATGTCTTTACACATTAAACACCTTGCTTGTTGAAGCTATAGTGGAATAATAAAGCTATAATAATTCACACATAATCCATGACATTTATATTCTTTCATTACATCGGAGAAAAAAAATAATCTTATAAACACATTCAGAGATTTCAGGGCTTAAAAATAGAATTTCTCACTGAAGCCAGAAAGAAAAAATGCTAAGAAGGTGGTGGTGGTTTTTTTTTTTTAAATGCAATAACAAATGTTTTAAGTTTTCTTGTAGAAAATATGCAGCTGCTGCTCCTACTAGAATGAGGTTTCAGTACAGTGAGTTACCAGAGTCTTCACTTTGTCATCTCAGATGAGAAAAAAAGATTGAGCATTTACAGCTGTGATTTCTGATCTTTCTGGCATGTTTGAATCCTCTTGAGGTACAGTGAGACAACTCCTGTAAACAGTGCTATTTCCACTGAAGTCATGGACAGGGGGCATAGCTCTTTTAATATAGTTTTAAAAGTATACTGGGAGACAATGTCTCCATTTTTACATTAATGTGTTCATTCTCACTTCATGAGCAGTCCATTCAAGCTGTAGAGATGGTAACAAATAACAGAAGAAACTTTGAAATGTCACCATTTCTGTATATATTTTATAACGGTAACCAGACTTACTAGCTTTCAAATCCAAATCTCTGGGCAGCTAACCACTCTTCGTCTTTTCTATAAAGACTTTTCCAAAATTTGCCTCTAGAATCTTCTGGGAAGCACACCATTATGGCATTTTCATAATATGGAAATATTTTTTGTTTACTTATTTTCCTCTTATTTTATGTAAAGCCAGGAGGCTAAAGAGTGTTGCTCTTCCATAGGTATGTACAAATCCTTTACTCAGATCTGCAGGGTACATGGTATCCGTGACACTTGTGGAGGATAGTACAGTTCTGAAAAAAAAAATGCTTTGCCAATTTTAGCTCCTTTTGTCCTAGGCACTAACATATTGTCAAAGTGTTTCTAAAAGCCAGCTACGATAAACAACTAGTGACAATCCTCTGCTCTTGGACTACCTATGAACAGCCTGTCATTTTTTACAGGTGTATGTGTTCACATTTACTTTGTGCATATTGTGTGTCTACAACAAATGTTAGCCTGCAACAAGTTATGGCCATGAAATATCTTCTGCAAATGTATGCATTATCATCTGCTTTCTGCCATGAAGTTGCTGCCTGGGTTAACAGGACCATAGTGGAGGGCACAAGACAAACATTTGCACAGGTATGTGTTTGATTTCCAAGCACAAATTTCATCATTCTGTAAATATTTCAATGGGACGAAAAGGAAAACACCCCCTTCCCCCTCCTCTCCCCCCNATAATGTGGATTTAGAGCATTTTGAACCACATAATGGTGGAGATGTGGTCCTGAGGGCTAGACTGAATCTTCTCTAAAATAAAACTCTCAGACCATGTGTAGTGTTGAGGCCTCAGTACCAATTGTTTTGTTCTACTGGTCTGTTACTATTGTTCCAAATTACTCATTAATGTGAATACAGTCCAAATTCCTTTCAAATACTGTTTAAGTTTACTAACTTTAGTCATCCTTTTTTAGCAAGTTTTGGTTTTGGTAACTTCTCAGTTTGTATCATTGAAGAGACACCACTATATAATGAAAATGCATTTGAGGTGGTTTTACCAAAATAATAGCAAAAATTACACTGAATTTGTAATTACATAAGAAAAATAATACTGTAGAATTCATGGCTTGACAATCTAAAAAGGTTAACCTAAATTGTACAGGACCACTCTTCTCTTTTGTTCTTTGTGTTCTGTTTGTTTCTCCAAGAAAAGAGAGGCTTTCCTGCCATGCATTGTGACATAAGATTTACTGCAGTCAAGCGTTTGTTGAGTTTGCTGCTGGGACAAACCCTGAAAATACTGAACAGTACTAAATAATGATGAGATAGGAGAGAGAAGTAGATATGTGTATAAGAGCTGGAGAAGGAGTCTACATGTGTGAAGTGTATGAGAAGTGGGAGTTATAGGAATTACTGAAATGAAAAGAAAGATTGTGGAGGTGCTTAAGAGGTATAGAAAAAGAAAAATAAACTTACTGATGTGTGAAAACAGAAAGGAAAATGAAGGAAAATACTTTATGTAATGTTTCTCATCGTTTACTTGGTCTGTGTTTATTACAAGACAATATTTATTAAAGACAATTATAAAAGATCTTTTTTAGCCACATACTAAAGGTAAAGGCTTGTCACCATGTTCACTTACATCTCACTTCAAGCAACATAATTTTCTGGTTCCTTTTATTTTAACAGTTAGAGCTCTTCAAGAGGATTTTGGCAAGCTTTCCTAGCAAAACATTTGTTCCACTATGTGTTTTGTCTCAGTTGTTCTTATATATAAAGTTACAGCTTAATTTTAAAATAATGTTGTTTTTAAATCCAAGGAGCAGTTAGAATAACAGCTGTTTTCCTTCTATCACTTCCTGATCTCCTCTTGATTCCATTACACCCAAAATGGAATCTGTAACGTAAAAATGCCCTTCTGTGTATACGAAGGATGGCTCTGGTTTCAAGTACTGCTAAGTCATGTTCTTTAAATGGTATTAGCTTGTTAATTCCACGTTTTCTTTGTGACAAATTAATCCACTTCAAAGCACATTTATTCAAGAATTGTTCAAACAATAATTTATGAATGGAGCTTTTATCTTCAGGATCCAAGAAATAATACAGACACCTTCTGGCAACAGCAACTGTTTTAGTGCATAATTTTGCAGAAAGATTATTCCTGAAGTTTAAATGATAAGCTTAACTTTAGACTTAGCCATTTGGCACTGAAATTTTGTGTCAGTATTTTTACTGGCAATTTTTTACCAAGTGACCTTCTATCTAGTTCATAATGTATTTAAGGATTGATGGGCACATTAGTTAACTTTGGTTTCCATTTAATATATTTTCTAGAACATATGCCTACATTTCATCCTTTATGTTAACTCTGAACTGTCTGCATTATATTTCATACTTATGTCACTTAGTGTCCCTCACAATAATGAAGATACAGGATCTTCCAGAACAAGCACTTATGATTACTGTATTTATTACTCATATTTTAAAATGGGAAAAAGTGAGAGAGCTATTGGAAACACATTTAGTTAGGATGCATTTCATTAAATAAAGCAATGAGAATAGATAGAGCAATAAATACAATTCCCAGGAATAACTGTCTGCAGCAAGACTTCAAATAATAAACCACTTTCTTCATAGACTTCCATTTCTTCCATCTTGTATGGATAACATCCTTCCCTCTCAGAAAAGCACATAATCTGGCTTTGAGGTATTCAGTGCTGTCTGGGACATCATGAATTTTCATTGGCTGAGATCTGAGGTTTATTTTTGTTTAACAGAAACTCACATTTCAAAGTTACTCTAAGTAACTGGTAAATTCAGACACCAATTGAGCTACACCTGGCATAGGATGTCGAAAAAGAAGACAACGTTGTCCTTAAGGTATTAACATGCTCATTCCATGCGCAACTGAGATACCCTTCTGTGTTACTTCTTCTTGCTGGATCTTGTATTTCTTATTTTTAAAGTGAAACAAAGAAGAAATCTGATCAGGATTTTAACTAAATCCAGGATTTAGAAACAATTACAAGTAACTCCAGTGGTAAAATTCAAGTTAATAATTGAACTCGTATATCAATGAAGCCTTAGAGAAGCATAGAGCTCAGACTTTGGTTCAGAATCGTCTTTCTGAAGAGTTACTTTTTGAAAAATAAATGGCCAAATCCTGGGGCTCTTACTCAGCTTTGGCTTATGCCTGGATACTGAACTATAAGAAAGAAAGTATTAAGGAATTCTAGTACTACAAAATACTTGAAGGTTTTAAGCATATATAACAAGGTTCTGAAGTAATTTCTTGAACATGAATTGCACAAGGAGAATTAGTTATGTTTTAGAGACTGTCGTGTAGCTGTGCACGTCCATATCCTTTGCAAAACCAGCTTTACTGATTGCATTATCCATTGTAGAAATCGTCTCTGATTTTCTGATCTTTGTCAGACTGAGATTAATCTTTGACTCTGTACATTCAGCTTCAGAATCCCATCTTTTTTTTTTTTATTCATGATCCTGTCGATTTCTAAAATGTGTTTCTTTACTTCCGCAGATTTTTTTTCCAGTAGATGTTTTTATTTTCTTATGTTGTTTTTAGTATTTACCTTTGGAGACTAAAAACATAATAATTTTGTTTCCACGTCTGTTGAATTGTTCTTGTTTTTTCTTTCTTTTCTCCCTACTGAGTTTCATTCTTGACAAATTCTAGGAACGGAATTTCACAACTTTGTTGCATCAGAAGGATACCAATAGGATAGTGAATTGTGGAAGTTAGTTCTGCAAAAGGCAGAATTTTGAAGGAAATACACAGCTTTGCTCCTCCCGCATTATGTTCTGAACACTATTGAAAAAAAAAATCCAAAAATGTGCAATAGATTGAAGAAATGTGTGTATGGTCACATCAATGCAATTTTCTTACCCGATATTTTGTGTCACTCAATTTTCAGCACCAATACAAAGGGTAAACTACGAATGGTAAGTATAGCTGGGAGTTGTGTGTTTCCGAGTGGAGAATGCACAGGTATTAGCACATAAATTCACACATACAGCTTTGGAGAGATTTTCTCAAATCCCTGTCTTTTCTTTGTTTCCTGCTGTGCCCAGTTACTACCCCCATTCTCCAGACCCCAGTCAATCTTGAAAAATCATCTGTCTTTCTATTTGTATACGGGTGACTGTACCCAATTTATTACAACAATCCATTGCCATTTCTTATCTTCAACTCTAAAGCACAGTAAGATTCTTTGTATGAAAGACATAAGATAAAGCTAAATTAAATGAAACTGAATTCAGCTGAATCTATCTGACTAGCCTAACAACTTTCAAACTTGACAAGAGGAGTTAAGATAGTGAGTTAAAGCGATATATTAGACAGAAAGACACTGTCATAACCGCTATTTCACCTTTTGTCCAAAATCTTCAAGGGAGAACAGATCATTGAGAAGAATTTCCTGGATTATCTTTGATTTGCTGCTGATATTATTGCTGCTACTAAAACCTCAGAAACAGCTTTTGGCAGTTGTCATAACGTTCACCTGGAGATTCAGTATGTTCTAAAAAGCACTAAGAACTCACTTAAACTGCCAATAAAGGAAAAAATTACTCAAGTGAACATGAAGAAGTTAGAATGTATTGTAGGGAAGAACGACACATTATTTAAATGGAAAAAATGGATTTAGAGAGAAGGAAATCTAGGGCCAGTTTATTTACATTGATTAACAGTTATCCTATCTATGATTGTACGCTGAATTCAGATATTTATCTTACACTGAGCTATTTTATTACAGCAATAATTTAGTATTGTTGCAAAGAAGAGCAATTATCCTGGTAGATAATTTATAAATACTGGTAAATAACATATAAGCATAATTTATTTTCTGAAGTTGAATAGCCCTGTATTTAAATACCATGCGGAATTTGTCCTGTATACCCAGATTACGTTAAACGCAGCATGACCAAGTAAGTTCAGCAATTATGAATCTTTCCTTTTTGGAGCTTGTGGCTATACATGATCAAAAAGATACAAAACCATTTCAAATCAAACATAGTATTTTTTTGCTCTACAGAAAGGAAGTTGATGTGAAAGGGCTAAAATTGGTGAGGATACTAGTAGAGTGCATTCTCTCAGACAGAAGAAGAATCAGGATGATTTCTCTCAGCCCTGTGAATTCCCCACTACCCTCCTGCTCTCTCTCATCACTACCTGATTACCCCAGATTCAAAAGTGTTACTCTCTTGGGATGTCTTAGCTGTAAGAAGAGAAAACTTTATCAGCCACGCTGGCCATAACCAAACTAGTAATTAATTGCACATGCATGTACAGAAAGGTCCAGTGTAAAGACTTTGTCTTTGTTATTGGCTTACTCCTTTTTGCTTTCTTCCAAATAGCTTTCTCTGACTTAGTTCTGGAATTCTAGATAGTTTCTGCCAAGCAGAAAACCCAAGAGCTATGTGCTATTTATAATTAATAGATATATCACACATCCTAAAGAAAAATAAGCAAAGGGCACATCTTCAAACGTGTGATAGTGTGATCTCACATCCCGCAGACAGATTACACCAATTTACAACCACTGATGTCTTATCTGCTCTTCTTATTAGTTGCAAGTTAGGCTACACTGATTTTATTATTATGATTTGGGGTTGTTTTTTTATAAAGAGTGTTTTAAGGCACAGGGATTGAGTTCCAGTATTAACATAAGACTTAACTGATTATTGACATTAAATTTATATTTGACAATAGAATTAATACAAATTATATTAATACATGACAGCACATCCCTTGAAATCTACGTATGACTTGGCATGAAAGTCCATTTTCATAGTTGCTTTTATATATTGACTTCAAAATCATGTGAAACCTTTGGCATATGCAGCTGTACTCTTTTTTTAAGTTTATACTTCTTAATGAGATTACTTTTCATGGTTTATGAAATGTTTTGTCATAAAGTGGTCATTTAATTCTTGTCTTTTAATTGTGATGGACCATTATTGCTGCTGATTTACAATATATTATCCTCTTACAAGCAAATTTAATCACAGGAGCTCTATTTCCCTCTAATCTTTATTAGAATAGTGGAGAGAAAACTCTGCCACATAGATTATTTAGCAAATAACTGAGTATTTTCAAAAAAGACAATTCCTGAAAATCAACAAACAAAATTAATTTTTTGTTAAAGTGGAGAGTGACTTGAGAATATCTGAAATGCTAAAGATTAAAGTCTAGAAAGAGAATATAGCAGTCTTCACATATCAACATCAGATAATAGTTTGAAACTTTGAAGTTGTGCTTACATTCTAAAAGAATAAATGTAGAAAGTTACCTGAATAACATTATCTCTGCTGTTATATCTAGGCAATCTTACCACACTAATATTTCAATCAGCGTAAGTAATTTTCTCCATAACCATTTAGAGCTTTTCATAATTTTGGTAAACTTAAAAAGAAAAAAAAAATCATAATTGCTTTATTTTACTCAGGAAATAATAAATAATGATGCCAGGAAGTTTTCAATTTACTTTTTGCCAGAATTCAAGTAAGGATGTCTCCTCCTCTTCTCCCCTGTGTCTCAATTTTCCATTAAATACCAATTTTTAAAAAGAAAATTGTGTGGAATTGAGGTTATCATGTTATCATAAGCCACTGAAGCAAACATTTGTATATTATAAGACACCATTGCTGCTGTACTACTACACTGGCTCTCTCAGTTGCTCTTTGAAATGTAACAAAATATAAAGCCAGGAAAAAAGGCGTTTTAACAGTATTAGAGGCATCTGCACTGCTATATTATTTACTTCAAGAAATAACTACTAAAAGCAGAGTTATCTAGTGTTTAACACACAGGGAGCAAATAGATACAAGCAAGATATGCAAGCTTCTCCAAGCCTTTCTCTGCAAAACAAATACATTTGTTTAAATACCATCCTATGAGCAACAGGTGGTCAAGGAAAGAAGTCTGTTTACATACCATCCTGCTTGATAAGTCTTGATTTCATTTGTCCTAGCAAGGAGAGCGTATGTCCTCAGAAGGCCAGAAAATGATGACTTCCTGAGTGCTTCAAAACCTGCCACATTTCAATGGGAGAAAGAAGAAAATGTGGAGTAAAATTAAGTTCTAAGTTTAGAACAAGGACAGTCAGCAGATTCAGACAACTCAAGTAAAGCCCTCAATTTATTTTCTAAAATTTGCTTCTCAGTGACTGATATGGAAGATCCAGGCTCTAAAGTACTAAATAAAATGGAAAAAACCTTCAAGAAATAGCCCAGGAGAGACAATACCCTTACCTGAATGGAGGGATTATGTGATTGTGTCCTTACATTTCTGCAGTTATTTCAATGCACAGAGCTAACAAACCTATTCAGTTTTCTTCATTTTCCATTAAATTCTTGAATTCTCTTATTGATGGTGATGTGCTTTGCATTCTTCTGAGCAGGGTAACCACCTGTTGTTTGGTCTGGTACCACACTTCTACAGAGCTGCAATAGTGGCTATTAGGCTTTTGTTCCCTGCTCAGAGTTTGATGTAAATATTGCTTTGTGAAATACAATATGCAAGACAGACATTGTATGGACTTTGACCTCTGCTCATAGAATAACATAAGGATTTAAAAAATTTAGCTTCTTTTAAAAGAGTCAAGTATTCATCTTTCATGAGCATAGACAAATACATAAAATAACGCAAAAAATTCCTATAATCTTTGTTATTGCCCATTATGTCAGAAGTGACTGGTGTCTTAACAGAGTCGGTAAAATTCAACAATGTTTCAACGATTTCTAGCCAAATTCTGGACCTTTAATTAAAGTTGCAGGTAAATGTGGGTTTAAATTCAAAGGCTGAGGGGTGGGCTCTGTTGTTCTCACTTTGCAGGGAGAGGACTTCCTCTATAGCAGAGGGATGGAGTGAATATCACTGAGTCTGTACCACCTGAAACCATGATAGTTACTCTCAGTAAAGTTCCGGTCAATGCTTTCGACGCAATTGATTATTGCAAGGTTAGCGACTCAAGATGTTGAGGTGTTTATAATTGTGTTCACTTGTCCGTGTTTTTACATCTGTTGCTATTCCAACTTTAAGTGGGTGGTAAGGTAAGTTGGATATCATATGATAACTTAGATTGCTTTTGTTTGATCCTGAGAACTGTGAATTTTGAACTTATGTTCAGAAGAAGGCAAACATTAAAATATAAGTTACGTTTGTAGAAATTTTGTTTTATACATACTTGAAAGAAATAGTTGCAGAAACCTCTTTTTTCAGGATGAGCCTTAAAATAAACAGTGTGTCAGGATAAAGCAAATTGATTCTGAATGCTGAATCAGAGAAATGAGTAAATCCAGAATTCTAAATTGATCGAAAATCAATGAGTTTCATTTAATAACCAAATATTTGAATTACTTATTAAATGTTCCATAGATAACTGTACAGAGAATATCTTATGCCTTCAAAATAAACAGCAGAAAAAAGTAAATGCTGTAATTTAAGCACTGTGTTTTCAAGATAACATGCAGTCAGAATAATTAATAGAAATGCAAATACAATACTAGTTGCTAGAAGAGCTTTATCTTCTGAACCAAATCATTTAATTATAGTGACAAAGTTTGCAGCTGAAACAAAAGAATGAAGAAAGATTTTTTCCTAAAAGTGAGTAGGAATTTTCTGACTATATATTTTTTCATTAAGAAAAGTAAGTTTATAAAAACTGAAACTTTCTACTGGAATACACCTTTTTTTTTTTTTTTTTTTTCAAAAATCCCTCTTCCTGTCCTCAGGGAAATTTCTGAGTAGCCAAGAGACTGATTCTGAGCAAAACAAAGGATTTCCCTACCCACAGTCATTGTAGTTCCCGTGAAAGGAAAACTGTCTTCAAAGTTCCTGCTCTCAGTCTAGCAGACTGAAAATCACAATGCAGGTTCCCTACAGCCTAAATGAACATCCAAACAGTAGGTACAGGTGTAGTTTTGGTCTTTTTCCCTCCTCTCCCTTCTTTCCTTTGTCATGAAAAGCTTTGAGATTGCTTTAGTTTGTTTCAATATTTAGTGGGGAATATTCTGAAATCTCAAAAGTCTGTAGCCATACAATTGCTGCCCAGCTCCCTTTTGCACAATGTAATTTTCACCTGTTCACTTCTCACAGTTCACTCAAACCAGACAGATAAACTATATTTGATAGTAGTTTTGTTCCTAATACCCTTGTCATATATATGGACCATAAGACTAAAACAGATTAGGATGAAACACGGTGATACACTTCAAATGGTTTTGTAGTTTTAAGAGATCAGAGACCACTCAATAAATGAGAAAAAATAATATGATCTGGTTTTGAAGGACTGATAAAGTAAGTATTTAATCTGAAATAGATTTTATACAATTTCTTGTGTTCATATTGTTTCACAATCACGCTGAACTTCACAGAATCACAGAATCACAGAATAGTCAGGGTTGGAAGGGACCTCTGGAGATCATCTAGTCCAACCCCCTGCCAGAGCAGGGTCACCTACAACAGGTTGCACAGGACAGCATCCAGGTGGGTTTTGAACGTCTCCAGAGTGGGAGACTCCACAACCTCTCTGGGCAGCCTGTTCCAGTGCTCCACCACCCTCAAAGTAAAGAAGTTCCTCCTCATGTTAAGATGGAACTTCCTATGTTCAAGTTTGTGCCCATTACCCCTCGTCCTATCAATGGGCACCACTGAAAAAAGACTGCTCCCATCCCCCTGGCATCCTCCCTTCAAGTATTTGAAAGCATTAACAAGATCCCCCCCTCAATCCAATCTTCTTTTCTCCAGACTAAAGAGACCCAAATCCCTCAGCCTCTCCTCATATGAAAGATGTTCCAATCCCCTAATCATCTTTGTAGCCCTTTGCTGGACCCTCTCCAGCAGATCCCTGTCCTTCTTGAACTGGGGAGCCCAGAACTGGACGCAGTATTCCAGATGCGGCCTCACCAGGGCAGAGTAGAGGGGGAGGATGACCTCCCTCGACCTGCTGGCCACACTCCTTTTGATGCACCCCAGGATGCCATTGGCCCTCTTGGCCGCCAGGGCACATTGCTGGCTCATGGTCATCCTGTTGTCCACCAGGACTCCCAGGTCCCTTTCCACAGAGCTGCTCTCCAGGAGGTCGGCCCCCAACCTGTACTGATGCATGGGGTTATTCCTCCCCAGATGCAGTACCCTACATTTACCCTTGTTGAATTTCATTAAGTTCCTCTCTGCCCAACTCTCCAGCCTATCCAGGTCACGCTGTAAGGCAGCACAGCCTTCTGGCGTGTCAGCCACTCCTCCCAGTTTAGTGTCATCAGCAAACTTGCTGATGGTACACTCTATCCCTTCGTCCAGATCATCGATGAATATATTGAACAGGACTGGACCCAGTACTGACCCTTGAGGGACACCACTTGTTACTGACCTCCAACTAGACTCTGCCCCACTAACCACAACCCTCTGAGCTCTATCTGCTAGCCAGTTAAGTGCAGGCTACTTACCCATCCCATTTACTCTTGTGGTATGTGACACTGGGCTGCCCGTCAGTACAAGGGAATTGCAGTCTTGTCTCTCTGATATCAAATGTAAGATGGCACCAGAAAAGCAAATTAGAATTGCAAAGGCTGCAAGGCCAGACACAGGAAACTTGACTCTTGACTGTATTTTAAAATGCAGGGTCTATCCCAGATTACCCAAGTGTGTTCCTGCGTGTGATACAGGAGGTAAGTTCTATAACAAAGTGATTTCATCAGCTGTAGGCTTAGCTCTGAGGGTTTACTGGCACAGGGATAAATCCTATGGACAAACATTGTAGCTCATTCGCATTGTTATCTGCAAAATTATTGAGTTCTGTCTGCCCGCTGTGAACATGTCTTTTTCATTTGAGGTTTCAAATTGATGTTTTATTACAGAATTAAATATGGCGCTTTCATTTCTGCAGTTTTACATAGGCCTTCCATTAAGTCTCAGCAAGAAACAGCAGGCTTTTTGGTCAATCCTATGCAACAATTCAAAAACATTTATTCAAGCATGTTGCCTTTCACTTTATTTCTAGTTATTTATATTGCTGAAGACAGAAACAAGACATTTACTAAAATCTCATATACGCTTGTACACACAGAACTTGCACTAAAACTATAACAATTTATGAATTTTATCTTATAAGATTGGCACATAGGGAACCCATTACATTTACCCAATAGATGCCTGGTGGATGAACTTGAGTTACTGACAGCAGTGATGGCTATGACTGGTGCTTATTAGCACTAAAAGTAATGAAGCAGCAGTATGGCTGATGTTTTTTTCATATTCTAGCTGTGAGAATCATAAGTGTCAGGAGTCTTGGCTTCTATGCAGACTCCAAACAAGAGTTCCCTGTCACAGCCAAAGACCTTTCTGCTCACCTTTGCCAGGTGAGCCCTTCTCGTTAGTTTTGTCCTATTTATTCCAACGCTAGATGAATATCTTCTCTACCTCAACTTGTCCTGCTTCTGTTTTCTTTGCCTACATGTTTATGGGCTCTGTTTCTCAGGCTTCTTGACTCCCTTGGATACTCATTGTTTAGGTTGTGGTCTGGTCAGCCCACCAATTCGTGTTTTCTTCTTAGTACCTGATTATATTCTCCTTGGTGGTTTATTCACTATAGATCTTTCCTCTTGCCTGCTGACTTCAGGTCGCAGCGCTTCCCTCTCCACCGCCACATTTCACTGTTAGTTCCTCCTCTGGTTTCTCACAGCAGTAACCTTGATTCCTTGGTCCTGTCTTTGACTATATTTTATATGTAGGATGCACAATGAGCAGCTGGCCTTGCTTCCTTCAGTACATGGCTACACTGGATTTTAATTCAGACCAAAATGGAACCAAGACTCAGTTCAAATTCTGTGCAAGACAGGGCAGAGGGGTTAGTCAGCACTCAGGGATATAGTGCCCTGCTCAGGGAAGATGAATCATTGGGATTTTAGCTGCTATGCTGTATTTAGGGAGTTAGGGAGAGGAGAAAAATTTCTTAGCATTTGAGAATGAGACATGGAATAGATCTGATTGGTTTGAATTACGGTTTGAACATATTTTGCTTGCTTCTGATTCAAATCCATAGATAAATTAATCGTAGTGAAGATCTGTGCTAGAAAATATTACTGTTACAGTGAATGAGTGGCAATATAATGCAAAACCAAATTTTGAAGTTTCATCTTGCATTGAAAGATATGCATTTTTGAACTTTGAACCCCAACAGGACTCAACTTATTTGTCGTGCCTTTTAAGTTGCATTCTCTATTTCAACGTCTGTGAGGTGCTTAGAGCAAGGTCATCAGAACTGAGCCTGAGCTTGTAAAATTTGTAAGGTTTTTTTTTTACTTTCTTCAGTGTTGAAAATAATTTGCTCTATACTTTTATCAAAAAAACATTATAGCCTAGAGTTACTTGGCTTCACTGGAGGAAACAGTGATTTCAAACTTTTTGTTTATCATGGGGGAAACATAAGTGACAGAATAGTTAGTATGCACTTTTTTAAAATCTGAATTCCATTTCTGACTGTATCCTAATTGATTTTATTGTTTGGACTTGACTGAAGGCTACAACTTTCATGGGTAACTTTTATTATTATTAAATAAAAAAAAACTTGTCTCTCAGTTTCTTTCTTTCACTCTTCTGTAAATTACTCCGTTAACCCTGAAACAAATTGATCTCCTTGCCACAGATATGCAGGGAAAAACAATCTGTGCAGTTCTCCAGAGGCTGTGAAATGTTTAAAATGAGTAATTGATTCAAGAAGTCTTCTGAAAATGTAAATATCATCCAAACTATGTAAGGATTGATTTTGGAATATTATCAGAAATAAATTATTACTGATTTTCAAGCTTCAGTGTTATTTTTTTCAGATGCAGATGAAAATGTCTCTGACATATTCCTACTGAACGTACTATTTTCCAAGATTATTGAACCAAGTTATGTTACAAGGCTAAATGAATGTCTAATTCTTTCTTTCTCTAGATGCGCTCCTGAGGTATCTGACATTTACCTGCGCAGATGCAGTTCCACAATCTTCCCGCTATTGACGATCCCCAGGGCTGCAGTTTCCTGGCTATGAGCCGTCCCTGCACATGGCCTGTAGGTTTTGTAATTCTTTCCTTTGGGAACCTGTGACCTGTTATTTAAGAAGGAAAGGAATCTCCTTTAAAATTCACATTATTTGATATTTAAAATCAACCTTTGATTTGATTTGGAAATCAACTGTATGAATAGTAGAAAGAAACTTTCTTGTGTGTAAGGATGTCAGGAAAGTATTTTGATAAAGCAGTTTACATGCATATTTAAGTCGCTTAAGGGATTGGCATACTCTGATGGTAACTAAGTCTGACCTGATTTCTTAAATCACTTCTGAAGCTGTCTTTGTCTCGGCCTACTCACTGCTGTCTTCAGCATTAAAACCCTTCTGAAGCAGATTTGATGCTTTTATACTTCAATATTGCAGGATGTGGGCCTTTCTATTTATGAAGAAGATCCGATCGTAAATGTAACTGAGGTTATTTTCTTACAGCTACACGTGTGCACGGGAAAGCAATTCTGTGAGGCGCACCAGAGTGCCTGGGGTGTGCTGGCAATTTGGTTTCACCTGGAAGTAAAAGGCTCTGTGTTGTGGATGAAGGGGGATCTTCTGAAGCCTGAGATACTGGGGCCACTTTTTATAAGCTGGAGGCACTTTATGGCGAGACACGGCCACCGAAGCACGCCCCGTGACGGGAGCCCTGGCCCTGCGCTGGCCACGCAGACCCGCGGCGGGGCCGCCTCTGGGCCCTCCGGCGGCCTCGCGGGGAGGCGGCGGTGGCGGGAAACGCGTGAGGAGAGCGCTGCCGCGGGGCGGTGGGGAAGCGGTGCCATTGCTCGGGCTGGGGCTGAGGGAAACATCGCTCCACAGCCTGGCACAAAGGCGCGGGGGGGCTTCCCGCAGCTCTTCCCCACAGAGGCTCTCCTAGCTACCTGCTTGTCGAGGACTACAAGCCTAACTTCAGCTGTAGGGTTGGGATGCAGAGCTGTTCAGGGTTTCAGAGCTTCTAGACTTGACCTCAGGTGGTTAGGACCTCTGCCCCCTTAACCAAAATCCTCTGGATATTTTATTAGTGCTTTTACAATTTGTTTTTTTGACAAGGAACACAACAAATGCAGTCTCTGGCACTGTTTCCTTCAGAGTACTTAACTGTTTCTAGTCCACGGTAAAGTGATGTTAAACCAAGCAAACTAATGCACATACAGGCCTTGGTTTTCTACGTCCAGAACTTCTTGTTTTAATTTCTTTTAGGCACGTCTTTGTGGTTGCCTTTATGGAGGTACGTCTGTTAAGGCTGTGCATCAGTTTAGATTCCCAAAAGTAAAAGCAACAGATCCTGGTCCTATCCGTACTATTGTAACTTTAAGTATATGTAATACTGCAAAGACAGTCTGTGCATGCATCATTTGATGACAGTTTAGTGTAACCAGAATTTTATTTAGTTCTGCTCTGAATGAAAAAAATAATTATCAATCTACTGTTCACTTCTATTTTCAAAGAACATACGGTATCAGATGCTAGCCCCAGTCATATAGCTCCCATTCCCCACAGGTATTTAGGAGCTTCTATCACCAGCAGTAGTTGACTGAATATAATATTCTATAATACTGAATCCAGTGTTACAATAAATATTTCATTTGAAGCAGTAATAGCAGACTATTATTCTAAACAGCCTTAACCTTCCTTAGCTGTAACAAATTACTTAGAATTATTCAGGGTAAAGTATATAGGTGAGATGTTAATAGAGAACCCGTTAGCCCAAAATACTGTTTTAATCAAGAATTTGAAATGCAGACTAGAGTAGGATTTGATACTATAATAACACCTTTCGTACTGAAGGCATTCTAAAGCAATTTTCAGTAATGAGCTAGATAGTGTGGGTGCTCTGACTGTGTGGGGAATACAAATACCAATAGCCACAATTTGTTTAACATAAGCTTTCTTACACAGAGATCAGAGTATGGAAATACGTTTGACTGGAATAAAGAAAATTGTCTAAGAGGCTGCACACCTGTCCAAAAATAATTTACAAAGAGTGCCAGCCTTTTCACCTCAGCACAAATAGGAATTAAGTAACTACATTAAAGTTTTTTGCATTTTCAGCAGCCATTTCCAGGGTTCCATGTCCCTTCCCCCCAATACCTCAAGCCTCAAAAGTAACACGCACCCATACACCCTCACTGCAGACAACCTAGGAAAACAGCAGTATAGCCAGAAGCCCAACAATATCAAAACACAGAAAACTGCAGAGAAAGAGTGCATAAGTAAAATGTGGTGAACTTTAGAGTTCTTTACTCCTCAACCAGCAGCATAAAAGGTTTCCAGAGTCTCACTGCTTCTAAGTTAGTGAGTGGATTGTAGCCAAAAACTCTCAGAAGGTACGTAAACATGCTTTTTGTTTTAAGGAGAAAGAAAAGATTCTGTATTCTTGTATCTGGAAATCAGTAGGCATACAGTAAAGACTTGTGTAATAAATTATATCAGGGAATAGGAAAGCTAGTGACAAATTCTTCCTACTTTACTATCTTATGCATTGGAATTCTTTGTATTCTAGTGCCTTGTAGCAACACTTTGGCAATGAAGTCTCTAAACTATTGATTTAGGTATTGCTAGAAAACATCCTCATAGTTGAAGCAAAAGTCTGTAGAGAGCAAGATCTTCATATACTGTACAAATCTGCATTAGCTTCACTAGAGAAAAATAATTTGAATATCTGAAGAGAGAAAAGTCTCTGTGAAATACAAAGTGGAAAGTTAAAGAAAATAAGTGATTTTACTCTGATTGAAAAGCTGAACTCAGTTTCAAAAGGCAACTTTAAAAAAAATCAGAAAATATGACATTATATGACTAATAGAGACAGGGATATGAAAATGTTTTAAACTTGTTACTCTTAAGGAAGTATAAATAAAATCTTTGGTCAGTAGAGCAAAGGTTTTGTTATTGCAGCGATCAAGGATTTAAAGTCAGACTTTCTGAGAAATGCCAGTAACATGGATTTGAGCATACCAGATTCTATGGATAACATAGGATAAAACAGAGTAACTTCCAAATAGAAATATTGCATAGCTTTCTCTGTACAAGATGCTGGAAAACTGGTTTCTTGTTTTGACAAATACTTCTTTCATCAGCTCAAGCAAAATTCTGCAGGAATTAGTCTTTAGTGTATTGGAACACCAGATCCATAATGTCTTTGTTTCCTCAGCTTCTATTTATAAAATGTTCATGTTCAATCCCTTCCTGCATTTGCGGGGATAGTGTCAGGAGTTCCAGCTAAATAATGTGGATGAGATGTTCAGATGTCACTGTGAAAAGTGTCACTGACAGGCATAGAAATTCAAATACATATATCTCCTGTGACATTTTCATCATGTGAGTGAAGCATTTGCGTTCTGATAGAATTTCTGTGTATGTTTGGCTTTGATGACTCTCCATTTTTGTTCATAATTTATCTGAAATGTATTTTTTCTGTATTTTCTACCTTTTACATTTCCTTTATTTCTGTTAGCTGACTGACTTGAAGTGACAAAATAATGTGGTACCTTAACATATAAGTGTTCTGCAGTGACATACCTCTCTGGATGAGCAAGGGAGAATAGATAACTTTCTAAATTTAAAAAGTTTAAAGAAGAAAGTGCCCTGTGGGAGTTATTTGACAGTCTGCAGATTTTTGTAACAGGCAAACCAATGGAAGTTCCACGTCTTTTTAGAGAATACTGCTTTCTTGCATATCAAAACATTTGGCAGGTCAGAGACCATCATACCACAATGAAACACAGCTGGAGGCAAAAGGAGACCTATCTTTGAGTAAAAATATGAAAAACTGATATGGAGTTCATTATTCTGTGTTAATACCTGTTTGCTTAATTTCAGTTTGAATGAACTAGAACCCCATTTGTCCATTAGCTACATGAACATCTAGAAATGTCATGCTACAATTTTGAAGGATCTGAAATGCTTTCAGTGGAGCATGAGAGAGGAAATGAAGTATTGCCTGAGCAAAACCCTAAGCTACTAAAGGTTCATCTTTTTCCCTTTTAATTCTGTAACTTCATAAAATTTATGGGGCATTGTTTTCTGAATGTTTTTGAAGCTACTTACCTCTACTTATATTGTTTTCATAATTACCTTTCTAATGACTAGAATTACCTTGTAAATATCTTGCTTAACTATGGTTGCAGTAATTCACACTGAAACATACTTTGAGCTGGCTGTCTCGCTTAAAATTCATCCCATAGTGTACACTCTAAAATATATAAAATAGTTTATTTCAATTGATTCTGCTTGTTCTTATTAATAATTTTTACAAATGTGTATGCATGTATTGAGAGAGGGAGGATTGATAAGCAGTGGTTCATCTCTAAGAATGGCATTTTGGTGTTCACAAAAGTATATCAAAAGCTGCCATACTAGATAAGAAATCATTTTGCCAGTACTTACCTATTATATAAGGAGTTCTTAAACATGCAGTACATTACTGCCTGCCTTATTTGCATTTGTCATGTTCCAGGGCTATTCCCTTATCAACATAATACCCTCTGTGGTTGTACTGCTTGCAATAAATTGCTTCTGCTTTTTCTTTTTGTTTTCAATGTTATCCTAATCTCTCAAGAACACTTAAGGACATTAAGGCTATGAAGAAACAGAGAAAGACAACTGAAGTTCTATTACAAGCTAGTAAGTTCAACATTTTGACATTTGGTATTTACAGTGAAGAGTACAGAAAAGATAATGGAGACCTTGCACTATTGTGCAACAAGCTATCACTGTCATTGCACTCTCTCAACTTGCTCGGTGAACAAAACACTGCATAACGGTGCCACGGAAAATTTTAATAACTTTAAGGCAATCACTTGTCTAATTCTGAAGGATAATTCCTTTTTTTTGTAAAGGGGGGAGAGAGAGAGAGATGCAGTTTATCTGATCTAATTATAAACATTTAAAGGTGACTTCTTCAGTTATTAAAGGGATTGGGAATGACTGGCTCAGACTTATGCATCTAGCGTTTAGATGCCTGAGTTAAGCCAGATCAGTCCCACACCGTATGTCTAACTAAGAATTTCTGAGCACAAAAATTAAATTCCCAGCCCAATTAACAGAGAAATGTAGCTCAAGCAGCCTCCAGATAACTCAGCCTTTTGTCATATTCTATGCAGAGACTACTACTATTTTCAATACCACTTGAAAATGTCTTGTTTGCATGGGTATAAATAATTTTAAAATCACAGAATATTTATAACTGGTCAAGTATGTAACAGAATTAAGCTAACATGACTTTGGATATGATGCCTACAGGTCAGACTAAATATCTTTATTCTTAAAAATACAAGAAATTGCATGAGGAAGTTACTGGAGAGAATATTTATGTAATCTTTTATATTATTGTTATTTTGATTTCTCTGAATAGTGTCTGACTTTTGACGTACTCATATATATATTGTAGTTTTCAATGTTACAGCTAAATTTCAGATCAATCATGACATTTCTGTGAGAATTTTCTGAATGTTATAGATGTTAAGATGTAATTATTTCATTATTTTTACCAAGTATATCCATCATCACTTTACTCCCATTGTTTCATTTCTTTGGCACTCATACTCTCAAATAGATTAATACATTTTTTGACGCCTTATAAGATTACATTACTGGCATAGCTGACTTGTTTAGTCTTGCTATTTTTGTTCATCAAAACTGAGATAATATTGAGGGCCACTTTAAATGTTGTCACTGACATAACCAATGTTTTTGAAGTACTTTTTAACCAAAAAGATGATTTTTTTGTAAACATGATATTATAACATAACTGTCACCTCTCTCCTGAGAAACATTTCAAAATGTAGTTCTTTCTTCTGCTTCACAGTTGAATCCAGTGTTGCTTAACAATCTACATCTAGAAACCAATCTACATCTTCAAGAAAATATTATTACTTGCTCTGCTTATAAGTCCAACTAAACATTTAGACAAGTTTTAATTGAGAGAAGTTTGGACAATGTAGTAGCAATTTGGAGTCAGGAGTAAAAGCAAAATTAGTTGCTCTGGCGTGAGCCCTTGGCTTGTTATGGAGGAAGATGATTACTATAATTAGTGGCAGTGAAGATGTACAATTCTCTCTATGAAATGGCTGTGGATGATCTCCAAAAAATTATTATGCTGGCTGTCTAGCCAGAAAAATATCAAAAGGGGACACCTGTGTTCCAGATAGGAACAGCTGTAAGTACGTTGTTACATAAGCTGTCACTGCACTCTCCTGTACTGTACTTGTTGCTGGAGTCAGCCTAAGCTGGAGAATCGGTTCCATTTGAACAGAAAGAAAAAGAGAGATGGACAGCATTTAAGTAAAGAGCCCTTTTCCTTCTCTTTTCTTCCTTACTGTTTTATATTACGTTTGTGCTTCTATTCTGGAGGTCAGCTGGGGAGTCCATCTTCCCAGTTGCCTGCTGTAACTCATAGGCCAGAGAGTAATACTCAACCTTTCTCCCCGTAACCCCCAAGAAGTAATCTCTTAATTCTTATATAGAAAATGCCACAGCCTCCATAGGAAGTTTGAAAGTGCCTCTGTCTTTCCATCTGTGCATTTTTCTTAGGTTTGAACACCACTTTAAAGAAGGAAAGAGAATGAAGCCTGAGTCACTGCTCCAATGAATAAGTTTTTGTCTAAAAGCAAGGGGAAGGAAAATATCACTTTTTCTGGCCATTTTGAAAAAGAAAATAATTACTGGGATTTTATTTTTTTAAGAGGAAATGAGTTTGTTTGCAGTATGCTTTAAAACCTACTGACTCAAGACCTTTAGAAGAGTAGGCAGAGGAATTCTTAGGTTTGCCATCTGCAGTGAGGTACATGACACTAACTCTTTCAGAACTTAATTGTTTCTTATAATTTAGAAAAGCTGAGATTTTTTTTATCTGAAGAACTTTGATATTGAACTCCCTCTTCAGTTTATATGCTACTTAGAGTCCATGTAATCCAAGGGCATAGTTTCAAAGTTGTGTCTTTGGATCTGGGAGTTTAAACTCGGCGTAATTTATGTATTAGGCATTTAAGTCCCCTTTTCAAGCTGTGGTATCTTATCTGTTTTGGGGTGATTATACTGTTTTAAATGTGCTCTGTTTATTTGCTCAGTCGAAGAAGAAGTCTGTGAACAAAGCTGATCTGGTATTTAAGTGCAATTTCAGCCAAATTGTCTGTTACCCTGCTACTGTGACATACGTTAAGAGTCCTTTATATCATATATATTCCAGCTGTAACTTCCCAACCATTACTGATTGCATATAGATTATTTTTCTCACTCTTACAGTGCTGCCACCTATGGTGTAGAAAGAATGAAGAAAAGCTTGTAACAGTGATGCTACATAAACAGTACTTTCAGACCAGGGAAAGAAAAACAGTGTATCCAACTGAAGATTAAAGAGAATTTGTAGAGAAAGTACTACCTGGTTTGGAATGAAGTCAGGAACCCTGTGGCTAATGAGCTCATCCTCGAAAAAAAACCCACAAGGCAAATTATGAACTCAGATCCAAAAGTACAGGCCATCAAAAGGAGATCAGTGATTTTATGTATTTCATGAAATATCAAAAAATATTATTCAACATGACTTTAATGACAATGATAGGATAACATTTAAATCTAAAATAAGTTTCTATGAGAAATTATGCTACCTTTCTAAGATGAGGAGAAAATCTATCTCAATAGATCACAGCAGAGTCCTGCTTTTTTTCCTTAATCTGTTTCAAAGGCCAACAGATATTTTATAATGGTCCCTTTCTTTCTCAAAGCAAGCATCTGAGGAGGCCTTACATTTGATGCTCCATTTCCCAAACCAAAATCCCCTGCCTTGACATTGTTGAAGGTGAGCTTAAGTAGGGCAAGACACATGCTGTTCTTACAGCTGTATTTGTTCAGGTGCACAGTTCCCAACTGCGTGGGGCTACCCACTCCCAGTACTAAATGCCAGAAGACAGAAAAAGGGGAAATAGGTAGGGAGGAGAATTTTATTTAAAGGTCCTGCTATTGTTAGAACATTTACAGTAGCCAAAAGCATTATAATTAACAGTATCAAACATATGATTTTCTCTTCCTTGCCATAAAAGAAAACAAATTATATTATTGCTTCATGGTTATAATGTTCAGATTTGACTGTGTTTAAGAAACAGAGGAGTGCCCTCCTATTTCTTTTCAAAGAACTGCAGGCTCTACCTTTTTTTTTTTTTTTAAAATTCTCATAGAGTCCTTATTAAAGAAAATAAATGTTAATGGATGCCTCTAGCAGTATAATTAAAACTTTCTGGCTTGATTAAAGTATGCAAACTGTCAACTGCTACACCGTAAGAGATTCTGCCATTGACATTTTGGAATATGCAATGCATTCAGGGGAAAATATCCCAAAAGGGGTTTACTTTCTTCTAAGGAAGCATAATTCATGACAAAATTTAAAGAAGAAAACCATAAAGTGAACTAAAATAAACAAGAGACTTGTAAGTATGAGTGAAATCTTGCTAATGTTCAACCAAAAATTGATGCTCTATTCCCAAGACAAGGCATTATACATTTATATATAAATAATGAGATGTTATATAAAAATGTATGTGCTACAGACAGCATTGGTATCTGGGCATCTGCCTTGCTTGCTAATGAGGCTACGACACTGGAGTCAGTCATGTTGCTAAGGAATATGTTCTTGTGTGCATTTCTGAGAGATTTCAAGATCTGGGTGTTTCATTCAAAAGAGGAGGGTTGAGAGAAAGGGGGAAGTATGAGTAGGTGTGTGAAACATGAAGTAATAGGTAGGGAGGCCATAGTGATGTGCAAAATGATTTTTAATCATAAACACATAAAGTGTGTTTTAATACAAATTATGCTTTCATCAGAGAGTGAAACTCTCTGGTCAGGTCAAAGGAGAGTAAAAATCATTCATTTATAATAACTTGCAGAAGCTGGAAATTGTTCACATAAAATGACAAGAGAATATAATTCTATCATGCAATTCTCTGTAACAGTCCTACTTTCTTATTTTTCTTTCCTGGTTCGGTCTTTGTTTTTTTGTTTGTTTGTTTGTTTCTTTGTTTTTGTAAGTGACTCTGGAATTTATCCAATTTTCTTTAGAAAAAAATTACACTTTGAATTACTTTACTGAGTTCTTTTAAGTGACTCCGGAATTTATCCAATTTTCTTTAGAAAAAAATTACACTTTGAATTACTTTACTGAGTTCTTTTCACTGTACACAGACACAGGAAACATAAGAAACAAAAAGCAACCCTATAACGTTCTGCTTTTTGCTTTTTTAAATGTATTTATTCAGCTCAGGTCTGCAGCTTGTTAGGACTAAGATCTGCATTGCATGAGACAGACTGTCATAGGTGAAGGTGTGATACTGCACTAAGTGAGTAAATTCAAACATCATGCTACATCTTTTATCTAGAACTATTCAGGTAAATCTATCTACACAACTGTAAGCCATGTCCAACATCTGTATATTTGTGCTTTGGGATATTGTAACTGAGACTCTTAGTGTGAACATGAAGCAGTCGACCAAGATTTGATGGGTTTTAAGTCTTCTGAATCCCAGATAAACAATTCCGTTCCTACTGTCAAACAATTCTTCTGTTATAGCTTTGCACATAGCACTCCGCTACTGGATCTTCTGAATGCTGATCCTAACATTCTTCTGTATTAACCAACCCTTGCCTCTGGATTCCTAAGTACAGCAGGTTTTAAAGACTTTTCAGACAAATCTAAACCCCCAAAAATTGTTTGTGCTAAGCCACTTTGCAATTGCATGAAAAATCCTTCCTACTGGTAGCGCCTTAATAGATAATGGATCTATTGTGACTGTGACCTGTAGTGTGCATAGATTCACCTCCTTCCTTTTCTGCTTAGATGATAATAGGTGCATCAAGATGAGCCACCTGGAGCCCTCCTACATCAGGATGGTGGCCTAATTCATCTGGCTTTGTGCTAGGTCTCATTTAGTTTAAAATTGGGTTCTTTTCTGGCATGAATCATACCAAGCAGAAATAGCCCTTTGGAATGCTTTATATACTTTCTCTCACTATTTTTATTTAAAGATGTCTCTGGTGATTCAAATTTAACTATGGTTCAACTCTGAAACTTCTGCCATATGTGTTTCCCTGAGTTGTTATGTAATTTCTCATAGGCTGAAGAACTTCACTAATTAATATTTTTTACTTGAAGCAATTTTTTTAATGAAGTGGGAAAAATAAAAAACTGGAGGAGAATGGGTGTTGTTTATTTTATATTCTTTGAGAGCCATAAGGTTATGTGCTACCTTGTAAATGGGCCATGAGTTTATTTTCCCTCAAGAAGCAAAATGTTCCTGGAACACTACAGGGAAAATGGGTTTCAAGGCTCATTTCTAAATTTAGAACTGTCATTAATTGTCAACTTCTGTGACAATCAGTGTTTTTTAATGATTGCTTTCTAACGGATGTTTCCACTTTGAAGATGCGTTTCTCTTTTGAGCTTTTGGGGACATAATGATCTTGGGAAAACTGAAATGTTGTCTTTGCCCTGTTCTAGGATGAGGATGATGTTAAAAACCATTGCTAATACCATCTGTAACTAAACAAAGCACTGTAATAAGTGAAAGAAAGAACAAGTCAGTAATTTCCAGATTTTTAATAGATGTCACAAATATGTTCAGGCTTTAACAGCTTTAGGTATTCTACTGAATTTATTACAGGTGGAACTTTTCCCTGTGTAGAGGAAGAATAAAAGAAAGTGGTCAGTATTTGAACTTGAAAAGAATTTGCAGATAGTATCTGTCAGAAATTTCGGATTATCCATTCCAGTTTGTTATTTCATTGATTTCTCACAATTGCCTTTTCATTTTTCACTGTTGTCCTGTTTTGGGCTGGACTGGCCACTAAAACAAAGGACAGATGCTCTCTGTAACCTCTCCCCTGCAGAGAAGGGAGAGCATCTCGCTTCAGAGGAGAGGAGAGAAAATGAGAGAGACTTGGTCTTACTAAGTTGCTTACTTAGTAGTTGAAAACTACTTTAATGAAATATTAATAATAAAATAATAAAAAGAAAATATTAATAAGAAAATACTGAAATATATACAGCCCCTATTGAGCTCCTAGGATGACGATCATGTCACTGGCAGGCACTGGGAAAGTCTGAGACTGGACTCAGCAACGGACGGGAACTAAATTCCAGATCTGGATTCAGGAGCGCACAGATCAGGATCAAAGGCAGATGAATATGAGCCGGCAGTGTGCCCAGGTGGCCAAGAGAGCCAATGGCATCCTGGCTTGTATTAGAAATAGCGTGGCAAGCAGAAGTAGGGAGGTGATTGTGCCCCT
>VZSZ01006385.1:219060-360353 GCA_013398815.1 Ibidorhyncha struthersii
GAGGTTGGTGCTGGTCTCTTCTCACAGGTAATTAATGACAGAACAAGAGGGAATGGCTTCAAGCTCCAACAGGGTAGGTTTAGACTGAGCATTAGGAAAGAATTTTTCACAGAAAGGGTGGTTGGGCATTGGAATAGACTGCCCAGGGAGGTGGTTGAGTCACCATCCCTGGATGTGTTTAAGAGACGTTTAGATGTGGTGTTGGCGGATATGGTGTAGGGGAGAACTTTGTAGAGTAGGGTAGATGGTTGGACTCGATGATCCCAAGGGTCTCTTCCAACCTAGACAATTCTATGATTCTATGATTCTATTCTATGAACAGACAGAGTCGTCCTTGGACCCCAGCCATTGAAGAAAGAGGACTGACCCCGTTGATCTATCAGCCTTTATACTGAGCATGAGGCAGATGGGGTGGAATGCCCTGTTGGTCAGTTTTGGGTCACCTGTCCTGTTTGCTTCTCCCCACAGGTGCGACCCCTCTGTGCTCTTCCGTTTCCGACCCTCCAACGGGGCAAACAACAAACTTGACTGGCCTTGGGTATTACAGCAATAAGTATAAGCAGGAGCCTCTCTACATACCATCCTTTGGCATAAATTATAAACAATCAGCTCTTATCGCTGTGGAAGTGGACACTCTGAAAAATATGCCTTTAATTTCAAAGACTTCAGTTAATTAGAAGAGGCTTAGCTGCAAAGTAAAATTACTGAAAAGAAAATTGGTTCTGTTTTACCTCAAACCAGGATTGTGTAAGGGAGAAAAGTAGTGGAATTGTAGACCAAAAGATGCAAATATTTACCAAAAAAGGTAAATTTTATAGAAAAACCTGAAACTATTTTTTCTCTCTCAGTCACAGAGGTGATCAAATTAAGAAAAAATTTCACCTCCTTTAAAGCAGCTGTGTGACTGAAATAAGTTGTATATAAACATTTTCTATACGTGGTTTGTTGTTCAGTAGCCTAATTAATACATTTTAATTAACATAATATATTGCCTGAAGAATGACCTGTGTTGTACAGAAGGGATTGTCAGATAAATATAAATTGGTACCCACCCACCAGTTTTTGAATAATGAAGTGAAGCAAAAAATTTGTTCCCTTCAGTTATGATTTTCGCAAAATTGTATGTAGGAGCGCAGTTATGAAATTTCTGTTTTGCTGTCTTTATATCCCTCCTCAGTTGTTTTTTTTCTGAGGTGAAATGTCCTGGTCTAGTTAGTCTGTTGTTTTGCAAACATTTAAAGCCAGCATTGTCCCTGAATGGTGTAATCACAGTATCCCCCCATTCATTTAATCCCTGTCCCCATGCTGCCTTATCGCTTGTTTTGGCACAAATGTTTGTATGACCATATGGTGCACCTAATGATGGAACTGATTCAATTTATTACTATTGTTTTTAACCAGATTTTTTCCCAACCAGAATAGTTTCCAACTCATTTATTGTTCGGCTACATGGTCTCCTAGGGCATCTTACGTAAGCTTTTCTATATCTCCTGGTTGGCCTGGCCTTTACATTTTTACTTTTTCTATTATTTTTTTTAGTTTGGGTGACTTGAAGTTATAAATATGACTTCTGTTTTGTGATCAGTTCTTTTATATATTTCTCTAATGCTCTAAACTTTTCCTTGGTGCTGAGGAAGGAGCTTATATTCCCACAGAATCCAGTTTTTATTTTTTATTAGTTGTAAGTATTTTAGAATCCATGCCTATGTATATATTCTTAGGGATTTTTCCCCCTCTATGTATTAATTTGTATTTATTCGTACTGGATGTTAGCTGCAATTTTATTGCCAAGTCGTATTGCCTTGTGAGATCCTTCTGCAGCCTTTTGTAGTAAGTTCTACTTTTGATTATTATGAAACATTTAGCACAGACATTTTAGTATTCAACCATACTTTGACATGATATATGTACATCTGCAACACAGGTCCAGGATATCTTCCTTTGAGACTTCACCGCTAAACACGTCTGTTGTGCAATCTTATAATTCATTTCTGCCTTTGCTTTCTTGTTTAACACTTTAACAAAAGGACCTTCCTTTTGCTTTCAAGACAAAATAATTTTCTTTCAAGTGAAGGCAAAGGCTTTTTTGGCCTTTGCTGAGGACTGTTTGAAGTGTTTGGAAGTCCACGTATACTATATCACGAGGATTTCTCTTCAGATATTTACTGATTCCTTTAAAAAACACTAATATTGTTTGTGGGCCATGACTTTCATCTGTCATACCCTGTTTTTCCTGTCTTTTTTGGTAAATAATCAAAGCGTATAAAGTACATCTGATTACTGCTGTACAAAAGTGTTTTCTGCACAATTGATTAATTTTGTTAAAATGGAAAAGCTGGCTTTTTAGTTGACTGAAAACCTGGGGCTAAGTTGATGGAAGGGATGATTCTTTTAAAGAATATAAGTCCTTATTCTGACTTGTAGTGATACTGGACATCCAGAGATGCATCTTTCATTATTCTAAAACATAAATCTCTCTAGTTTTTCTTTACAAAGAAATAGAGGGCAGAGATACTACTATGGGTTAGTGCGGTAAATCTAATCCCAGAATAAGATAGTACTAAGCAAGCTAGTGACAGCCATTCAGTTTCTCAAAACAACCTATAGCTTTGAGATTTAAGTAAGAAATCAGGAAATAAGGTCTAGTAGTGAAAATGTGTTGTACTGTATATATCTGGGATGACTGAGTGAGTCATATTGTTGTCAGTGTTTAAATACTACCTCTTTATTTTCTATTTGGCTTGCTGGGGGGATCGGTGAGTGTGTGCATGCGTCCTTTAACATGTCCAGGTTAAGCTTGGTAGATCCAAAGGTTCCCTGTGACAAAATGAGAAGCAAGATGTTGAGAGAAGAGACAGATATGGAGGGGAGCATCCTTTCAAACAGCTGAAAAAATAGAAATAGTTTCCTTTTATGTTCTTCAGACCACACTGCAAGAATGGGGTTGATTAACAGAGTACGAGATTTCCCTGAGAGAGTCTTCCCAGTTGATTAGAATTTTTTTCCCAGCTTTCACTGAGTCTTAGGTGATGGTAATTTGTCAGAGAGGTTGGGCTGGTTTTTAGTGGCTCAAGGAACTTTTTTTTCTTGCAAAGCAAAGGAATAACATGTGAAGGAGAGGAGAGAAATACAGGCTGAAAGTAAAGCCAAATTAATCAAGATGGAACAGAATAAGAGACAAGAAAACCTCACTGAGAGTAACAGGCTTAAGTATCACATTCTGTAGGTTCTTTTGTTTAAATGCAGTCTTTTAAGATTCAAGGGACAGTGATAAAAAAAAGCAAATGGAGCAAGGAAACTGAGTTGAAGATACAGATTAAAAAAAAGGATACATGAAGAATGAGGAGGTATCAACCACTACAATTTGGAGAATAGCAGAATTTTCTGATATCCATTGTATGCTTAGTAGCCTTAAATTCTAGTTTTATTTATAGTTTTTACAGTGGATTTAATGTCATTTATTTTAATAATGCTATGTAAGATTTGTATCAGAGCAACTGAAAGTAGCATTTTGTTTTGTTTATTGAAACTGTATTATTAAGGCAGTGTTATTTGGGGTTAAATATTCACTGCCTGGTGTGCCTTTGAGAATTTATTCTTGTAAGATTGCTTCATGTGAAATCTCTTAAAAGACATTGTTCACACCTAGTTCATTAAATGACCCCATTCAGTCTTACCAAAGACTAAGACTCAGAATTTCAAATCCAGTTTTCTATCCATGTATATGCAAGTTGTCTTAAATATGAATTTCCTGCTTTGACTATATAGCTGGAACATCCATTAAACCATATGAAAACATTAATATTCCACATGGAAGTGCATTTTGTATATGCATTTAAGTTTCACTTAAGTACTGCACCACAATTATACTTAAGATGCATTTAACCAAATAAAAAGGGATTTCCAAATACAGAGAAAAAGCCTTTGATGATTAACCCAGACTACCACCGTTCTTAAATTTTCTTACTTCAAAGCAAGCCCTGCAGAAGAAACTTTGAGGAAATTTTCTCCCTGTAATTTCTAGATTGGGCTTTTCTGTGGTTACAGACAAAATCCAAATAGCCCACAGTGGAAATAAACCTCCCTATTAACCTCCTTCCAATTAGGGCCAACAAAATTTCTTTTTTCTTTCATGAAAGAGGATCTTGTTTCGTTTTCAGTTTGCTTGGATAGCTGCTTTATGGGCCTTATCTTTTAATTGCTGAGATATGTACATGTTAGATCCAGTAGCTGCAATAGAGAAAGATTATAAGCTATCATGATTACTGACACACTTGACAAATTCAGAATCTGTTGACCTTCAAGTGTATTGGAAAGCCCATCTGTTTGGACAGGCTTTTGCCTTATAGGGGGCATTCTTTGTCTAATTGCAGTGTTATCTCTTTTGTGATGTTAACTAAAGTAAGTTTCATATGCATGCACAAAGTGCTGTTTAGTGGGTAAGACGGACTGTTTTTCTCAAGTCCTTTCCCCAAAAACCTCGTACACGTTTGAGTGTAATGTATGACTGTCTCTGCCACTGACTGGAGACCCATGTAGCTGAAATTGTCTTCCTAAATGAAGGCTAAGGGAGAAATTTTGACAATTCCACCACCATTTCATTCTTTTAATAGGTTTACTATTGGCTGTCCCAGTGCATTAATTTACAATGAAGCTGAACTGAATTAGTCATATCTATAAAAGCTCTTCAGGGTTGCACTTGTTATACTAAACTGAGATATTTCCAGCTGGAATGGCAGCTTGTGAGGCTTTTTTGGCAGAAATGTCATGTAATTTACCAATAGGTGCAAAATAAGAGTTACTTCCAATTTGTTTTACAGGTCTTACTACATCAATGATAAGTGCATTTGCTCAGGGCAGTTGGGAAAGTTCATCAGATGCTGCTAATACAGTTTACACAAAACACCATGTTCAGCACCTTGCTGTACCAATTTTACATGGCAAATGGAATCTTCCTCAGGCAGCCTTTTATGTAATGGGGTTCAGTAACTGTTCAGGCATATTATTGTTTCAACAAGGTCAAAATAAATGACTGTCATCTCTGCTTACACTCAGTCTTGGTCTTGAAAGCCAGAAAATTCAGTCACTGGGGCTTCATTTTCCAGTTTTGACTATTGAATATTAGCATGTATTTTCCCCTTCTTCTCTTTGTTGATTATGAGGATATTAAGAGCATACATGAACATGAAGAGTTTCCCTTGTGAATCAGTTACAATGGTATTTAGAGTTAAATTTTTCTATGTTCTTAACAAATTGTGTCTTTACTTTTTCTCTTGTGAATCAGTTACAATGGTTAATTTCTTATTATTTTCTTATATTTTTATAAGAATCTTTATCTTCTTATAAATTTCTAATTTCTTCTCTAATTAATAGAGTTAATTTCTTCTAGGTTCTCAACAAATTGTGGCTTTGCTTTCAAAGTGTTCAGTTTCAGGTGCTTAGCTAGACCATAACTTTAAAGGTGAAAGCAGGGGATTTTTGTTAACTGAGCTAGGGTGAGGTCTGTTTAGGGAAAGGTAAAACAGTTATTGGGGGTAAAGGCTACTTGAACATAGAAGTGGGAAAAATCAGGTTAGTGAGAGCAGCTATTTCAAGCAGTGTGTGTTTACTTCTCACAAGATTACGTATTAGTATTCCTGATCCCTGTCAGACCTACCAAAACCAGCATTTGATAGATTTTCAGGTATTAACCTCTGTGAAAGTGGCTGCTACAGCTGGAACTAAGGATTATAACTGAAATTGCTTTTACTTAAACACCACATTTTGTATCATCTTTACCAAAATGTCTCTTAGAAATTATTACTGTCTTGCTTATCCCGATATCAAAGACATTTGGGTTTACATTCACCACTTGATATGGCATTTCTTCATATGACCATCTATTTTTACTCCTATTCTACTATTATTTCACCTTCTGTTAATTCCTCCAGTGGCTTCAGAATTAATAACAATGATATGTTATTTTTGATGTCCAATGTACTCCTAATTCCAAAATTCCAAAGTATAAATTTAATGAGTCTTCAGCAACTAATGAGGTGAAAGAGTTTTCTTTTTCCCCCCAAAAAAATCTCCATCCTTTTCTGAGCTATATTAACATGAGTTTGTTTAGATGTTTTTTTTTTTTTTTTTTAATTTTGGTAAACAAACATACCTAGGGCCTAGTGATGTGAGTGATTTCTTATAGATGAACTTTTCTGTCCTTCGAGTTGCATATAAAAATCAGTGAATCCAGGCATCCATGCTCTAACCTCAGATGCTGAATGGGAGCTACTGGTTTGAACCATCACCCTTTAAACTGAGATGCATAAATTGAGAGCCTTTTGATTCAGCAGGGTCAATGAATAAAGTCTGCAGTGATCAACTCAGTAAAGAGTAGTCTTGGGAGCTGTATGATCTCAGGCCAGGCTTTATTTTTTTTACCAAAAGCCCTTGAATTCATTTTGTTAAAGTAGGTTAAGTTGCCCAATGTTGTGCTATGGACATTAGAAGTCACAAGCTTTGATAAAGGACAGAACCTTCCACAGTCTCAAACAGACTAGAAGGTTTACATTCCTTAAATTTTATGAAGAAGGATATTTAAAAGTCAGTAATTATCATCCTTAGCAAAAATTTTAACTGGTTAAAAATTGGATGAAATAAAGTTGTACCCTCCAAAAAAATTCTGACAACTAAAAAATAGCAAAAATATCTACTTTAAAAGCAAAAAACCTACTTCAAAATCTGCTTTGAAAAATTTAAAGTAAATCTACAGTAAATCTACAGTAAATCTAAAGTAAGTCAACTACATTCTACTAAAAATCTGAATTTAGCTATCTTCACTTAGAAAAAAAAAAAACAAAAACAAAAACAAACTGGAGGCAATGGAGCACTAGGGCCTAAGTTATGATGTGACCTAATGGGAAACACAAAAAGTAGTATATAAGCGCAGTATATAGAAATCTGGATTTTCCTGACTTTTCAGGCACTTAAAATCATAATTCCTATTTTGTTATAAATATTTAATACATCGTATATGATTTAATTTGTCATCTTTGACTATTGCAGTAGGTTTTCACAAAAATGATTCCAGACTGTGAATTTGTTCAGTTCTTGGCATTGGCTTTATTTTTTCCAAGAGACATTGGCATTGTGCAGGGTTCTTGATCAAAAAACTTCCCTTTTCTAATTTCCAGAGTCCTTCTCTTTTCATGTTAATTGTGTGACTCTTAAAAAGCACAGTTGATGTGGTGAGCGCTACAGTATAAAGGAGCCCATGCAGGGTGCAGAAAAATAGTATGCTGAGAGCCAAAGATGACTGCCTTTTCTTACTAAGAAAGTGAACCATGAGACCCAACAGAAATTGTTATATCTCTTTGAGGTGTATCCTTCCAAATAATAAATTACAAAATATGTCTGTCCAACTGAATCTTAATCCAGTTGAGCACAGATCTCTCTAATGAAATCTGAAATTAAAGAATACAGTGTCCTGACAAGTTGGAAGTGACAGAATGCAGGTCCTGCTGTTGCTGCCTTAATTACTCAGGGTTAGTGATGACTACATTACAACCCCATATGACTTTCTCAAAAATAGATCAAATTAGTGAAAGGAATAATTGAATTCCTTGACTTGTTTCTGAAGATTTTTCTTCTCCCTCTACCCCAGGGTACACTTGTGTGTAGTTTGATCCTAGCAGCTCAGGTGCACTTTAATATATTAGTAGCTGAAATGCTGGCATCTGAAAACAATATCCAAGTCTGTGTGGTTTTTATACTGTTATCCTCTCAATTTATGTGCACATCACAAGTCACAACTTAGACCTGAGGCTACATTTATTACTGCTTACAAAGCCATGTGTTTTATCCTAATTTCTTAGAGATCTCAGATGTTGAGAAGAAGATTGTACTGTTGGTGCTTATGGCATTTTACAAATTAGGAAATGTATGGTGTAAGCAAAAGGTCATTGCAAGACGTTTCTGTTGACTTAGACTCTTGTCAAGCTGAAGGATGAAAAGGACCTGCCATCACCAATCATGCCCCTTGTTGGATGGAATTATTTATACCTTCTTAGTGTTTTCTTAGTGTTAGGTAGTTTCTCTAAAGCAAATAAACATGGTGAGCTATAACAAAGGCTTTGAGTGTATAAAAGTATATAAGCGTATAAAAGTGAAAAGGTATCTTTACTCCCAGCTGAATGACAACCATTAAATGCAGCTCAGGTTGTTCCAGTGAACATGTCAAAAGGAAGTATCCACTTTGGCAAAGGGAGTATTTCTGTAGTTGTAAAACAGTTAGATCCCTTTTTATGCAGAAGTCTGTTGTTGGGTCTAGTGAAAGTACTGAACATGATACTGAACAAGAAGTGAGCCTTCTTTTTCATCCTCCTTAATGGTTTGAAAATCTTTCAAGTATTTTAAACATTCAGTGAAAGATAAGAACACGTGGTGCTGTATGCGTTTCTGGCTAATGCGAAATGAAAATTTTCCACTTGAACTGTAGCTCCTAAGTGAGAACTGCTAGGATTTTCCCTGTTCTTCCTGAGTATCTGATAAAATTGTCCATTTGATCTCAGCCTTTCCTATTTCTGTTTTTACTGGATTGTCAATAGTCTCCAAAACTTTACAGGCTTTGGAATTTAACCACAGGTTCTTCAACATGCTGATTTAATTTCACATTAGTGAATTAGTGGTAGTTTAGATAACCTTATAAGTGTTGCTAACTCATACTATTTGAATGTTTGTCCATATCTGTCTTTAAGAACAAATAATAAGCATATAAAACATTAAGAGCCTTTTCAAGTCATGTTAATTATCAGGAATGATTTTGTAGTTAAGACATTGCACAGGGATTCATAAGGCGTAAGTTCATTTCTTTGCTCTTCCATGGACTTGCTGTGCTGTATTCCATTTTTTTGTATCGACATTTTAAAGACAGCTAATGATGGTTCATGTTGCCTAAATCATGTTGACATTTACTATTTCAATCCATATGATTTGTCTTTCCAGTTGTCCTTAGCAGCACATTTTATGGCAAGAGACAAAATTACTAAGATAATGCTGTGTCATTGTAATAGAGAAGTAGTGCAAATGTAAACTACGTTCTCAAAAGGTTATTGATTAGAAATGTGTTTAGCAAATATATGGTCTGAATTTATACAAGTAACTTCTCTAACTTTGTAAACCTTGGCATTTGTGTCTCAATTATGGCTGTGTAAAATATGGAACAATAATGTTTATTGTCTCATTGACACATTCAATCAAAGTATAGGCTTGTATCTAAAGTGTAAGAATTTAAAGAGGCAAATCTCAGATTTTACTGTTATTACAGGCATTATGTAAGAAAAAAATACTTAGATTTGCTGTTTTTTAAGTATTCTGTACATTCTTAAAACTATAATCACAAGTATATTCTGAAACATAGTTTGTTAAAATCGTTTACATCAAAACCAAATCATAGCCCAGAAAAAGGCTTTCTATGCAAAATTAAAGGCACATTTTTTTATTTACCTCGGATCCCCTCTGTGAAGAGAAAATATGAGAATCTCTGAGACTGTTAATCTTCAGAATTTCTGTGATGACTAATGCCAGAGTTGGGCCCTAGAATTCTTGGACCATGTGCTTTGTTTTACCTTCATTTTTACGGATATGTGGATAACACCACTACTATTTCTTCAAATATCAGAAAGTCACCAAGAAGAAAGTCAGCACTTAAAAAACATTTTACAATAGTACTTAGATTGATGTCCACTAATATATATTATTGTTTCAGATTTTTTTTTTCAAAACTTACTTCAAGGTTCAGACTTCCAGTGTTAGATTTACATTATCTTTTCCTGCACACTATTGTCCCATCAGAGGAGGGCCATGAAGATGACCAGAAGGCTGGAGCACCTCTCCTACAAAGACAGGCTGAGAGAGTTGGGGTTGTTCAGTCTGGAGAGGAGGAGGCTCCAGGGAGACCTTATAGCAGCCTTCCAGTACCTAAAGGCGGCCTACCGGAACAGGTGCAGAGGGACTCTTTGTCAGGGAGTGTAGCGATAGGACAAGTGGTAATGGTTTTCAACTAAAAGAGGGTAGATGTAGATTAGATAGCAGGAAGAAATTCTTTACTATGAGGCTGGTGAGACAGTGGCACAGGCTGCCCAAAGAAGTTGTGGATGCCCCATCCCTGGAAGTTTTCAAGGCCAGATTGGATGGGGCTTTGAGCAACCTGGTCTACTGGAAGGTGTCCCTGCCCATGGCAGGGGGGTTAGAACTGGATGATCTTTAAGGTTCCTTCCAACCTAAACCATTCTATGATTCTATTATCTTGCTATATATCATTAAATCTAAGTAGGAATGTTAAGTCCAAAACTTTTTGTATCAGTATATGTTTTCTTTCCTATAAGATGGATTCATAGCCTGAATTTAACACAGCTACATCTTTTTAAGAGGTTGATCTTGAAAATATAAGGACAGAGATGAAATCCTGGCCTCATTAAATTCAGTGGAAATAGGATTTCATTCTGCTGTTTCAACCCTATGGAATCCCTTTTCTTTTCCATTCGTATAATTATCAAGTTACTGTCGTGAAATCAGACCTACATAAAGAAAGCACGTTATGACCATCCAATATTATAATTTATGTATAAAATATTGAATTCTTGCTCTTCGTTTTGGCAAAAGAACCTCATTTTCTACCAGATGATCTGAAGTCAAAATAGGTCAGTTGGCATAATAAAGATATAATAAGGCACTGTTAAAAATACCTGAAAATTCCAGTTTTGAACAGAGCTGTGGGCTTCTTTCTTCCACTTTCACAACATAAATAATTTATGTTATCCAGGTGTGATGAATATTAAATGATCTATGGAAGAAATCATATTAACAGACTTCTTTTATTATTAGAATGACTGCAGGGAATTATGGTCAGTCACTTGAGTGAAAGATGTGTAAAGGAAAGTAATAAAATATGAAGATTGGATAATGAATCATTTCAATCAGGTTTGAAAATAATAAACATACAGAAGCTAAAAAGCTAGCACTTTGACTAATGGAGCCATGAATTTCCTACTCCTTGAGGGCTTAATTCTTCCTTCTACTGGACACATACAGTTGCAAACATCATGTCATTCTGTGAAAACACATCTATACATTGAGAAATACAGCTACTTTATTTTTTACCTTTGGGCATTCACCTTGAACTGTAAAAGGATGTCAAATTAGAGTGCGCTCAGATTCTTGTGACAAAAATCTTATCCTAACCAGTTATTTCCTTAAAAGAATAACTCAGTCAATGTTAATGTTGTTTTGGCTTGATGGCTACTGAGAAGATTTACTTACCGAGGAAAGATAGTATCTCTGTCTGATATGTAGTATGTAAAAGGTAACATTCTGGTTTTCCTCCTCATCGTGACAAATTCCTAGATCAGGATGAGACACTATCTTCAGAACACGCTTAATCCTCTGACTCTATTCTTTTGATGTGCATTATATAAATACTGTATAATACATAATTGAAATGATATGGTTATTTGGCACAGTAGCAACAAACTTTAAAATCATTGGCATGTCATCTGTTCTGATCCTTGTCTCTGAAAATGCAGGTCATTTCCTGTATCACAGTATATTAACTATAAAACTGGTTAACGGCAATTTTAGTCTGCTTCATAACTGCGTTAAAATCTATGACACAAAAACTTTACTAGGTTTAATTACTCTTATTAAATACTAAATGTACCTAAAATATCATTCCTTTCATATTTTTGCTTGGTTTGTGGGTTGCAATCTCTGCTTTGTGCCCTTTTATTTAACAGTTTCTCTCCCTTCCGCTCAAATAATTTTATTTTCTGTTTTTAATTTCTTTTTCCACAGCCTGAAGAAAACTCAAAATAAAATGGGGAAATATTATTAGAATTGTCACTTTGAATCAAAGTTTCCATTCCCCAAAAGCATTTTTAAGGTGAACTTTATTTTTGTTTTTCTTATGGAGCTCACTTTTTCCAGATAACACAGGAAAAGGGGTTGCTGACTTCTTTTTCAGTTCAGAATAAAAATGGATTACAAGAAGCCCAAAGCTAAGTACCAAACTATTCTATACTAACTTGACCTATACTAATAGCAGGTCAAGAATGACAAATCCCACCTCATCAGTGACCTTGAACAAGTAACGTTTTACCCAACTCACTGGGAAGTGCTTAAGGATGCCGTATGTTAGAAAAAGATGTTTATTGCCTGGCAATCATCAATGGGCTGAAACTACTTGTGAGCCTTATTTTTTTTTTTTTTTTTTCTTCCAGGAACAACATTACCTACTAAAAGTATGTTCTTCTTGTGTTTTCTTAAAAGGATTGATTTGTTCTCTGTCCAGTCAGTAGGCCTAGTCCAATGAGCTAAGCACACGTCTGGGAACTGGAGGTGGGGGTGTTTACCACTCTTACTCTGACTTGCATTACAGTTCTAGAAAGAACATATACTTCTTTATGTCTCACTTTTTTCCTGTCTGAGAAACAGGCTATTATCTTACAGGCTGTTTAATGTTTTGTCTGATGTTGGCAAACAAGTTGTCTCAGTGGTATAAGTATATGAAATAGAAAACATTATATACTTACCCTTTTTCTGTCCTAGCCCTTTATAGACTGGACCCAAGATGGCCCACTTTGTTTCCTATACCTTTCCTATGCCTTTATTTCTATGCCTATACCTTTATTTTCTACTACCTTATATCAAGGCAGCATTTGGGTTTATAAATGGAAAATAAAGTATTCTTGTTGAATGAAAAGGCTATAAAATGTCTGGGAGAGAAAATGTTTGACAATGTATGCCTATTCTGAGGATGTCTATCAATGCCCTCATATTACCTAACACATCTAACAGTTGCATCTTTGGCATGAAAATAGAGTCTATCTTTCCTGAGTAACTATGATGGGAGTATCATCATGTATAAGGCAATTTCTGTCAATTCACTTATTCTTGTAGAAAGATGTTTGAGATCTCCAGTCATTCATAGTTCTACTTCCTTCATAATTTTTCTTACCTTTTGGTTTTTATTTACAGCCCAAAATGATTGTGATTTTTTCAGACAACTGCCTGTGGCTCTTTCGCAAGTGACCTGTAATGTCTTATTATTATTTAGGCATTGTATAACAGCCAAGTATAATTTGTGTTTACATCTCAAGAAAATACAAGACTTGTTACTCCAGAAGAACTGAGAGACCAAAAATAGACAAATGTCTTTGTGTTTAACTAATTGAAGACAGTAAGAATATGATTTTAAATAATTGTTTTCATATGCTTTTCGATTCTTCATTAGTCATTATCTTTGTGTGCTTTGTACTAACTACTACAAGAAGGACATAATTTATGTGCAGAAACTGTTGACTTACTAGATAGAATATTTGAGACATCACACCTAATAACGTTCCCATCAGCTAAGGTGTAAATTACCATTTCCTGCATCTTGGAGGTAGAATTCAAGAAGGACTCAAGTACAAGCCAGCTAAAATTTCCTGACCAATACTGAAACATTAACTGATACCTAAAAGAGAAGTAGCAGCTCTTCCTAGAAAGTATCAGCGGGAGGGAAGTGCAGGAGTGTCATTTGATGGAGAGAAAGGAAGGGTGGATAGACAGACATAGCGGCAGAACTGCAATATAGGTATTTTATCATATTTGCGGGCTTTTCTTTTAAAAAAGAAATCTTGTGATAAAGTGAAGTAAATGACTGTCTGAAGAGTGGTGCAAAACAGTTATATCTAAATGTATCTGGGATGAGCAGTCACCCTCATATAATTCCGTAGCAAGCAGCCTCAAGGTGCATGTTCTAAAGGGAAAAGGCCACACCTCTAAGAAAAGTCTAAATCAGTTAAACTCTATTTAACAAGTTTTTCTTGGACAACAAAACCTACTGTAGGATGTGGTATGCTCTGGTACTCCTGCTGAAGAAGAGATATCACTTTAGAGCTGGAAAAGTAGCTGGTGGGCAATATACACTGGAAGGACAACTGCAGCTTTGTTGAGGCCTTGCTACAAAACAAGATAAAATGTCAGACTTTACAAGCTTTATGGGTTACCGTAGCAAAAGGAGAGAACTCCAGTGTTACTATTTTTGCACTTTGGGAAAAAGGAAGCTGGTTATTGACTGTTATCTTCTTTTTCCTTCCTTGGGCATTTTCTTTTCTTGAAGTAGTATTTTGTTAAGCCTCTTTAGAATACAACAGTATAGCTCACTGAGCCCTGAGACAGTTCTGTTTAATTTGGGGTAAGTTTTTCAACTGGGCATTCATCTTTGATCCTCAGAATTGAATTTTGCCTTTTCTGCGTCCAGTTATGAGTTGGAAGAGGGGGGTGCTGAAAAGTCTAAATCCTCTCACTGCATTCTCTTGCCTTCAGACATTCACCAGTAAAAGGTTTGGGGTTTATAGCCTTAGGTAAAAAGGTTTATACTTTTTTTCTTCTCCCCAGTGAGTGTTTCTATCTACTATTAAGACATGCTTGTTATTCCTCTTTGTTTGTTAACAAGTCTATACTAGCGCTATCAGCTAACATCCCTGTCTTACCTTCAGTGTCAAGTTTGTACAATAATTTCCCAGCAGGGAGCAAAGAAGTCGTCAGACAACCAAATCTTAGTCTTGTAAGGTTGTGCCACACGAGTCAGAACTAATTGTGGCTGATGACTACTTCAAAGGAAGCTGTGTAAAATGTAAATGCACTGTGAATGGAATGGAACAGAGAACAGCAACAAAACAGCTTCAGGTGGGGCTGGAAGTCTGTTAGGGAGTTGAGTCATTCCAGCTTCATACTAGGTAGATGGCTAATATGTTTTGTGACCTTGCCTCTGTTCACCTTTTGCAAATGAATAGCTCTCTCAGGTGTCTGTTAAACTGTTCTTACAAGATTGCTTGTTTCTGTTTCCTTTTTAAAACCTATTCTGAAGTTATTTTTGTTTTTTACTACTTATTCTTTTTCCTCCCTCAAAGAAGTGTTCTGTTCCAGGAGCTGTTCACAGTTTTTACCTTTGCTTTGATCTTATTCAGTCCTTTCTTGTGCATTTGATTTGTAGTTTTCACTTTTCCTTTCAAATCACAGTTGTCTGTTGTAGCACTCACCACTGCAGACACTGGATACAAGACCTGTGCTGTAAGAATGGAAATAATATAAACCTTCTCATAACTATCCATGTCATGTCATGAGGGCCTGGAAATTAGATTGCACTCTTCATAACACTCCTGTATATGACACATTCACTACTTTTATAATGCCTTCTTTTCCCTTTGACAAAGAAGTAGTTTTCAGAACTTGAGAAATCACTGAAATCACTGAAGCATCTAACTATTGAATTGCATAACTTCGTAGTAGTCAGAAACATACACTGCTCTCCTTTGGTTAAGAGGATCCATTGAAAATGCCATCAGTATGCTAGTATTCTGTTTCCCTGTAGTATCCTTCATCCATAATCATCTATTTCCTTGTAATTCATAACAACAGAGTAACTGTGGATCCAACTTCTCAGTGAGACAAACGTAGCTCTTCTGGCACTTGATTCTCCCACTCTGGTGATAGCAAGATTCAGTAACTTAAAAGATCAAGCCTTTACTGAGGGAGTCTAGCCATTTCTTGTCTAGTGAGCCGAGTATGTAAAACTAACATTTGCTTTCATATACTTCATGTTTGCAGGACATGTTCAAATGCTAGAAAGATTAATTTTCTCGGAAGAATTTGATCCTAAGTTAATCTCTTCAGCTTAAATGTATGTATAAAGCATATATGTATGTTTTAAGCAGATACACTTTTTATATATATATACTCTAACATATATACATGTATATATATACTGTAACAAATACCCCATAGCCTTGTCTTACAGGAATATAAATGAAAAACAACAACCCATAAAGGGTTGTTTCACAGGACAGAAATAAAGTGTCTAGTTCATGAAAACATCATTAAAATATTGTTGCAAAATTTATCTTGAAAAACTGAAGTTAGTTATTTGACTATTTTTAAATGTAAAAAAAAAAGTGTGTTTTTTTTAAGTGCCATCCGGGGTTTTTTTAATGTTCTCTAGCTATATCATAGTACTGAATCTATAGAAAAAAGTAGTGTACAAAGGGTCTTGGAGGACATCATGCAGGGTAAAGGCAATAAAAGAGAGATATAGAAAGCCACATAAACATAGCAATTTAGTCACTACAGGCCAGGTTGGCTAGTCTGTTAATATTTCTCCATTCATAATAAATCCAACAAAACATCATCTCTGTTTTTCTTTCTGGCTACAAATCTATGTGATCTTTTCATTTGTTATGAATGCTTCCTTTTCAAAACTACTATGTGGAGACTCCAAAGCTCTGCAGTCACAATGAAGAACTTATGAAGCTGCTGTCCTATATTTCTGAGTGGAATAACACCTACGCACACACTGGCATCATGTGCTACTGTCAGAACATACTATAACAGTGTCATTTTTAGTGTTATTTTTGCTTCACTTAATACCAAGAAGAACTGTCCTTTTGTTCATTAGTTTTACTTCGAAAACCTAAGCAGGCTAGTTGGGGGTGATGATTTCATAGCCTGTCTGGGCCATCTGTTTCAATACTTTGCAGTCCCAGCTGTCTTCCCTGTCCAACTGGAGACCTTTGTTTTTTATCTTACCCTGGTTGACATGAAAAACAGCTTATTTTCTTCTTCGTTTCAGGTATTCACTGTGTATATGAAGTTTTATACTGCATCTCTCCTCCCTAGATTGAACAAATCCAATTGCCTGTTGACAAATAGAGAACTTGCATTTATACATCCCAGATTACTTCCAAAAGTCTCATAATTTACTCTAATCCTGTCTTCTGATATGTTTTTCAGCCTTCAAAGAGTGGTGTTTTCTGGGAACTTATTAAATATATGATTCATCATTCAGCTTCACATCATATCTTAAGATAGGCTAGGAAAACGGCTATGGCTCAAACTCCCCCCATCTTTGCAAGTAAATAGTCCCATTTTGTATATGCCTAAGTGCAACAGTAATTAAAATCATTAATGGAATTTAATAACAATCTTCTTGTGATTACGTATTTGTAGGATAAGGTTCATAAGGACTGAAGATAAAATGACAATAATAGCTCTTTTTATTAATGAGACATTCTTTTACATTTTTGATAAGTTTACCACTAACACGTTTGTAAGAGTCTTATTAAACAGACCCAAATAAAGAGTACATTAGTAGTAGTAGTAGTAGTCCAGCAATAAGAAGATTGACTTAACAGACTTATGCGTCATCACATAGGCAATATTCAGGTTCTGTTCACAGTGGTAGAAAAGTCAGTACTAGAGTAGGTCATTCAGCTGCCTGATGTATCTATAACAACTTTATACTTAAGAGCAAAATTTCAAAGCTCTCTTAATAGTATGTCTCCTTAACTCATAAATGTATGTCTTCTGGAAGTAAACCCAGTAAAATCTGTTCTACTAAACTAACCAGTTTGCAAAATTGTTTTAAAATAATTCACAGATAACAGTGTTTTCCCCTTCTGAAAATCTCACATACAGAGGTAGATACAGATTTAGCTATAAATGTGAGCATACAGACAGGGATGCCAGTTGGATTTTGAACTGTTAGTGAAGAAATGATGGTTTTTTAAGTCTCATCTGGAAAACTTCCTTGTCAGCAGTGTAAAGCTTTCTGAATGTTTACCAGGGTCAATGATTTCATTGTCCCAGACCTGATTCAAATGGAACCATTGCATAGCATAAACACCTTTATCTGCAAAAGAATTCTAAGGATCATGTCTTGTACTTCACAAGAATCCGCTGAGCTCCAAGTCACGCAGCAAGTATAAACCCATGCGCGATAAACTAGGTCTGTATCAGCTTCAGAAATGCCTGACAAATGCAATAAATTACTGGTAGTGGCTTCATGGAACACAAATTGAATAATCATAGACTTTCAGTTACTTAAGTGTAGTGCTCTACTCTGTAGTCAGTTGTCCATTTATTGGATCTTAACTCATTTATGGTTATTCGGTAATACAGAGAGAAACACAAGACAGTAAGTAAGCTACTATTTCAATAAAACTTCTAAAAGTCTTGTAAACGGATAGAAGGGAACAGACCCAGGCATAGTGCCAATTTTCCTGCTATGTATTAATTAAGTTTACTGTAGTTCTTTCATCAGTGAATAATAATGTCAGTATGTTAGTCCATTACTTTCATGGAATCTGCTTTTCTGTGTGTATAATGACTAGGAACAAAATTCATCCCTTTGGAAACCATCCTGGACCTGACAATTCAAGAGACCCTGACAATTCTCTTAGGCCTAAAGTATAAATAGTTTCAGTGTAAATTAAGCAGGTTTTTCATTTATACAATCAGGAAAACAATATATGTGTTGTGCTAAATTTGTATTTTCTAAGAGCTTTCAGGTTGCACAGCTTTTCATGAGGCTACAAGGAAGTTCTGCACTCTCTCTGTAAATTTCTCCTTGTTCTCTCTTTTTTGACTGTAGTCTCAAATATCTGGGAGGAAAAAGGTGGAGCACAGCCTATACCTAGAGGCATGAATGAAGGAGTGGAAAAAACAGAGCTTCATTTTTGTAATTGTACTGGAACTCAATATAAATATTCAGTATCTACCTTCAGGAGAGCACAGTTTATAGTTCTTTGAAATCTCAGGAAAGATTTTCCATGAGATTTTGGGCCCTGTAGGATGTAAAGTGGCTGTCCTTACTTTCCCCATGACCAAATGAAGAACAGGGCTATGAGTGTATGAACTTGACAGAGTTATGCTTTCTCTGAATGAAGCATGTGCCTAGCATGCACATGTAAAGCACCATTATGTAAAAGCTAAACTATATTAATACAATCCTGCTGATTGGAACGACATTATTATAAATGAAAAAGAGCAGTGTCGATATGAACTTCTGGATATTTTGTTGTTTTTTTTTTAATATGGAAATCTGACATAACAGCCACCAAAACTGAACTATAAATAGAAAACAAAGTGTTCCTAAAATCAAAACAATGTTCATAAGTGGTTTGAGAAGTCCAGTAACCAAGAGCTATCAAACTCAAAGGAGTTTTAAATTAAGCCCCTTAGTGTTTTAAATAGAAAGATTTGGCTCTGTTATTTAAACAGTATTCAGAATATGGATTAAGAAGAAATGGGAGATCACATGCAGATGAAGACATTCAAAATGTGATTAGCAGAGAGAGGGACTGCAGACTAATTCTTGCAAAGTGGAATAAATCAGCAAAGTTTAAGCAGGCAATATAGCTACCGGAGTTTGCACTGTCAAAGTATTCTGCAGGAACACAGAATCCTTGCAACTCAGTCCCTTCAACTACAAGGAAAGATCCAGAATGATTTGAGGCAATTTTTCCCAAATTTTAGAAAGCAACCACATTAGAATGGGCAAATATGTGGCTGTTAATCTGGCAATAAAAGCATCAGGCAAGAACAGCTATGTAAAAGTACCATTCTTAGGAAAGAGTGTGACAGTCAGTCTGAGTGCTTTCTCTTGGTATTTCTTGATCTGTTAGCCTGAAAATCTAGATTTAACCTTTTTATCAAGGACTTGCTATTTTATTACTTGTATTTTGCTTCTCTCTCCGTATTTAACTATTACTATGCTTAGTAGTATATAAATTTTATTAAGCCATATAACTAACAAAATAATAAGTAGTGCATGATAATGAATGATGCTGTCTGCAAAGTAAAGTCATAGGCAAAAAAAATATGAATTTGAGGAAAAAAAGCCTTTTTCCAGTAGAAAGAGAATCTTTGCTACAACCCCAAATCTATTTCACATTTGACCATATTAGCAATCACCCCACTTCTGCTATCAATATTTTTGTATTGGAACTTTGGATGAAGGGCCTTGGAAGTAATATGCAGAAGAGGAAGAAGACAGGAGGAGGCAGATTTGAACAGTCATTCTGTTGCTGACTTGCAGTACCACTCACTTGTAACAGTAGTGAAATTTTTGAAAGAATTTTTTGTCATCAAAATAGTCAGACAGTTTGCACAGTCAAACACCATGATTGCAAATTAAAGCACTGAAAGAAGAACAGAGGTTGGGAAGAACTAGCCTAAATTTAGAATCCCACAAGGTGCTGTGATGCCTTCGAACAGCATCTGACATCTAGCTCTCCAAAATTATAAACTTGGAGGATATTCAAATCAGTAAAAAGTAAAATACTTCTCAGTTCAATTAACCATTTTAGCAAAACAAAGCAATTCTTAAAAGTAGAATACTTACAGAGTTGAAGTTACAATAGTTTTTTATGTTTCTCAACTGATCATCCAGTTGAAATCCATCAGGAAGAGTGCTATATTGTGTAAGAGATACTGCCTCCTTTAAACTTCACAGCAATATAGTGTAGTATCATATAAGAGCTTTGCAAATACTGAAAGAAATAATTGTCATAAATTTTTCTTTTTTTTTTTTTTTTTTCATTTTATAACTATCTAGAAAATGAGCATTTTAAGAAATATTTGAATGGGTACAGTTTGTTTTGTTTCAGTCTCATTTATTACTTTTTACCCTAGAGAATATCCATGAAAGAGTGAAACCCCCCAGAACGGGTAACAATACTGAAAGCATTTTCTTAGAAAATGAAGACACTGGATCAATTTTCTGATTAGGTTGATATAGATTGGTAGGTTAAACCCACTTGTTACTGGATTACTCCCTGTCAGACTTTTGGATATTCAAAAGTGGGTTTCCATCTCTTTCTCTAACTTGAAAAGTTTTTTTGATGAAGCATTGTTTCCTGTGCATAATTCTGCATTAATTTTTGTGATATCTGCATCCATCTTTGTGATATCATTTCTGTAATTTTCCATTCAAAAATTGGCAAATACCCAAGCCTCCAGAAATTTTGTTTGATATAAAGCCAGAAATCCCAAGAGACAATTACTGCTACCAATTCCTATGAATCTATATAGAATGAATACATGCTAAATGGCTTACTGGTTTGACTACTGTCACTTAAGGACAAGTAAAATCAATTCAACAGAGTGTCACTTAATGTCTGTTCTCCCTAGACAGAAACTCTATTTGTTCCTCTGGATGGCCCAGCACGCCTTAAGATGATATGGATTTAATTCAAATGATCCTAGTCACATGCCTTCAGTCAAAACAGACATGGGGTGTAGAAATGTAAAGTGGTTAGCTGCAGGTCACTTTTCAAGCAGGCCACTGGTAAGAGGAGCTGAAGCTAGCAAAATTAAAAGAAAATATTAGAATGGAGGAAGCTGCAAACGCAGAATATGATGAATTATAGAAGTCAGCTGAAGTAATAAAGCAGAGGAGGTCATAGTAAAAACTAAGATTACAGTTACCAGTACTGAATGCAGCAGCAAATGAACAGATCAAACTTCTCAGCTACAGAATGCAGAAGGGAAAACAAAAGCAGCAGAAAACCTTGCTAACTCATGTCAATCTACTCAGCTCTTAAAGGATAATGGCAAAAGATCTCCCAAAGGAAAAGCTTATCCATTGGGACAGGCATGGTCTTCATATTCTTGAATTAGCATTGAATTAAATACCAGAAGCATTTCTAGAGTATTTCAGAGGAGAAAAGTGGAAGGAAAAAGTCTGCTCTAAAGTTTACATGTGACGTCACCAGTGGAGATTGCTATTTCATGAATTGTCAATCTCAAGTGAATGTTGAGAATAATTTGGGGGCAGACGTGATTAGCTAATACTTCACAACTATAACATTCACAGGGGAATCCCAAGACGTATTTCGGAGCTTCCTNCGACTTCCTCTCTCACACACAAACGTACACAGATATTAATTGCAAGCCAAGTTCTTCACTTTAGTGAATGTGATTGATTATAATTCTGTGAATTCCATGTTATGACTCATAACAGGTCTTGTTTGCCCTACAACTCAAGTATGGGTACTGTTAGCTATTTAAAAGTATCAGCTTTGTAAAAATAAATAAAAAAATAAAAATAAGTAAGGTCTTAGACATCACAGTTGCTAGTGAACCTTTAAAGATGTGACCTATAGCTCTATGACTCAGGATTCAAAAGAAAATTACAAACAAATCAACTGTAGTCTTTCATAACTACTCAGAAATCTTTGGGGTGTGACTCATGATTATTCTGTGTGAATGCTAGTGATACTACTATACCACTTAATGAATGTTTATTTTATTTTAGTTCCCAGAAACCAATCGTGGACCAGGGCACCTCATGCTAGGCACACTGAAGTCCATGGCCAAACAGATGTAGTCTAATAAAGGAGCCTAGCCTGGACTAGCCTAGGAGTCATCTTCAACAATCTGAGCCAAGTAAATTATCATTCCTCTCTCTTCATTATACTAGTCCACACTGAAATGTCTAAACTATGATTCATATTTTTTCTCTCCAGTACTGAAAAGTAGAATACATCCCTTTGTAGCATTCCAAGCAAAGGCAATACAGAAATAAATCTGAAATCCACTTGCTTCTCCTCTGAATTTGTTTCTAATCATACACGGGCCAAACTTGCCTATCAGCAAGATACGTGCCCAGTGGTGACAGCAGTTGGTTCAAGATATACATCGAAACTGGGCAAACTGGAGATGCATGGTTCAATCTATGGGTGGATCACCAGCATCAAGCTGAGTGTCAGACTGTGCTGATGATCCAGTGAAGGAGGAACTCAAGGTCAGATCTCTTTGTGATGCAGGCAATATGACTTTTGGTTGTTTCTGCTGCTTCCTGACAGGCAATTTTTTCCTTGGGGAAGAAAATGTGGAACTGCATAAAGTATTTACTCTTACATTATTTGTTAACAGATTCTTGCCTCTTTAACAAACACACAAACTGTTCTGATAGTTTTGTAAATATTGCATTGCAGGGACAAAAAGAGATTTTAAGGTTTAGCTCTATATCTCTAATCTCTGTCCCTGCAGGGTGTGTTACTAATGATGATTTCTTGTTTGGAGTTTAATTAAGAAAAAAGTTAAGCTTTACTTACTTATGTTCTTACAATTGAATGCAAATAGGTTTAGAAGAATCTGCTTGGGTATGCAAAGCTGAATAATACTGACAATCCAATGAAAATCAGTAAGTGTAAAAAGGCAGCTTACTTCCTAAATAAGGCAGAGGAGACAAGCTACACAACAGGCTGTTTTGTATAGACTTGCAGGGGGTGAAGTGGTGGTTAATAGTTAACTGTAAATCTCATTAAAAATAATAGATACTAAAAGTTTTCTGTCTTAACTATCCTGGCCATAACTGTTCATATTGCCACAGGTCTGCCTTTAGCTCTTTCACTTACTCCGGTATGTTGGTACCTTTTCTTTACTTCATTTTTTCTTCAGCAATTCTTGGTTTGTTTTCTGTTGCTTCCTTCCTTGTTGGGCTTGCTCTTACATCCGTACCATCATATTTGACCTGATCCTGGGCAAGTGCAGTATGAATACACATTCTATCTTTTTATCTGTCCTTAAGGCATGATATCTAGCATATTATCCTACACATGAATGCATATACAGGCAAATTTCTCATGATGAAAATAATGAGAACTAGATGAAAATAAAGCATAGTTTTAATATTAATTAAAGTAATCATATTGCATTAGCAATTCTATCACATGGACAAATGTTCTCTTAAGAAGTTTCTTTAAGGGAACGTCAAGGTTTCCAGTACAATTTTGTATCCCTTTTCAGCTTGGTACATGTAGCATTTGTGTGTTCTTATTAACATAAATCAGATTTTCCATGTGACTAAAGTTGGGCACTTACTAAATCAGGAATTTACAATGGAATTTTCAAAAGTACAAAAGGAGTTTTGGAAAATCCAATGAAAGGCACTATTTCCATCACATCTGATTCCTGGCTATACATTTAGAATAAAGCAAAGCTTATTTCTAACAGCAATTTCAAAATTTGAGATTAATAGAACTTAACCATATTCTGTACTAAGTTCAACAGCTTACGGTATTTCATTGTTTTGTGAGCTAAAACAATATTATACTAATCTGATCTCATATTTCAGAATTAATGTGATTGCCTGGGAGATTCAGAAAAGATCATTTTTTCCTACTAATGGTTTTCCAAATTATGTCTATTGACTGGTTTTCTTTTGTTTGCTGAACAGCAGACAAGCTAGTAATCATATATAGGGCAGCTAATTCTGTCATCTTCTATATGGCAGATACTCTTTTTAACAAGCTTAGAGAAATTCAGAGCACTTGGAAAGGCGCTGCAAGGTTTCTAAACTCACCTTTCAAAAACAGATTTCTGTTTACAGTGTCACACCCATCCACTTTTCCTTTGTTAATATTGTGTTTAATGCTAATCCTTAGTGACCTCCTTTACCCATATCAGCTACCTCCTTACCTAAGACTGAGACTAATTTTGTTTAGAACTGCATGCTGGCCATCAGAATTGGTTATTACTTCCTATGAAATGGAGATTCAGATAACTAGATAGTTTTCCTTGGTGGAATACCGTAGTAGCTTAAGTTATACAGTAAGCTCTGAAGTCCTTGCTTCTTTCAAGAAAGACCAAATTAAATAATAAGAATACATATTCACATTGAAGAAAAGAAGGAGATGGACAAGTACTTCTTTATCTGAGCAAGCACTGACATGTCAAATCAAAAGAATGAAAGGCTTGCTAATTTTCATATTACAAGTATATGTTTCACTGATTTTCAAAGCAGCAGTGGACAAATTTTACTGTCAATCTATTGGCCTGTGCTGTTTGAATTAGCTTATTGTCCATATTTTCCAGGGAGATTTTAATCCATGAATATTTGCATATATGATACCACAAGAGTAATAATTCCTGTAATAAAATATTTTTTAAAAAATTTGAAAAGCAGTTTAAAAAGAAAATTTACAGTATCCATTAGAAAGTAAAACACTGTCATGAAAGACAGTTACACCTAATGAAATTACTCCAGATGAATTACACTCCTTCTGTAGAGGAGGTCTATACAGACAATATTAGGTAGTTCACCAAAACTCTTCAAACAGAGAACAAGCTACATTAAAGAATAAGACATCTTTATGGGCCTAGCAGAATACTTACAGCGTCGAACAAGGAAAGATAAAGACTTTCCTCCTAAAACCTTAAGAGAAAGATCCAATTTATTTTAGTAAGACTAGGATTTCCTGTTATTTCACCATAAAAATGTATGATAAGTGGTTATAATTTGATAACTTGTAGTAGGTTGACTGTGGCTGGACGCCAGGAGCTCACCAAAGCTGCTCTGTCACTCCCCTCCTCAGCTGGACAGGGGAGAGAAAATATAATGAAAGGCTCATGGGTCAAGATAAAGGCAGGGAGATCCCTCAGCAATTACCGTCACAGGCATAACAGACTCAACTTGGGGAAATTAGTTTAATTTATTACCAAATCAACTAGAGTGGAGCAATGAGAAATCAAACTAAATCTTAAAACACCTTCCCCCCACCCCTCCCTTCTTCCTGGGCTTAACTTCACTCCTGATTTTCTCAGCCTTCCCCCCTGGCCCCTGCGTGGTGCAGGAGGACAAGGAGTGGGGGTTGCGGTCAGTCTATCACACATTGTCTCTGCCGCTCCTTCCTCCTAAGAGGGAGGACTCCTCACAGTCTTTCCCTGCTCCAGCCTGGGGTCCCTCACATGGGAGACAGTCCTCCATGAACATCTCCAATGTCAGTCCTTCCCATGGGATACAGTTCTTCATGAACTGCTCCAGCGTGGGTCCCTATCATAGGGTCACAAGTCCTGCCAACAAACCTGCTCCAGCATGGGCTTCCTACAGGGTCACAGACTCTTTTGGGCATCCATATGCTCCGGTGTGGGATTCTCTGTGGGCTGCAGGTGGATATCTGCTCCACCATTAACCTCCATGGGCTGCAGGGGGACAGCCTGCCTTGCAATGGTCTTTACTGCGGGCTGCAGGGGAATCTCTGCTCCAGCTCCCTGGAGCACCTCCTCCCCCTCCTTGGTATCTGCAGAGTTGTTTCTCTCACATATTCTTGCTCCTCTTTTCTGACTGCTGCTGGTGTTGTGCAGGGTTTTTCTTCCCTTCTTAAATATGTTATCCCAGAGGTGCTACTGCTGTTGCTGATGGGCTTGACCTTGCCCAGCAGTGGGTTGGTGTTGGAGCTGGTTGGCATTGGCTCTATCAGACATGCGGGAAGCCTCTAGCACTTTCTCACAGAAGCCACCCCTGTAGCACCTTTGCTACCAAAACCTTGCCACGTGAACTCAATACGTAACTGCAATCGAGTAATGACTTTTAACTGTCCAACTATATTATAAAGCGTGTCATGCTAAAATCCTAAACAATTCCAAATGATACAGTAAGGCTCGCATAACTGACTGCTGCTGTGAAAATCCAACTGGTTGCTGTGTAAACACAGACTTAATAAATACTCTTCCCTTTACAAAGGAAAAGAAATTCCCTTTTTTTAACAGTGAAATCACAGTTAATTCTTTAATAGTGAATGTGTGAATATTATAAAATTCTCATAACATGAATGGAATGAGCAAAAAATTTTATAAAATATATTGAAGTAATCTGTCCTAGTACTGTTCTGACATTTTAAAAATTATTAGATATTGGATATATTAGCTATTCTTTAGCAAAACGTAAAATTTTTTTTAATGGGAAAGCAAGGTCATTCTAACATCCTTGTGGCAGTGAGTCCAGTGGATTCTTTACAGTTACTTGGGAATTTTTAGTACTCTTCCCTGTGAGTGTTCAGACACCTCATTAAGACAGTCTCAGAGAAACTAAGAAAAATCATCTGTGCCCATTCAAACACAAACACTTTCAAAATGTAGGACACAGCTCAGTAGTTGGAACTGGATATTGTAGAGTGTTGGTAACAGTCCTTGGTTTTGCTCTCTATGAATTGGACATGGCTGGTAGGTGTTGCAATAAGTTTGGAGATTTGTGTGTCCCTTAGTTTCACTTCTTTTTTTTTCCCAAGCATGAAAATATTAAGCCCTAGCAAGGTTATTTATTTTGGTTTAACCCTGATACTCTTCTGATGCTTTTTTTTTCTATCTTTACAGACCATTTTTCACAAAAGATAAACTGCAAGTGACTAAAAGTGCTAAATGACAAACTTAACATACAAAAGGTCAATAGACAAGGTACAAGACAATGTAAATATTTGAGTAAATCTGAAGACCCTTTTTGGATTTCATTAAATAAGCTTAGAAAGATATTCCTACCTCTCATGTTGAACCTCTGTAAAACCAACACAGTATGTAAACAAATACAAAGAAAGCTTTACCACTGCTTTTACTGATGTGGTGTACACAAGGTATTTATTCTGTGTAATAAGAGAATGCTTAACTAAGCACCTGTATTCTGAGCTGATACATAAGTTTCCCAGCTTCCTAGGGTTTAGACTTACTAGTTATAAAGAATAACTTAAAGAACATTAAGGAGTTAAACTGAGGTTGAGACTTGAATATTTCAACTCCCCTCTTTAGAGGCTCCTCCCATCATCTTGACATACAGGTTAGAACTAATATATTGCACCTGCCACTACAGAGGTGCAGAGTTTGCTTTCAGAAGCAGAGTTACCTGGTGGAGCTGTTTGCCACTGACTACACAGGAAGCACATGAAAGAAGAGGCCTATAAGCATGATAAAGGGTGTGGTAATCTTTATGTAAGCATGTGAAATATTATGGCTGTGTTGATGAGCAAGAAAAATAAGAGAGTGTAGTACTTGCCTTAGCACATTGTATGGAAGTGCTGGGAGAAAGAGTAAAGCAATGCTGTTTGACTGTGTGTTAGTGATGGTACTTTATTGCAACCAAATCTTTGGAAGCTTTTCTGAAATATTAAGAGACCATTTTGGTTCAGAGGAATCAAATGCAATAGGCTAGTTTGTGTGAGTTTCTGTGAATGTTTCCCCTGAATGTGATAGGAAAAATTTATCTGATCCACTTAGAGAATAATTTTTTTAAATTTCCTAGATGAAATATAGTGAAAGTAGTTTAAAGATGTGTAGCTTTCTTGCTAATTTTCCAGCTGTATGCTCTTACAGTAAGGTTAAGGGACATGTGACTTTAAATGACGGACATGCATGTTACTCCAATACTATGAAAAGTTGTTCTCCTTTATTCTCTGCAGGGGAAGAAAAATTGTATTTCTTGTTCTAAAATGTTTGGATGCAGTGTGACATCATTTTGTAACTGAGAATTTTCCCCATTGTCTAGCTTCATTAATCGTCACTGTTGAACTGGATTCATTAATCCTTGACTGTTGATTTACATGTCAAATGTTCATCATTCACTAAATTGCTAGGTTATGCTATGCCTTGAGTAATTTGTACAAAAGCACATTGGTAACAACAAGATATCCTTCCAGACCCATGGAAACTACTGCTAGTAGTGAGAGACAGTCTCATGAGCTAAGGAAGGATAGCTCCTTAGCTGTTAGCAAAGCCACAGAAACACTGAAACATCTAGTTACATTATTTTTGACCTTAAAAGTGCGTATCTTGAGGTATGCAGAAAGACTATTACATTTGTTCTCTTTTTGTTTCTCATTCTGCTTATTGAATTGTGATTTACTTAAACTGAATTTTAAATGAAAGAATTTTGGAAGGTATCATTGATGTTAATGGGAGAGGCCTTGCTCTTGCTTTAGTGACAGCCAATTACCAATTATTGCTGAATGTTTTGCCTCTAGGATATGACTCAGAAGTCACAACTGGTACACATCAGACCACAATGTCAGAATGCGTTTTATCTATTTAACTATAAATGAGCTAGAGCAACAACAACAAAGAAAAGAAATCCCACAGGTACATTTTTCTTGGTGTATTTTGTGACCAAGAATATTCATGACCATTTCACTCATTTTGACACTAAATATACTGAGGTGTAGATTGAGTCTGAAAGGCTGAAACCTCAAGCTCAGGTTTATTGTAAAATATGAGTCCGAGATATGCTATAGGGTTTCTGTTGAGATATTGCTATTATAAAACCCCAGGACCAGATTTTGGTTATGGATTTAATATTAGTAGAAACAAAATATGGTTCTGAATAGAACTGTTTCACTGAGGGACACTTAATTTTCCTCTATATAGCTTGGAGACAAAATAATACTAGTATTGGGTAGGCCCATGAATTTCTGGCTATGCTAGATGACAGACTTTTTACTAGCCATTGAACCAAGAGCAGGCTGTATAATTTTGCAGCCTGAATGGTAAGAGATAACTTACTGAGAAGAGCTGATCATAGGAAATAATTCTGGATTGAGTGACCCTAATTTAATTCAGTTTAAATTTAATAGAAACATAAACCAAATGGGTTAGTAATTACAGTTTTTAATTATTTCAAAAGGGCAAGCTTTGAGAAATTAAGGGAGCTTGTCAGAGAATTCAGCTGTGCTGAAGAGCTTGAGCTCTTCAGTGTCGATGAGGCTTGACGTTTCTGGGATTTTTTGTTATTAATTAAAAATGCATAGCTTTCCAGAGTTATCTTTACAAACTTTTGAATTTCTTGCAGAAAATGGTTTCAAACCTACTGGGTGAATAGCTACTCAAGAATATTCAGAGAATATATGCAGAGAGCCTGTAGGGAATGTAAAGATGGATTGATCAGCAAATAAATCTGCTTCAGAAGTCAGAAAGCTTAGAAAAAAGGTAAGAACTGGCAAAAAAATATCCTGGTAAAATTTAAACAGTTAAATCTGCTAAAATTAAAACAAATAATGAAAGGTTCATGCAGTAAAAATTAAAGACAATGTCTAGCTTCAACGGAAAATATGTTGCTTGTTTTTCAACGGAGGCAATGTTGAACTGGAAGAGGAGAGAGGTCATTCAGTGATGACAAATAGTCAGAAGAGCCCTGAAAAGCTGCTACACTGGGGCAAAAATTAAGGTTATTTTTTAAAGACTGAATGACTTACTGCATGACACTGCGTGTGCTGTGGTAGGAATTTCTAATAGGTATACTGTTTTAGAAACGGATAGCTAGTTTCCTCTAATATTGTGATCCACAGCATAGATCTGTGTAGTGGCAATCTTAATCGAACAGTCAAACAGTGTGATTTAGTCCTCACGCTGTCTTGAACTGTTTAATTCCCTTGTAAACTAAAGATCATAGGTTTTGCAGAGAGTGCTACTTCCTCAGCATTCTTGCAGCATGTCTTATGAGTTCTGGGGAGACCTGTTTCAAGGGTGTTGTAACATTACAGCACTGTCAGGCAGAGAAAGACCAGCTGGGCTCTGAGTCATCACATTTGTGCTCTGTGCTGCATTTTTGTTTGTGTGCTCCACTCAAGTGTTCCAACATGTACCTGTTAATTACTTTGACTGTTGATGTTCGTGGATTACATTTAACCTTCTCTCATAACTCACTCTGTGGAAAATGGGTAGAGAATGTTACAATTCTAATTTAATATCGTTGTCAAGTAATCTTGAACTCCTAGGTTTTTATATGTTGTGTATGTGAAAACTCCCCCTCATTTTCTTCTGCCATTAAAAGGGATTAGTAATTGGTATGTGAAACAAAAAAAAATCCCATGCCCCTGTCAAAACAGAATATAAGTTTAACAAAGACTCTTGATTGGTCTTCTTTCTAAGCTTGATTTTTATCTGTGAGGTTTAATGGAATACTTCATGTTGGAAACGTCTTTGGAGGCAAGTGAAAATAATCTGTCAGTTGCTGTGGACACATCTACATGAAAACCCTCTATTCCTCTTTTACTGTGTGACTGCATTCTGACATGTGCTATACAGAACAGACTGAGTGTCCCCAACTTAATTCCTAACATGCACTGTGACTTTTATGCAACTCCCTACACAGCTAATTTACACAGCTTGCTTTCATTGCAGTCTGTATCAATTTTGGCATTTCTTGCGAGAAACATGGCACCACAAGCTCAGTGATAGCTCATAATAAGCCAGTATCTTTGCCGTAAAGATAATTGTGAACATCATTAAATGAGTGCTATGCCAGGGGGAATGGGTATCCTTCCAAGAAAGCTTTTCGTTTATCCTGTGGTGTCAAGCACAACAAACAAACTGTAATCAGCCTGAGCTTCTTGGCATTTCTAGGACTGGAAATTTCTCCTACAGTGAAAATTCAGTACGTTTATGTATGAGGACAGAAGTTCACCCTCCAACTTCTGCTAGTACCCTAGAAGTCCTAGGATAAACCTAGTTTGATATTTGCTTAAAAAAAAAAAAAAAATCCAGCCAGCCAGACACTTCCAGATGAAGAGTTACATATTGTTTTATCATTATAATAGTGTTAAAAATTGAGATGAAGGGAATTGGGGAATACTGATAGATAGGAGCAATGTAGAGAATGCATTTACCTCCTTAAAATTTTGCTATAAAGAACATAAATATATTATAAGGGATACAGGTGAAATATGGGTTATATATGGTATAAATCTAGTATAAATAAGAAATGAAATGGGAATAAACTGAGAAAATACTGCTGAATGTATCCCTAATAAATTCATTTACTGTAAAAATTATTTTATGAGGACATAATAACAGTGTTTTGGTGAAATGTCCAGCTGCTAGGTCTGCTACCCTGTTGATCAGATCCAGTGTATATGGTGCGATTTGGGAAAAGACCATGTTTAATTCACATTCATCCTACTCATTCTGGCTAAAAGCAAGTCCATGAAGACACTCAGAGCTCTTCTGAGGCCTGTGGAAGGAGTGACAGGTTTAATTGGTATAATAGTGGTTCCTTGAGATTTTGTTTGAGCCAGGACTTCGAAGAGGAGGCAGTAAGAAACTTGGCAGCTACATACGTGTACAGGACTGGACTAGCTGCCCCATCATTTAAGTCACTGACTGTTCATGTGTGACTAATGATAGTAATATTCCCCTATTGACACAGAAGAACAATGTTGTTGATTTTTTTTTTCTACACTATGAAAATAGCTTTGACAATATTATCTAAAAATTTTCATATAACTGTATTTTTAGAAAGGAAAATTTGTTTAGTTAAGAGTAGAGAGGAATAAAGAAACCCTTATTGAAAAAAATATGAAACCACAGTAGTTATGTTGGAGACAATATGCCATCCCCTAGCTGATACTATGTGAGTTGTAGAAGTCTGTATGACAATGAAAGAGAGTCTGCAGACCAAGAGGAATGTGTTTGTACTTTCCTAATCATAAATGACAGGATATTGCAGCCATCTGGGCTGCCCTATGTTGATGTTGTTTCAATGGCCTCATTAGGAAAATTGAATTGCCATGATGTAAGTATATTTGCCTCCATCTGCCTGGAAATTTCCTGAACCTTTAGTGAAAGCACTGGGGTACTTGTCCAGAATCTGTTCTGCTATTTTGCTTTGATCTACGTGTTAAAGCTACTTTGCTTTGATCTATGTAATACTGACAAGACTGAGACTGACACTTAGCAGCCAGTTCTGCAGAAGATATGGTGAAAGGCTTGTGCCAAAGATGTGTAGCTACATTACAATGAGACAGCATCAGCACTAGTGACCCTCAAAGAGATGGAGTGATAGGGTCATGAAGGCAGTGATTCATTAGTATGGTTACAGTACTATAGTAACATATGGAAAAGTTTCATGACTAGAGGCTGTTCAGTGTAAAAATGTCTGTTCCTGGCTGTTTACACGTCTGCTTTTGGCTTTGTACACTTGCAGCTAGAGGTGCTTTCTTCCCTTTTCCCTTTTGGAGGCATATAAGAGCCTAAGATGCCTGCTGTGATATATTAGAAAAGGGAATGTTATAGACATGGTGTTGTGATCGACCAGATAAACTGTTGTTTAATTAAAGTGGAACTGAAATTTTTATCATAATTCCAAGACTGTAACATGTAAGTGTTCTGGGTTTGTTGGTGTTTCTCTTAGCTGAAGGTAAAAAGTCGAAGAGATTTATGTAGGCATTTAGGGAGTTGTTTACTTCTGTGGTAGAGCTGGTGTATGGAACATTTCTGTCCCTATAGCTCTCCTGCAGGCCTCCTAAAATGGTAATTCCAGTTAATCAGGTTGAGTTTGGAACTCAGAACTCCAGGAAGAGCAAAGTTTTTTTTTGTCCTGTTTATCAGAAAAGGTGGGAACAGGAAAATGCAGTAGTATATGTGTATCTCTGCTCTGAAGGCAGTAGAGGAAACTGTGAAGTGATATAATGCCCTCCAAAGTTACAAAAGTAGTAGGCAGATCTTTTAAGGCACTTCTTGCTTCCTTTGAGTGATCCTGAGAACTTCTGTCAACTCAGTGGGATTAATCACGTCTTTCTTCTGCCGAAGCAAAGGATTCCCATCAGTTTATATAATAACATGATAGTATTGTGCCTATTAAAAATATTGTTACCAAAAACATCTCCTTATCTCTTAGAAATCAGTCTGTACATCCTGAATTCTTTTCATCATGAATTTTTTAAACTCACATTATATTTTTTAAAGCAATAAGGATTGTTGGACACCACAAGTGAACTAACCTTATAAGTCAAAAGAAAAAGCCACCCTAGAATTAGTATTTCATAATGTAAAACTTTTCTAGCAAAAAATTTTTAATTTGAGCATTTTTTTATATACAGCTGAAATTTCTTGGTCAATTAACCATCACTGATGAACAGAAGAGGAATTCCTTGAGCAAACTCATGCGTAACATGTTGGCATTTAATCCACTGCAGCCGTAAGGCATATCAGAGAATGGATGGAGCNGTCTGTAGCATATAAGAAGCTTGTCAGCATCATGTAATCCTACCACTTCAATACACTTTGGCACTGTGCTACTTTTTTCTAAATGACTGATCATTGAAAAGTCAGCTTTACCTACCTGCTATGTGATTAATACAGAAGCAGGACCAGCTTTCTAGTTCTATTGTCATTATGATGTGGAACTGGAGGAGAGCTGTGAGGTCCAAACTACATCATTACTATCTTTTTCCTTTCCCTACTTTAGCTACTTCTCTCCTCACAGGAAGAAGGACAGCATTGTGTTTTGTGCTGTCTAGGCAATGGAAGGTCCTGTCTCCCTGCCCGAATTGTCTCAACCTTGTGACCCAATTAAAAGTTGGTTTACAACTGAAATTAAGTACCCAGATACAAAAATGCTTCAAAATTAGGTGGGAATGGAAGGGCATAATAGCTATAATATAATTAGTGTGATCAGGTCAAGGTTGAAAGGTATATTTGAAAAAAAAAACCCTGAGCCTATTTTATGCAATTCAAAGGTAATAAAATAAAATGATGGATTAGTGAAATTGAAATCTGTTTCAGTAGTACTTTTGATCCCTCTTCCTTACACAGACTGGCTAACTGGAGGCTGCTTAAATTCAGAATGAAGTAGCCAGAACCTCAGAAGACAGTGATTAAGACATTAAAAGGAAATGTTCTGCCATTAATATTCTGGTGTGCTCAATCTCACATGTTTTACTGCAGCATCTGCTTCCAAAATGAGTAATGATGCAAAAGAAAGGGGGAGAGAAAAAAGCTTAGACAACCTTTTAGAAATAGTGAAGTTTAAAGAAAGAGACATCCCTGAGGAAGTTTAGAGGCTAAACCAAATATTAATCCTTAGGAGCAAGCAAGAAGTCCTATGATGGGCTGAGTAGCAAGATTAATGGCTAAAATTAGTTATCTGTATTTTATAATTCTGAAGAGAGTGAAGGATGGGTAAGGACTTCTTTGGTAATGGTGATCAGAAACCAGCAGCCATGTTTCCTTTCAAAGATGCCTTTATTTGTTGACTTCAGCTAGTTATTACTGTACTGGCATTGGTATTAGTATTGAGAAGTACATTCTATAGCTGTATTCAGTAGTAGAAAAATACCTCCCTAGTGCTTTCACAGGCTCAGATTATTACATTTCAGTATATGTATGAAAAACAGAATAAAACCATGCGTGGCTTATTGGTCATTGACTGAGAAACTTGTCTGACTGACTTAAATGAAAATATTTAGGGGCTTTTTTTGCACTGCCTTTTACTGCAAAAATTACTATGTTATCTGTACTCTACTATACTGCTAGCTAAATTTAATAGAAATCCAAAATTGAACAACCATATTGATAGCTTTTTCTAAAATAAAAGTAGTATTTCCTCCAGATTTCTGAAATAACCTGAAACAAAGCTAAATCTTTCATGATAGACCAGTGCTGTGGCATATTTAGATTCTGGTAAAGAAAGGATAATTTTTGTTATTCGGCATATTCTGTTCTGTTTGGGTTTTAGTATTCCTGTTTTAAAGCACACAGAACAGTGGCACTTTAATAGTACTGAGATTTACAGCTGCACAATCACCCTTTTGTAAATTCACGATGACGATTATTGGTTAAGCCACATTATTGAGTTACATTCTGATGCAATTATATATAGAAGAAAGTATTTGGTAATTTATCTAAGTGCTTTAAAATTTGAATAAGTTTAACAAAATAGCATAACAAATATACGATCTTTTGGTAATTCTTTTACTATTACTTTTTAAAAAATGTATACCTCATTTTCATTGTCATTCAAAAAATTATTTTCTGAAACTCTAAAATGTGTAACAAAGGACGTGTTTTGCAAGTACAAAATCCATTTTAACTCTAATTACATGTTAGAGCCCCAAAGTAGAGAAGAGAGCTGAATGTGTAGCTCACATTTTTTTCTAGTTGTTACAGTAAATTCTAAAAAAAAAAAAAAAAATTACCAAAGAATCTAAAATATCTCCTCAACTGCACTAATTACTGTTGAGCAAAATCTGAATTTTTGTGGAAGTATGGACAAGTAACAGATGCTAGAATAAAGTAATAACTTGCCATAAATATCATATTAAATTTTTTTCAAATTCTGTTTCCTCTACAGTTTTAGTAGAACAATTTTAAGTATTCTGAGAAGATGTTCAGCTCCACAGCTTTCAGATCAGAAGTTTACATCCTACTCTTAGCATTTCCGCAACTTCTAGATCAGAAGATTGCTAAAACTCAATTCATTTGTGATTTTTATAATTATTTCCCTGCTTGCAAACAAGAATGATTTCTGTTTCTTTCCATTGCAGTGATAGTCCTTGTTTGAAATTTAGGTGTACGTTGTAAACCTCCTTATATCTGCACATGAATGTTAGAATTCCAATACAGTGGAAGGTTTTTCAGAAATTATCTCAAAATCTTCTTGTAGCAACTAAGCTTACCGAAGGAATAAACTTTTTCTCCGCTTCATACCAAATTTTATTGGTGATTTCCAGAAGGTGAAACTGTCCCAGAGAAAGTCTCCATCAGATGCTGTCTTAAATTAACAACTGTGAAACTGGCGGTTGTAAGTCTCTCTTATTTCACTTTTCTAGATTAGGAGAGCTGTATAAGTTCTGGAGCAGTTCCTCTCCTATCAGCATGAACCCGCTGTCTATATAGTGTATTAAAATACCTTAATCATTGAAAAGATCATTCAGACTATCAGAAACTTAAGTTTCTTTTTTTAACTTACTAGTTTATCTCACTTCATAGCAAGTCATTTGTCAGACTCTGGACTTGTAACATGCAGATGTTGGTTTAGGTACAGATTCCATTTTATCTGAATCTCCAGAACATGCTTTCATTTGCATATAAAAGTGTAGATTTTTAATTAAAAACATATGTTTCCAAACTTGTCTTTTAAATGTTGCTAAAGGTATAGATAGGTAAATACCCATGCAAGCTTTCTAGATTCAGATTTTTCAAACTATATCTTTCAAATAAGCTTTCAGTAAAGTGACAAAGATTCAGTTCAGTCATCTGTCCTTTGTGTTTATCCCCTAAGACTTTTGAAACAAGTGCAATTATATGCTAATATCATATTAACTTCTTAAATTTATTATGCAGTTTGCTTGATTCTTTTTTATTAATAGGAGTATTGTTAGAAAGGTTGGAAAAAACAACCTGTGACTGCGCCCAGGTAGAGAAAACAAGGTTTCAAGAGATGCCACACACTTGTCCTGTTTACACTTGTTATTTCCCCTCAGGGTGTTGTGCATAATGAATAGGAGGTACTGAAATCAATAAATATCCAATGAATACCCTTTAAAAAGGCAGCGAAGGTAACACTGACCATAAAACAAGGTTATGAGGAAAAAATAAGATGCGAGACTCTTGGAACTGCTGTGTCATAGCTTCCATAAATAGGTGGAGATTGTCTGTATGCAACTATGCAATGTGTCTTTTCCAGTCCTTTATCATGGCCATGGGGCTCAGTGCTCTGGAAAACAATTCCTTGATGAGACGCAAATGCAAAAAATTAAGTAGCCATGAGTATAGTGTAAATTCATCACAATTCTTTATTTCATTTGTTATCTAATTAGGAGTTCAACTAAGGAAAATACAAAATCATACAACTGAAGTTCCAATGACTGAAAGATATTAAGCTTTTGTCCTTGTAATCTTAGGGTAATGGAAACACTGCAGACAGGATGATTCCTCTGTGGAAAAAAAAAAAAAGGAGTTGCTGTTTGTTTAAATTGCTGTGATTTGTTATCCATAAAAGAATAATGGGAGGAATTGTCTTCCAATTGGCTAAAAATCTTTTGTAATAGAATTATTAGAAAATACAAGCACTACCAAAATATTTATTTTTCTGATGGTGCATAAGTCATTTTTTTTAAGCAGGCATTACACAAACAGTTTCCCCTACAGGAATGGAAATGCTGGTATTGAAGTTTTGGGTTAGAGAATGCCAACCTATGCAATTTGTTATTGCTTTAAGGCAATATGGGACAAATTTCTCAATAGATAGGTAGTGAATTTATAGCTGATAAGAATGACAGGTTTCCTGGAAGTGACCGACCTATTGAAGAGGATGGGAGGATTTTAATGTCTATGTCAAAGGTTAAGGGTTTCACAATATTGCTTTTTCAACTTGGACCATACGTTCTTCATCACATATATCTCAGAACTTGCTGTGAAATTCTAAAGGCCTTTCTTTTTCCCTCTTAATGCCTTGCCATAATTTGTAATATCACATTATTCATGGATTATAATTTAAGGAAGCAAACATAAGAGTAAGGTTCATTTTGTCTATGAACTGCTCAAGGTTTTCAGTGGATAAAATTTGACAGTTTCAAAAGTCACAAAAAATTCAGTACTTGATCTTTTTTCACAGAAGCTCTCGGGTTCTGCAAAAATTCCCTGTTCTTTCAGTGGTAAAGAATTTGTGTCAGACAGCATAATTTTTAGTTCTTTTTTTGCATACGCATGTAAGTTTAAAAATGTGTCTCCACTTAAATGTTTATTTGGTTCTCTTAATTGGCACAGTTGTATTGCCATTTCTGTTACAAAGTTTTTATTTTAAAGTTACAGAAGGTATAAGTATAAATGATGTCATGTTTCCAAACCAGCAAGCACTGTTACTTTACAGTGGGGTGTTTTGTTTTTTTTTTGTTTTTTTTTTTTTATATATTTTGTTGTTTTTAACAGAATTTAGGTAAACTCATATCCATTGTTATCAATCAGATACATCTAGTCTTTATGGGATATTTTGTATCCCTGTACCAAGGATTAACAAAAACTGCAACTAGTGCTAAAACCTTCTCTAATAAGTTATTATAATATATTCTGCAATATTGGATTATCCCAGAACAGGCTGAGCTTTATGAATCAATTACTCCTTAAAATTTCCACACTTAGCATGGCTGGGAGCGAGTTACAGCATCTTATATTTCCATTGTCTCTGAGTATACACCACCAATGGGAATCAATTTAATATGAGCAGACTGGTTCAATACTCCATAAATATCTGTGCCCCTCTTCATTAGGTATGTTGAAAATGGTGAAACAAACCATAGCCATAGACAGAGCATTTGCATTGTACCCCAACTCTTTTGGATGCCTGAAGGTGCATGTCTTGTCTCTGTTTATTTAGACCATTATTAAGGACTTGCCTTATACCAAACTAGTTAGCCATACACCTGTAGCAGTTCAGGTTGCCATTTTCAAAATAACACTTGTAGTTGTCCTCTGTACCTGTTTGGCTCCTTCCCTCATGTACTGTGGCACCAAGGAGCTGGAATAAGTCTCTCACCCATCACTTAAACATTTTATCTCCTGTGGAAGCTTCTGAATCACTACCTGTCATTACTGATCTGTAAAGCAGTGCACTCCCAAATCTGTTTAATTCTTGTGTTCCAGTCTACATGTGGGGATAGAGCAACAATTGCAATATTCACCATAGCTTCTGAAACATATGCTTCCTTTGCAACTCTGTAATGAGGTAAGTCAAAAAGACCCAAAATACTCTACCCTCTTTAGACCCTTTTGTGCTGTAGTATTTTATTTTAACAATAGTGTCAGAAAAGAGTAAGAATGCCATTTCTACATGGAAAATTAGGGTTTTCCTACTATCTAACAACATCTAGGAGTTGCAGATATACATTTTGTATTTTATGTATTTTATATTTTATTCCTACTGTCTTTTTTTCTTCTCTTTAAAAAAAATCTCAACATATTTTAGTCAGATCTCTGACTCTTATATCCCCTGCATCTATCACATCAGGTTGCCATGGCAATGCTACAAAAATATTCAGAGTCACAAGACATTCATGAATCATTCTATCCAGGTTTCTGAAATTAAAGATAAAACAAGTAACTTAAAAGTTACCCTGATGTCTGTGTATCTCTTGAGACTTTACCACAAAAGTCCTGGGATCAGTTCCCGGGACTAATGATGATGTCCATTTACAGATGAATTTGTACACTGTGGATGTTGATATACTAGTAGGGTTCATGCACTAATTATACTTTAGGGCTTTTCTTCCCTTTTTCTGCACCAGGCCCCTCTATTAAAAATCTCAAGATTCAACCACATATGTATATTCAGTCACAGTTCACTTTATGTAGAAAAGACAAGCACAGAAAGGTCATCTTGTCTCCTCTGTTTCCCTGTCGTCAGGCGTCATCAACTGTGCTGTGCCATTCTTTACAAATGCTTGCAAAAGCTGCTATTATAGCCTCCATTAACGGATGGAGGTTCAGCCTTGCAGGTAGTCCTACTGAAAGATCTTTAGACTGTCCTTAATGCTAAAATTTTTTTCCTAATGTCTTACCTGAATCTTTCTTCCTGAAATTTATTGCTATTATTTCTTGTTCTGTTGCTACTGTATGACAAGAACAGATTGCTCCTTTGCGCTCCCCAGCACTCTTCGATATAGTGAAGACTCTTACAATATTTTCTTAGTATCTGTTCAACTCCCTGTGTAAGAAATTTTGCACATTTAGGATGTGTTTCTAGATCTTGTCTCATTCTTTTTGTTCTCTTCTGGGTGTTCCAACTGATACTTAGTGCCTAAAATCAGACCTAAAGCATCAGCTGGGGTGTTTTCAGTATCAGTACAAGAGCAGAAAACTACGTGTCTCTTACAGGACTAACTGTTTCTATATTATAACACGGTCACTGATTTTACCTGTTATCATGACATGTGCTCAGCTAAGGCTTCATAATAGTCCCCAGAATCTGCTTTGCAGAACTGTTGCCCATACTGTTTTTTATGTACCTTAAAATTCTTGCTAGGCATAGCAAATTTATCTTGCACTTTTGAATAACATCTTTTTTTCCAGACCAAATCTCCCATTTGTCAAGATCAGTATGAGTTCTGAGCATATCTTCCTAACTTCTGGCGATCTTTACTACTCTGCAAATTTAATAAACCAAATCTTTATTTTGTCTGCCAGGACAATACGAAATTATGTACTAAGAACATACATTTGTGGCACCCTACTCAATGCCTCCTCCTGCTTTGATAGTGCTTCTTACCTGTTGTTTTTTTAAATTAAATGGAGAAAACCTCAAAATTACCAAAATTATGGAGAACTGCCTCAAGTGCCTAGGAATCTTATACCTCTGTAAGTCTGTTGGCCTTAAGTTATACTGAAAATGGGATACAATATGTCTGCATTGCGCTGAAATATTTAAAGTAACTGAGGCAAGTATCAGGTATCAGAACTACTTCAGATGTGGTAGTGTGGAGCCAGACAGCTTTTCATGGTACTTGTACTGCCCCAATTAGGCTGTTCAGGGAACCTGAACTGTACTGGAAGATGTAGTTATTTAGGCTGCTAAGAAAATAAGGAGCTTTTGAAAATTTTGCTTCATGAATATCAGTCCTACAACGTCAGTAAAGTAGAATAAAATTAAATAAATTGCAACATGGACATTGCCAAGCTGGCTCCAGGAGAAAATTTAACACTTTCACAAGCATCTCTATCTTCAGGTATCATGCTATAGTAGCTAATTGGTTTTGTGACCTAGTCAAGTTTTCCTTCCCCTTGTCCTGGGTTGTATAAACCTATCATTTACTCACACCATGGAATGTGCATTCCCCTTCAGGGTGGTATTATATGGCAATATTAAGTTTGTCTTAACAGGAGGCGAATCAGGAGTTATTCACACTGAAATTAGGACTCCCCAAAGTTGTTTCTGGCAGAGCTGTGAAATGTGTATGACAAGAGTACATACAGAGTACATCCCAGTGTGCTGCAGGTGTCTGCAGCAGTTAGGTCAGAAAAATCTGGAAACCAGAAGTTTTGAATAAACATTACTGGCTCTGATGAAGTGCAGCATTCTTTCTAAACTAAGGTCAAACCCAGCACTTCAAACAGAAATGAAAATTTGTGTGAAGTCAGAAAGGAAGAAATCATAGGAGACAACAAGGAGACATCACCTTTAGGTTGGAATTCATAAATCTTTAGTGCAGTAACTGCGATAGTTCTTTTCATGACCAGGTTTACACTGAGGTTGACTTGGCCACTTTTCCTAACATGCACCTTAGTGATATTGTTGTTAAGAAATCTTTTATGTAGTCTAGCAGAAGAGAGTTCAGCTGAACTAATGAGCTACTACAGAGCTCTGTTATTTCAGAGAAACCTTTCCCAGCATACTCTTTTTCAGAAGTCCTTTAAAACTTGTGCTAGAGAAGCAGCTGTAGCTTCAATATGGTTGTTTTGCCCATAGCTATTGCAAACGGTGCTTCTCTGATACTCTTTTAGCTAGTACATTTTCTTTGTGTGTGTGTGTGTATTTTGTGTTTGTCTGGAACTCTCCTCATGATGTGACTCAGGATCACATGCATATTGAAACGTTGCTGATTTTTTCATAAGGTTATTAGCCTTGTTTCTGACTTTTGTTAAAGCTGCTCTGTTGACTTTTCTTACAGACATATTGCTAATATTCCTTGTGTTGATAATCCACTGGAATGCCAAGAAAATTCACTATAAAGCAAAGGATACCACAGTAGATGAAAAGCTGTAATTGTTAGCAGAATTATATTAATGTGTAATTTTAAACCTGTTGTGATGACTGCTCAAATGTGTTTGTTTAAATTCTAGAATGCAACATTATTTCTTCTCTTTTACTCAACATTCCACACTGATTTTGTAATTTTTGAACTATGTTACAATTGGTGGTTTCTAAACGATATTTGATAGAAGCCTTATTGGAATTGTAAGTTTACTAAAAGTGGCAGGGTCCATGTAGGGGAAAAACCTGCTCAAAAGGAAAAAAATCATGTTAGAGGACATCACCATCTTGTAAGATCTGTATCGCCTCATGTGTTAATTACGTTTTAGAAAAAATACCTGATTTAGAAACAATGTAGGGAAATAAAAATCTAGAAATAAAGTTTTCTTGTAGGCTTTGCTTATACCACTCCTTCATGAAGAGAAACTTCAGTTTAAGCCTCCAGCGGAACAATCTTTACTGGTACCGTTTTTTCTTGTGTGTGAACATATTGAATACTCATTGTAGGGAAAGATAGTTGACCTAAATTTCATTGTTTCTGAAAAGTTTAAGAACATAAGAGATTGAGATTGTATTAATAATGTTTTAGCTGAATGCAAGTCTCCATAATAACTTATGTTATTAATTGAATGACTTATCCAATCAACATATTGCTAGGATGTCAGATGCTAAAACTGGTTCCTATATACCGTTAGGGAAATAAATCATTACTTACTTTAATAATTTGAGTAGAAATCCTTATTTTAAAATAAGCATAAGTTTAAAAATACTAATTTGAAAGATCAACAGAGTTACTATAGAATATAGAAATATTTGAAATTAAAGATATTTTATCAGGAGACAGCAAGCCTTTGTATGCTCTCAGACTTGTGTTCTGCGCTAAAGTTTTAATGTGACATTCCCTCACATGTCGTTTGCAGTGTGCCCTGCAAGATACATTCAGTGCATCTGCAGACATTTATGATATATCTTCAGAGCATAGTCTTCAGTTTAACAAGGAGCATTTCCAATGCCCATCAAGTTTGTTTTGAAAACTTGCAAAGCGTTTTCAGTTATTAAAAATAACTTTTTCAACATCATCTTTTACATTCTCTTCTCTCTTCATCTGAAATATATTGTGTCTTTTCAGAAAGGTGTAATGTAGGTCTTTTACTTGCTAAGATTATTTCAAAGGTTTTAGTTTATTTCAGTAATTTCAAATATGGAAATTTCCTAGAATAAAAAAAGTTATCCTTAAAAGACATTCTTGTAATCCAAGTGGCCATTCTCATAAAATCTTTCTGGTCTTCCATGAAATCAGACATCATTAACATTTCTTGATGTCTTGTCTTTCAAGGAACAATGTTTGCAAAAATGCCTTAGCAGAAATAAAAAGGGGAATAAAGTCATTAATAGGATGGTGACAAAGAAGCAGGGGAAAAAAACCCTAATACATTACTTAGTGCAGAGAGGTTGCTAGACTTCTGAGACACAAATTATAGACCATGTATTCCTATTGATATATCTTTAGGAGAACAAGGGAGAATAAATATAATCTTCTGCATGTGCTGCTTTTGCAAAACGTTATTTTTTTCTTTTTTTTTTTAATAGTGTACCAGAGGAAAGATATGAATAAGAGCTTTACTAAATTTTGTAAACTTAGAAGATAAAAAGCTAAAATTAAGAAACCTAATTATTCTATCCTAAAAATGTAGCATTTTCTCATTTTAAATGTTCACTCTCAAATTTTTTCAATTGAAGAAACCGCTTTTATGTAAAAGCTGGGCTTTAAACAAAACTAAGTATGACAGGAAATGCGTAAAATTATTTGGAATCTTGGTCAACATACATCATCCTCTTACCGAAGAAAAACACTTCTACTCAAACTAATTATAAGTATATGCAAAAGAGATTACAAGCTCCAGAAAATTATCAATTAGACTGCTTATAGCTTCCAGAAGCATGCAGTCCCTCCAGAGATTTCACCTTCACAAAGAAGTAGCAGAAATGAGATGATCAATATGATGGAACTCAAAATTTATTTATTGTGTTCTACAAGGACTACAGTTAGTTATCTTTTCATTGAACACCTAAAAGATGTCTGCTGCTCAAAATATTTTGAATATCCCTAGTGAAAAAAGGGATATGAGAAAATATTCAGGTTTTATGCAAGTGCCTTCTTACACAAATCATGTCCTTTGAAAGAAGAAACTTAGAAGGAATTTTGGATTTTGTATAACCTCCAAAGATAATGTGCCTGTTTCACTTCACCTATTTTAATTTTCTTTCACCAGCTAAGATGAATTGTATTTTTCTTTGCAGGACTGAGCAGGTAGAAAGCAAGTCCCACATTTCAGAAATGTCAATCTAACATATCTAGATAACAGGCTATTTTTTCTATGGTACATGCAAATACGGTATGTGTGTATATATGTGCATGTGTATATTTTAAATATATAGATTCCTACTTTTTAAATTTCACCTATTTTTTTTGATGTGAAAATCTTTTGTGCCTAGGCACAGATTTGTTAATCTATAAAAGTAAAAACAGACTATGTTTATGCTCTGTATCATAAGAACAATCTCACTTGCATCATAACATTTGTCTCTGTTATTTACTTTATTATTTGTGTTCTTTGTCATAACCACAGTACTTATTCTGCTACCACATAAAATTCTCCTTACTTCCATTCAAAATGAAGCTCTTTTTCCATATGAAACAAATAATGATGTCTTGCTACCAAACAGTTAAAATTAGTAACAGAGATGTCTGCAAGTAATCCAGCTCTCCTGGTTCATTCTTTTTTTTGTCCAGCTACAATTAAGAATATAAAGGCAATTACTAAAGAATTCCTTAGTTCTGCTAACAATATTGTGACCTTATTAACCGCAGAAAGTCAAAACAGATCTCTGAATGATGTCTGTAGAGATATCCCAGTATCTGGAGACTTCAGTATTGTCTGTGTTCTTTCTGTACATCAAGTGTCTATGTTTATGCTCCAATACATCCAGCAGAGTTGAGTCATCCACATAATCTGTGATTCATGATGCTGGCAAAGAACTGAAACAATTCTGAACCGTCTTCGGGTTAAATGAGTTGCTTTGCCCAAGTTTTAATAGCTAGAAGGAAACACACAGGTAGAAACTGCAAGAGCAGTGTTCTTAACTCTGAAGACAGTTAAGAGAGACCTCAGCTTTTCCAATGTTTTTTTTTTTCTCCAGGTGGAATATCTGGTTTGTTTTTTGTTTTCCGTGTTTTTTTTCCAAAATGCTTGGTTATGTTTAATTTCCTTATACAAAGCTTTGAGATTTGTGTGCATGTACATGTGTTTTAGAGAGGAAAATGGGGTGGAAAGGGTTAGGACTGAACATAAGAAATAGCCTGTATTTATATAATCCTTGGGGGGGGGCAAACTGAAATTTCATGGACTTCTGAGTGCTGAATAGCAAGCAGTGCTGTTTTGGTGGTGTAAATTAGTTTTCTAGTTAATATTATGCATAATATGCATGTATTTTGTAAGTTTTACCTTAGTTGCTTCATCCATAGAAATTTTCATCATAAAGTCTAGCTTCTCTTTCTCCATGTGTTGCTTCATCTGCTGCTGTGCCGGCAGTACAGGCATCATCATTTCTCAGCCCTAGATATACTTGTATCTGAAATATCTCTCTTGCTTTCCTAATCCTTCATGAATTTAATTTACTGTCCTGTAGAATGTCCTCCAAATGGTACCTATTTAGTCAGCCTATTTTAAATTTCTTGTTATTTAATAGGTAAATTTGGGATCTCTGATATTTACCATGTTATAGGCTTTTTTCCCTGTTCTGTAAACTCTGATTTCTACTGTTAAAATTTATTAATATGTCACAAACCTGAAAGCTAACTGAAAAAGGGTGAAAAAGTACCTTATGCTGTGGTCCAAATATTGCTGCATGCATGTATATGAAAAGAAATTATACTACTCATTTTTAAATTTTACATACAAAACATATATAGAACCTCAATTGAAATATTTTGCAGGGGCAGGTCCAAGAAAAGAGGTAAAAACATGAGATGTAAAAACTAACAGGCAGTAGCTCAAAGGCTGAGCTCTGTCTGCTGGGCAGTTTTATTAGCTCTCCTGACAACAACAGAAACAACAGCCACCAATGACATAATATTTACAGAACATTATCTCCTTGAAGGCATATAAGCATAACCCTGATATATTTTGCCAAGTACTTAGCTAAAATTGTCAAAAGCAGCTGTAGATGTCTTCAATTTCAGTGACTGGTAGTCCTTAAATCCATCACTACTTTGTCTCTTTAGTGGAAATGGTTTGTTATTTCAGTTCCCCAGAGCTGATGTTTTTAAAATCAGGCCAAATTTTTATTATCATCTTTAAAAACAGGTTCAAGACCCCAACTGTATGAAAACTTATGCTGAAGCACTAAATTTTTATAAAGCCCTAACCCCAACATATTTAATGTTACTTTTCTTATTTGGTCCATTTCAGTGGATAAAGAGATGTTGTATTGTGCTTCAGTATTACAGAATCACAGAATAGTCAGGGTTGGAAGGGACCTCTGGAGATCATCTAGTCCAACCCCCCCACCAGAGCAGGGTCACCTACAACAGGTTGCACAGGACAGCGTCCAGGCGGGTTTTGAATGTCTCCAGAGTGGGAGACTCCACAACCTCTCTGGGCAGCCTGTTCCAGTGCTCCACCACCCTCAAAGTAAAGAAGTTCCTCCTCATGTTAAGATGGAACTTCCTATGTTCAAACTTGTGCCCATTACCCCTCGTCCTATCAATGGGCACCACTGAAAAAAGACTGCTCCCATCCCCCTGGCATCCTCCCTTCAAGTATTTGAAAGCATTAACAAGATCCCCCCTCAATCTTCTTTTCTACAGACTAAAGAGACCCAAATCCCTCAGCCTCTCCTCATATGAAAGATGTTCCAATCCCCTAATCATCTTTGCTGGACCCTCTCCAGCAGATCCCTGTCCTTCTTGAACTGGGGAGCCCAGAACTGGACAGAACTGGACGCAGTATTCCAGATGCGGCCTCACCAGGGCAGAGTAGAGGGGGAGGATGACCTCCCTCGACCTGCTGGCCACACTCCTTTTGATGCACCCCAGGATGCCATTGGCCCTCTTGGCCGCCAGGGCACATTGCTGGCTCATGGTCATCCTGTTGTCCACCAGGACTCCCAGGTCCCTTTCCACAGAGCTGCTCTCCAGGAGGTCGGCCCCCAACCTGTACTGATGCATGGGGTTATTCCTCCCCAGATGCAGTATTCTTGCATATCACCTAAAACTGACATGTATTTGCAGTGGTTTATTTGATTTGTTCCTTTACTTAAAAGTTTCTCTTGATTCAGTAATCTCAACAGGATGACCATGAGCCAGCAATGTGCCCTGGCGGCCAAGAGGGCCAATGGCATCCTGGGGTGCATCAAAAGGAGTGTGGCCAGCAGGTCGAGGGAGGTCATCCTCCCCCTCTACTCTGCCCTGGTGAGGCCACATCTGGAATACTGCGTCCAGTTCTGGGCTCCCCAGTTCAAGAAGGACAGGGATCTGCTGGAGAGGGTCCAGCAAAGGGCTACAAAGATGATTAGGGGATTGGAACATCTTTCATATGAGGAGAGGCTGAGGGATTTGGGTCTCTTTAGTCTGTAGAAAAGAAGATTGAGGGGGGATCTTGTTAATGCTTTCAAATACTTGAAGGGAGGATGCCAGGGGGATGGGAGCAGTCTTTTTTCAGTGGTGCCCATTGATAGGACGAGGGGTAATGGGCACAAGCTTGAACATAGGAAGTTCCATCTTAACATGAGGAGGAACTTCTTTACTTTGAGGGTGGTGGAGCACTGGAACAGGCTGCCCAGAGAGGTTGTGGAGTCTCCCACTCTGGAGACATTCAAAACCCGCCTGGACGCTGTCCTGTGCAACCTGTTGTAGGTGACCCTGCTCTGGTGGGGGGGTTGGACTAGATGATCTCCAGAGGTCCCTTCCAACCCTGACTATTCTGTGATTCTGTGAATAATTTGCTGAAGAAGGTGTTACCTTCAGTTCTGGGTCTCTCCTTTTTGAACACAGAGATGTAACTGATAGAAGAAGCTTTAATGTTTACTATTTAATCATTACACTACTAATAAACCAATTATCTATTGATAGGCTAATTGATAAACATACCACTATTATTCATTTAAAGTTCTATCACTCTTCACACCATTATTAATCACAAGAAAAACGTTACTTAGTTACAGTTCTATCGCTCTTTACCCATCTGCACCAAGTCTTTTGGATATAGACGTAGTGTCGAGTCTGGGAAATTGTCAAGTGGGTTCCCCCCAGCACCCCAGTGCACTCGGTCAGCTTCGCTATAATCTGCTGGTGTTGGGACTCCTATGATTGCAAAGATGCCATCTTCTCCTGTTCAGTGACCGAATAAGGTTCATTGATGAATAAGGTTCATTTTGAGCCTTATTCTAAATTTTTTGTTTCTTGATCCTCCTATTTGCCACCCTTGATCTTCCTTTCTCTGCCCCAGTCTGCTCTCAGATAAATTCCTGTCCTAACTATTTGTTCCTGTTAATCCCAGTTTTACTAAATCCATACTCAAATTTAGATATTTCTCATGCTATTACCTAAGTAATCTTGAAGTTGCATGGTGTTACTCTGTGGCTGCCTAAGTACGGTTTGCCTTGTAAGATTCTGCTCCAAAAAATCTGTTTTCAGCTTTCTGGTTCATACTGTTTACATATTGTTTACTTTGCATACCTTCTAATACAGTTGATTCTACATTAGCTTTGGTTCCTCTGCCTTCTATCTTATACAGAAATAGTCTGCACACCAGAGCAAACTCATCATATTATATGCTTTTCTTTTTTTGTCATCACAGAGTATCCTAAGATGCTTAGGATGCATTAATTAAAGAATTAACACATAGGTGTTTGATCAAAAATTAGGCAAGATACTGTAATCTCAACTGTGAACGACCATGAAGCTATCTAAAATGAGATTCTGCTCTCAAGAAACTTTGAGTGAATTCAGAGGTTGTATATTAGGCAATTAATTTTACCTTTTATAGGTTTTATATATATGCTTTACTCTTTCTCTCTTTTTTATTATATATTGTAGATTTAAAGCCATGATTGTTAGATTTGTATACAAAAATAGTAGATATAGACCAACTGTCCATATCAATACTGGGGTGCAGGTACACTTTGCAGGACAGCATTCACCAACTGTGTGCCCTGATGTCTATGAGCGTATGGATAAAGAAAAACACACAAGTATTTTTGACTAATTTTGATCATTCAGTCATACTTCAGTAAGCTATATCTACTCAAATAACAATATTCTTATTGAAGCCAAAACCTTTACAAGATTTGCACTTCTTATGTTTCACTGGTGTGTTTTACTGGTTTATAACCTATTTTTGTATTCTTAAACCCTTACTTTTTCAATAGAGGTGTATTAGGGAATATGATCCTTCTTTAGTTATCTTTTACGGTCCTAGTTACAGATTGTAAACCATTCACTTTATCCATATTTTTTCTTGATGCACTTTCCTAGATCTTAAGGAGCTTTGTCCCCTTTGAAGTATTTTTCTGTCCACTAATCTTTCAGCATTTCAGTGATTTTTCCCTCTTCGTTTACACTCTTGCAGTGCTCATATTTGCCTCTTCTCTTTAACCTAAGTTCTGAATGTGTCTATAGATCTTTCTCAACTTCACTCTTTCCATAGTCATTTGAAATGTATTTCTCACATTCTTCCAGATGTTTGGTTACTTTTTTAAATTTCCAAAATAATGAAAAATTTAACTTTTAGAAATATAGAACACTTACTACTTTCTCCCTGCTTCTTCAGATTTCATTATTTTCCATATTCTAATCCTCTCCTGGTTTAGAACAGATTCTTCCTTCTCATGAAATCTCTGAGGCTTTGGCAGAAGTTTGCAGAACTCTGCACAAAATGTTTTCATATGTTTTCCCTTTTCCTTTTGCACTTATGAATATTGTGTCCAGCATACTTATCTCTTATCTGAGCTGTTGCTGCATCGTACATCTGCAGCCCTGAAATATGTTCCAGTATTAATTTACATTAACGTACAGAACTAGTACTAAATTTGGACACAAGGAATGAGGGTATAGTAAGGGTTAATTTAAAAAAAGTATTAAAATACTTTCACTCCTCCAATATTTCACAAGAAAAGAGCCAACGAACAAAACTGAGGATGCAGTATTATCTAAAGAGCTATAAAGTTAGCTGAGCATGCAACAGTAAGAAATATGAAAAACTCTGGGGAGCAGGAAATGTACATTTTCCATTTTATTTTATCAAAACAAAATGTAAATGCTTCAAATGAGCTGCTTAGATTTATATTTTCACTAAAACCTTTGGTAAGCCTCTTGCTGCTTTAGAATTAAGTTGCATTTAGTAATGTACAATTAAGAAAACAATTTTCTAGCTTTTAAGTACCTCTTACTAATAATTCCCATGGTAAAGAAAAAAATATTTTTTTCAGCCTAAATTTCACCTAATTCTCAGATACAAGTTATCTAGCAGGCTGTGTGTATATTTTTCAGTGTCAAGAAACAAGATATTAAAAATTACAAACAATCAGTTTTGCCTTCCTGACTTGGAAACTTTTCAAGGTGGGAGGATCTAACTTTATTCAGAATGTGCTGAGTACCAACCCACAGAAATTTGGCTTGAAAATAAAGGTTGCTTTTTAAAAAAAAACAACCTACCATAAATATATGTCTTTCTGTTTGTTTTTATAAGATTTAACAATATAGACAGTGATCTACTTTTATTTCAGCTGAGAAAAAGGAATAAAGGTCAAAATACTAATACCACTCAGAAGTTTTGCTAACTGCAATGCACAGCATTAATTATCTGACAAGGCTTTAAGGGTCTGATCTCCAAGTCCATTGAAGTGAATAAAAAAAGATACTTTAATGATCTTATGCGATTCAAAAATCACAGTATCAATTTACAGTAAAGATCAAAGATTCTTTTGGATGTTTCAAGCATCCTCCTTCCCATCCTCATGCCCCCCTTTCTCTCTATGCTATAAGCTTTCTGCTGTTTTTTTTCTTTTTTTTTTTTTTCTTTTTTAAATACAAACTGATGAGTCATAGTGAGGGCTAAGAATATACTATATTCCTTTTTAAAATGGCAGCACTAGATTCTGAACTAGCATAGCTGAGAAGAATGTATTTGAACAGAATTTAAAAGCTACTGCGGATCTTTGTACTATGTAGTGGTAGGGGGTTTGGGGGGCTTTTTTTTTTTTTAATACCCACTGCCTTAAGTGGTGCAAACTTTTTATCATCAGGTATGATTAAGTTAAATTTCTTATTATTTTAGAAAATAAGAATAATGAAGAAATGCAAATAGACTGTTGTCTATCTTTATTACTTTAATTCTGAATTGAAATCAGCTGGGGATAGCCTTGTTAAATAAAACTGCCTCATTTTTTGTTTGTTCTTTTCATTTCTAATCTTAATGAGGAGCTGTTTTATAGAGGTACACTCACTTTCACCACATCATTAGAGTGTACACAGTGTGGAATCAGTATTTTACTGATTGGCATTGGGATTTCCAGCAGATTGAAGTGTCAGTTCATCAGACTCTATGGCCATCTGTTGGAAAATAAGATCATAAGGAGCTCTAGAAAGAAATTACACTTCTTCAACTGGACATTTTTTTCTAAAGGGTCTTGGGTTAAAGCATCTGTGATGCTAGTTCACCTGCTGACCATATTCCTATTGAGATTGTTCATTTATCTTTCCTTCAAACATGTGATAAATAAAATAAAATGACCAGATTGGACTGTTCCAGGGAGGTGCTGTGTTGCCTTAGTGTATCTTTAGTCCTCTTTCAAATGCCAGTATGTCTGAATGTCACAGGCAGAATCCTCTTATGAAATGCCACTTCAGCAATTATCATTTGCAAAGAAGGAAGTGCAGAAAAGGAGATGAGAACTGCAAATCAGTTTGGCTGTATGTTCCAATTAAGATTTTGATCAAACATTCAGCTATCTTTCCTGATCCTTTCTGCTAGATATAGAAGTGGAGAAACCCTTGGTGTGAATATGGGGAAAGGAGTAGGTTATAGAAAGGGACAGGCTGGCTGCTGCTGAAGAATTATGCCTCCTGAAGTGCAAGACTGTTGCAGCCCAGGGTAACAGGCTGTCCCTGGTGCAGACCGCCATCTCTAGGCCTGGAGCTTGGGTTTAGGGCTGTCTGCTACGTTCTGGACACAACAGCACTGCCCCATCCTTCTGTGGTTTAAGCCCTCCTGCCTTCATTATCCCTTGTATTCTCTTCTCCTACCATGACACTGCATGAGAAAACAAGCTTTTGTGAGATAGGGGTTAATGAGAAGGAGGTTATACAACACCCTAACTTTCTTTCCCTCACACCTGGAAATCCTGACATGATTAGAAATGGGCAATTTGCACAATATTTCTAGTTTCTCCACATACCTTGTAGTACGTGATCTTAGAAGATTCGAGATTGAAATTTGGATGGTCTTCCAGTACGTCTTAGATTCTTTTAGGTTCCTCAATCCGGATATTCAGGCATGTCATCATCTTTAATATCTCTCCTCACAAGCACCTATAAGATTTAGTAATGATGTTATTTTCAGCTTCTAAAGTGAGGTACAGGGAGGTTAAAGCCAGAAACCACTTAGCTCAGATTATTTGTATGCCTTTAAAACTGGCCAGCGGTAAACGGTAGTAGGTGCAAGGACTTTGACAGAATTCTGAGGGGCGGAATCTCAGCCTACATGTTCAGTCCAAGGTCAGATGGAAAGTCTGTGGTTTACATCCACACTCTAATCTCCGGACAGTCCTTTGCATTTCAGTCATTCCAGCAGGCAACTGGAACTAAGCCACAGACATACCTGTTGACTGAGGTTAGCTACCTTGGCTGGAACTGATGCAGGGAACATCACATATCTTCAAGGCAAATTCTCTCAGTTAGCAAAAATAAGCACATTTTCATGTTCTGAATTTGTGCGTGAATTGAGGGCATAGTTTTGTGGTGCTTATTCCTGATACCTGGTGTTTAAAAAATCTTTTGAAAATGTATTACACTGCCTCTGTATTTTCCCTCCCAATTTATTCCAGCTATGTTAACCACTCTGAGGCAAAAATGAAAACACATTTCAACAAGCTTCTGTTTTGCAGATAATAATGATAGGATATCCTAAAGAAAATCCAGTAGAGGAAATCATCATTGTGGGAAAATTCATTGGACTAAAATGCTATTTACTTTCTCTTCTTACAATTTAAATTCGCATTTTGAAAAGGAAATCATTATCCAAAACTAAGGTGAAGTAGAGACCATAAGTCTTTCCTGAAGAAAAACAGAGATGTTGCAAATGCTTGTCTTCGTGTTAGAAGGAAGAGAATTTCAGTGTGGCAGTTACAGAATGTGTTCCCAGTCAACTTAGATGTGAAAGAAAAGGTTCATGGGCTTTACACCAAAAGAATTGGAATCACAATTAAGCCCTTGATAACAATTTCTGCAATATAAAAGATGATAAAATGTTTGGTTGCACAATCAGATGTTAGCCATTTGTAGGCCCTGAGCTAATTCTGCCCATGATTGTACAGAGAAAAAAAAAAAAAAAAAGGCTGCTCTGTTCTAGTAGCACACACTAATAGGTTATGCTCAAAGTGAATGATCATTTTGTTGTGCTGCATCACTAAAAAAGTTACAGCTGTGGTCAGAACATCCTGTGCTGTTAGTTTAGAGAGTTATTGTGGTACTAGACTGTAGGCTGAAGTTGTCAAACCACAAAAATCTTTAAACTGAAGCTTCAAGACTTTCAGTGGCAGAATGCCTATCCTGATGTTAGCTGAAAGTAGTCAACAACAATCTCAGTGTGGTGTGCTTGGATATGAAGACCTGAATCTGTGCTCATGGCTGTTGTATCTGGAGGGATCGAGGAGGGAGAGCCCTCTCTGTCTCAGGACCCATTTTGTAATAAGACTGAAACAAAGATCCCAAATCTGGTATTTCAGGTACAGCTTCAAACTTCTGTATTCAGGCTGTGGTAGGTAAGGGATGCTTAGTGTATTTGACTCCTGTAATTTTTGAACACAACCATTTCTGAAGATCATGGCTTGTGTATAAATGTTGTGTTTTAAGTCAGTTTTACAGCTGTACAGAAAAAAGTGGACAACTTTAGCTCTTGTTTACTCAGAGATGAAAGCAGGACCACTATTGATGTTGGCAGTTCCACAAATTGATTACAAAAGGACCACTCCATTTGTCATTTTTTAGAAGAGACACAGGGCAGATTTATCTTAGTCACAGGCTGGTTGGGTAAAGTGACTAAAAGCACAGCACATCAGAATATTCACCCCCTTAGAGATTTGAAATTTTCTGGATTGTTTTTATTGTTGAGCTATATTTAGGATGTATTTTACTGTGTATTCATGAGTTTCTGTATTCGAATTGGTTAAGAAATGATTGACCATAATTTTGAAAACTATGAGCAAACAGAACTATAAAAGCTACTTAAAATTTATTTATATGTCAAATCCAATGAATGCTAGAGGTGATACAACAATAAAAGAGTTGTTTACATGACTTATGTGGTAGACCATTAATTTGCAAATACAAGTGTTTCCACTGTGAGGATTTATTGCCTATTAGGGTGGTGTGTAATAAGTAGGAGTGATATTAAGCTAAAAAGATTTGAAGTTAATACTGGTTTGTTGCTTTTTGTAATTTATAGCAAGTAGCATGTCCTTTATTAATAACTTTAAATAACCTGAATACTTTTGCACTGTGAATAATCAAATGATATCTAGCCTTTAAACCACATTACTGTCAATTAATATCAATAATATATATTTCAAAAACCATGGGGAACAAACATCACTAAGTGATAAAAGCAATCACCATCTTTTAGAAGATATTTCATTCCACCTTATATGCAGATTGTAACACATTATTTGATGATCTGCTATTATCTGGCTTCTGAAGGGGAGATGTTACTCTTACAATAGTAGATAAATAAAGCATTTCCTTGAAGTGGTCATTTTTTAGCAACAAGCTGTCAGTTAGATTTAGTTGAGTTTTCTAAGCAATATAATGCTTAAAATTTAATGTGATGAAGAGTCTCTGGGATTACATATCTAATGTATATTGGAGTACAGAGCCATGAGTATTCTCACACCAAAACTGATGGCTTGCAAATTCAGTGTATGCGAAATAAGTTACTCCTGTATATATTACAAATTATTGTGTATATACATACACAAATACAGTTCTTGTAAAACACTGAAAATACCCTCTTTTGGGCTATACGGCTCATTTGGTAAGGAATCAACTGAAAATCGAAACAGATCTAAAAAACAATCCCCATTTTAAAACATTGATCTTGATAGAGTCAAAAGCCTGAAATAGCAGTTTTGCTTCTTGGGTTCTGGCAAATAATATCCTTACCTAGAAAAGTAATTCCACTGCATTAAAGTAGAGATACAGGCATTTTATTTTTGCAACTATTTTCTACCCACATATAGCAGAACTTCATGAATAATAAGCCAGATTTGCTTTAAATTTCAAGCTACTGAGTACACAAAGCAATTATTTCACTTCTTCATGGCACTGTAAGCTGCAGTGATAGCAAAGTTACCTTAACACAATATGAATATGAAATACCTTTCAGTCCTATAGTTGAAAAGTTTTGTACAGGAACTTGGATACTTTATGTAGTTTTATCTTTTTTTTTTTTATTTATATTAAGTGAATAATTTACCTTGAACTGACAATTAATGGACTGTCAAAAGTCCCCTGATAGCATTTAAGGCATTATATGAAGTATATTCTATCCTGACTCACTGTAAGGCTTAGATGTAGTGTCTTTGTCATGCTTGTTTAGCTTCTTGGCTCGTCTACCAAAAAGTTCAATATGTGTTCCAGTTAGTTCCATTAATGGTGTGGTTATGGAGATGTGAAATTGGAGTGTGATTCTTCAGGGAACACCTACACCATCAGTCTGGCTCTTTGTTTTGCTCCTAGGATCTATTTGCTTACCATTACACAGTCTAATTTGCCCCCTGGGTTCTCTTCTGAAGTTGGTCAGCTAAATCTCTCTATGGGAATCTGGGCTCAGTTCACCACATCATAGGCTCAAGGGTTCTTCCAGAGATGCTGAACATGCTGCCCACACCAGCTTTGGCTCCTGTTGCCCAGGGTTTTCCTCAGATGCTGTTGCAGCTGGTCCAGAGTTCTCGCACACCCTCCTGCCTCAAAGCTGGGGCATTTAATACTCAAAGAGTTACCCTACACAAATACTTTTGCAGGCTACAGTGTGAAACCCTCACAATTTTAGACAATTGAACCAAATAAAAGAATAAAAAAATAATTATCTTTTGCTGGGCCACAGGAATGACATGGCATATATCCAGACACAGCCAAGTCTGCTTCAGAAACTAATAGCTATGGGCAAGGTGAGCACAAGACCATCCAAACCAGCTGGTCCTGGCACAGTTCATTGGCACAGTGGACTGGGTAAACCGGATCCCTTCAAACGTACAACTAGATCCCCCTTTGTCAAATTTTCCTGTATAAAAGAGAGAAATGAGCTCTCTGCTGCAGTCACGTAGTTCAATGACAGCAGAAGCAAACTGTTCGAGAACCTGAAGCTGCTACTTGGCTCAATGTCACAGAGAAGCTGAGAGAAAATCAGTAATGTTATTTGGTCAGGTCAGAAGAGGCTTGAGACACGGTTTTAAAGTAGTTAGGGATTAAGTAAAGAAGAGGCTGACAGTTTTGATATCTGATAGAGAAAATGTTCCAAAGGAAGACAAACAGAATATCAAAGACAGGTGCATAGAAAATGCCAGTAAGGGGGTGCTGAGGTAAGTGAAGATCATGAGGGAGAAATACGACTATTAGGAATCTGAAGATAGATGACAGCAGGTGAATTTTGAATGGTCCATGGAGAAGCCTGAAGACTGTATAAGGGTTAGTGACATGGATATAAAACCTGAAATGATCTTGTAGAAATCCTGTTGCCAGAGCCTCTAAAACTGACCATTATATTTCCATGAGAATACTGTTTGAAATGCACAAGTGGGATTAAAGACTAAATTGGATTTCTTGCTAGGTGTAGAGTAGTATATGAGAAATGTCAGCTGATAGTTTACAGTGTGTGATGGCCACAAGTATAACAAAGCCATATTAGTGAAATGAAATCAGTTAAAGCCAGAGGGACTGCGGTGGGTCAGATTCAGAATTCCAAATCTCATTTTGAAATATTCTAGAAATGTAAGAAAAGCCATCTTCACTGGACTGTAACCTACATCAAAAATTTTTATGTGGGAAATTTCTAAATGATTTGTAAAGTAAATATAATGCTTGTTAAGTTATAAAAGAATTCAAGATACAGTTCTAGTCACATAAATCTGCAGAGTATGAGACTAGAATAAAGTAGGTTGAAAGAAAAAGAAACAGAATGGTTCGGATTCCTTGATATCCCACAGATTCTCCTTTTTCCCAGTGGCCGTTCCCACAAGCGTGAGACTGCAAATAAGCAGTGATGCCTACTTACTGCTTCTGCACGAGCCAGAGATGCACAACCCATCCTGCTTGTAGTCTGCTTTTCAATTAGTGTTATCCAGGTTCACGTAGTGCAGCCACAACATTACACACTTAGACTTTCTCTTTTTCTCCAGTGGTGAAATCCAACTGACATGGAAATTGCTGTTACAATCTGAGGTTCATATGCACACAAAGGGTTGGAAACAGAACAATACTGTGGCAGGATGAGGAACTTTTCCTTTAGACTCCAATTATTTTTTATGTTCATTAACCAATATTTAGATCCCCTAACATTTGCCACTTTCAGAGTTAGGACATGTGTAGGAATGCTACCTTTAAATTCTTGGTCTAAAATCCAGTTAGTTATATAGTTACTCCAGAGTTATGGGTTCATCCAGAGTGTCTTTTTTGTCCTCTCCACTTGTTTTGGTTTTGTTTTGGCTGCCATTGATTTTATTTGCTGCTTCTTAGGAGCCCAGAATTTTCATTGCCCAGTTTATGTCTATCACTTCAGTGTCAACATTTAGAGGCTCAGCAAATCTTTATTGTTTCTATAGTAATTAGAGTTTGGACTTCTAAAATAGGTCACCTGAACTGTCCTTTAGAATTGCCTCAATTACCTCAGTTATTTGCCTGAAGTCAGTAATGTGAATACTGTCCACTGGTCTCTATTTCAAACATGCTGTTTTCTTCGTACACTGCCATGAACAGAAGTAGCAAGAACTTGGCTTCAGTCAGTTAAACCTGAGGTATTCTGGAGCAGAACACTTAGAAACTGCAGAATGGTGATGGTTTTGACATTTATCGCTGGAATATTGTGTCAGCTACCATGTCACTTTAGAACCTCTCATTTGTATGCCATTTGATACTGTATTTAAATGTAAAAGATGTCATTAGTAGACAAGACATTGTCAGTCTGTGACTAAAACTTCCTTATACAGGAGCATTTTCAACATATTTAATTGTTTCTGAATTATTAATAAGGACTATTTTATTTCCATTTACACTTCCACTGTAATAATCATATTAGTGCTGCGAGTTGTTGTGACCCTCAGTAGATGCTATTAGTATTGCACTCCTTAAGCATATTTGCGACTTTGAACAGTTCTTACTATTCTTTTATTCTTTTGCTACTAAGAATCCTTTCTGTAAGTATTAAAAAAACTTCAGGGCATTAAAGTGCAGATGCCCATATGCTACTGTGCTGGAAATGTTAAGCCAGTTGTTGTTGGCTTAAGATGAGGCAGGCTGGAAACATCATTGAGATGTGGCCATTGTCAGTGTGATATAAAAAGACGCAGTCTGAGAGTTAAGGAAAATCACTGCTGTTTCTGAAAAGTCTGATACATATGTGTAGATTTTGTCAACAAAGTCACAATGTATGTCACATTTTTATCAGTCATATTTCCCCCCAGCTACTACTTGAACCTAGAGAAGAAATGAAGAGATTTGAATGAGAGAGGGGCAAGAAAGAGAGATGGGCAAAATTTGAAACACATTTTAGACACAGAAATCCTTTTTTCTTCTTCCCAGCAGTTTCTGTGTACTATATGAAACTGGGCTAGAGCAGGTATTTCTAGCAGCTGTATGGAATCTGTGGATCAAAAATGTTAGATAGGAGGTAAGATAGGGTAGCTTCAGGCAAGTAGAGAAAGTTCCATTTCAAAGGAATGCAGAAATTTTAGTACAGAAGTTTTCAGGCTTTATCTCTGCTAACAGATGTGATACAGGAATGCCATGGTAACCCATTATGAAATAACTGTACAAGTGGAATGCAAACTTCTGTGGACATAGGTTCAGTCCATAGTTTCTTATTCATTGATTGTTTACATTCCGTGTCTTTCAAGTGGCTAGTAAACAGTAAGCTAGTTAGCCTCTTTGTGGTCATAACTAAGGTGAGCTAGGTGACTAGACCTGTTAATTTTATTTTTGAGTGTCCAAAGCTTCACTTGCATTTATAAGTCTGATGCTCGTAAGCACTCTATAGACAGCAAATGCTTGGATCGAGTTTTGTAACACCCTTCAGCTTCTTGAAGCAGAATATTGTCAGTAAGCACTGTGTAGGTTGTTAGGTTTCCATCACTGCTTCACTGAATGTGGAAACATAACAATGCAATTTTAACTGCCAGCTCTCCTGTAGGTCCAATAGCACCATAGTCACCATTGTGCAGCAGCAGTGACTTCAGTAGTCAGAATTTTCTTCTGTTTTGAGAGTATTTATCTCCAAATTGGTTGTGTAAAACTTTTAGGATAATTTTGTTAGTTCTTTGGGTCCTCTGTCCACTTTCTACTACATCTGTAGTAACACTTCTGAAAGAAATATCTATGTTTATTCAGGATGATTAGATAGTTACTCCTTCTTTGGAAGTTTTGTATTAAAGTGACACATATAAAGGTACCTCTTCTTGTGCATTAATGCCATAATGCCTTTCCTCTCATCTGGATTTATTCAGGTAGGCTCAACAATTGTACTCATATTTTGAAAACTGTCTTCTTATGAATCTTTTCCATTTCTTATTGAGTTATCTGAAGAAATTTTTTATGATGTCTAAAAGCCAGCTGGCAGTTTCTTCTTATCAGGGAACTTTTCCTTTCTAACAAATTCTTTGTTTCAGGGGATCATTATTTTCAAGTTTAAGGAGCAGAGAAAAGAAAAAGAATTCTGAACAAGCTGAAATGCCATAACCTCCAAGGTTGTGTCTGTAGCTAACTCTGTTTCAATGCTTTCTCGTTGTCACTTAGCCTTTGTCAATTAGGACTAGTTAAAACTCGTCCCCAAATAACTTTTTTGAACATAAATTTGCATTTTCTGGATGTCTCTTCTAGCAATCCATTTTCTGTAGATTAGTGATTCTTTACTGAGCCATATGGACTTATTTCCCTCTTAGTGTGACCTGAAAAAAAACAGACCCTAGTAAAGTGAAACATAACTGAGGATTTTGCTCTTTTAGAGTTGGTAGGTAGGTGTCTAGAGCTGATTGAATCTTGGATTACAATTCCAACAACAATTATGACAATAGACTAATTTCCTTTCTGCTTAAATTACAAAAAGTATCCCTGCAAAATAAGCTTATTTAAACACTTCATTATCAGTTGCATACACATATTTAAGATGAAAGAAAGTTCTACCATAGTGCTTTATCAAAAGCTGACGACGTTGATGTGTTCCTGTGAAATATTTGGGGTTTTTTGAAACAACCTTTCCTAATGCACAACAGTTTGGTTAGAGAACTTGCAGCCTCCCCCTCCTTTCAGTAATGAAGTCCCCGCTAATGTAAATAGTTCCCCATAAATGAGATATAAAACCTTCTTCTTCCTTGTATTCTTGCTGGTGCTTCTAATGAAATCATTTGGTCTAGGATTCTTACACAGGCAAGAGCTGAAAAGATTTCCATCTCCATTTCATTTAAAGCTGATAGGATATTTGCATAAAATTACAAATTACATTCTCTTCTTTTGAGATTCTACTATAAAACTGGCCGTACCACAGGACGGGAAGAGCTGACTCACTGGTCTAATTATAAATCTAGAGAATAATTAACCTTCCATGACTAAATTAAATTCCAAAATAAAAAGAACAGACAGAAGCCTTTAAACAAAGATTTAAAGCCCACTAGAATATAAAGTACAAAATATATTCAGGAGGCTGTTTTTGAATTTGACATTGATGAAGATGTACTGTATTTGCAAATGTTACATACAACACTAGTTTGGGAAACAGGCTTTCAGAGCTTAACAGCTGGGGCAAACACTGTCACAACTAAAACATAGTACTGCAAATAGCTGTGTAAATTTATAACAAAATTCTTTCCTGCAGCATTGTTTTAGATCAAGATTCGTTTGTGCATTATTTAAAATTAAAATGGATTAATCCTGGTTTTATTCTGTTGGAGGGCAAAACCCACAGAATATATGCTTCCTGCTTTCCATATTTTTTTTGTAAAATTTAGACAAAACTGCCTTGTATAATTTACAACATCTTTGTGGACCGGAGAACAGAATTCCATTTCCCTCGCTGGAGCTGAATTGGCTTCATGAGTCCAAACAGCAATAAAATTTTCCATCTGTCTGAAAAAGCAAATAGACCTGATTCTGACTGGATGAATAGAAGACAGTTTGTTGCATATTTTTATTTGTTTCTATTCTAATAGAACCTTAATTTAAGATTTTGGTATATGTTTGAAATAAGGTCTTGAATAAATTAATCATGTGTTGAACAATTGCTGCCTTGGTCTTCTCTCCAAGTTTTTATTCCCAGAGATTAAGACTGACTAAACACCAAAGATGTAATTTACAGCCACTGTCTCTGTCCTTGATTACTTTGAGTGGATGTTCTGCATTATTCCTCTTGGTCGTTTGTTATATGACTGCTAGATGCTGTAGATTTTGCCAGTAACTAACTCGTGTGAGGACAACTCAGAAAGAAAAATCCAAATAGGCTCACATTCAAATTGTTAACATGACTTTGTGAGTTCTTTAGAAGTCAGATATTTAGAGGAAAGGATCAAATATTAATTTTATGTTCTGAATCAATACAAAGCTTTGTATTGTTGCTGATTCTGTTTTAAATATCATAATGGCTATAAAGTATCAACTTCTGCTGCAGTGATGGGGTGCATCAAAAGGAGTGTGGCCAGCAGGTCGAGGGAGGTCATCCTCCCCCTCTACTCTGCCCTGGTGAGGCCGCATCTGGAATAATACTGCGTCCAGTTCTGGGCTCCCCAGTTCAAGAAGGACAGGGATCTGCTGGAGAGGGTCCAGCAAAGGGCTACAAAGATGATTAGGGGATTGGAACATCTTTCATATGAGGAGAGGCTGAGGGATTTGGGTCTCTTTAGTCTGTAGAAAAGAAGATTGAGGGGGGATCTTGTTAATGCTTTCAAATACTTGAAGGGAGGATGCCAGGGGGATGGGAGCAGTCTTTTTTCAGTGGTGCCCATTGATAGGACGAGGGGTAATGGGCACAAGTTTGAACATAGGAAGTTCCATCTTAACATGAGGAGGAACTTCTTTACTTTGAGGGTGGTGGAGCACTGGAACAGGCTGCCCAGAGAGGTTGTGGAGTCTCCCACTCTGGAGACATTCAAAACCCGCCTGGACGCTGTCCTGTGCAACCTGTTGTAGGTGACCCTGCTCTGGTGGGGGGGTTGGACTAGATGATCTCCAGAGGTCCCTTCCAACCCTGACCATTCTGTGATTCTGTGATTTGCCTCAAATATGTGATTCCGCTTTCCCTGAATAATGAATCAAAAGAAAATGTGAAAGTTTTTAGTAAAAACTGTGTTGCATAAGAATGTGCTACTGCTTTCTTCTGAACTGCTGAGGGATCCTATAAAAAATCATCTTTCAACAAGAAGTTGTCAAAATCAGATACTTTTTTCAGAGACTGGTTATTTAAAGTTCTCGATTAAATGAATCTGGACAACAGAACGTCTGCAATTGAATACTACTTAGGAGAACTTACATACTGTCGTAGCCATTACCCTGTAAGATGTTGACAGTGGGTATTCTTCAGCTGTGGTTAGGACTTCAATAGCCTCATTCTGGAAGTCATTGGTTACTTCAGCTTCAGTGTAAATCTACAATCTTCAATAGCTCTGAAAGTCAAGCTAAAAATAAAATAAATACATTGTTATAAAAGAATTATTATTATTAATAACATTATTACTTAAGAACTAACTCATCTGTTGCTTCACTATATCATTAAGCCCTCATGAGTTACTTAAGTTATTATTGTTAATATTGGAAAAATTCATGTTCGGTTTCTGTAGGTTTTTTAATTAGAAATTACTGCTTAAATGTACTGTTTTAAGAAGCAAAAAGAATACAGTGTTTCTGATAAAAATTATTTATTAACATAAGTATTAATATATTATATGTAATATAATATATATTATAATATATTAATATAAGTACATTATTAATACGTTTAGGTTGAAAGGTATCGCTGAAGTGGTCTCTAATTAGAATGGAAAGCCCATCTAAAACAGAGATGCCCTTAATTTTTTTGTATGATAATTGATGTTATAATAAGTTTCACATTAATGGTATATAGACAGTCTGAGCAAAAAACTTCCTTTCTGAAATGATCATAATTTTAAAAAGTATTCTTACTTCCCAAACCCACAATTTTCCTGATAACGTGACAAAAGGGCCGTCTTAGCTGGGCAACATGCAGGAGATCTGATTCATCACCATCCCCACTTCATTGGATTAATTCTTATCTGTTAAATTGAGGTACCTATTGAATTTAAAAAAATAAATAAATAAAATGGTAATAATGAAAGAGTGATGTTGATTTACATCTATGGAATTCAGTTTGGCACTTACTGCAGACTTCTTTAGTAACAGGAAATGCAATGTGCGTGTCTTGAGAGCTGATGACTAAGGAAAAATTTAGTGCTAGGCTGCTAGGAAGCCCAATTTTTGGTAAAATGCGGTCCCACTACTTCCCTGCTGCTGGATGCCACTGCACTGTCCAGTTGTTCAGTATACCATAGAGATGCAATAACCATGGGAGACAGCACTTGAGACGTTATCAAGAATTTGAAAAGTTTGTATTTCTTGAAACAGTTCTCATAAGTACCTGCTTTTAGACGCAGTGTGCCTGAAAAATCTGCAACTTCAGGGTAGCATGCACTGTGTAATAGCATGGGTTTGGTTTTGAAGCCACATGTGAAGAAGCATTCCTGGATACATAGAGAGGATGGTGCTATGGGGGCTGGCCCGTGGTAGGGTGGAAATACAATATTATTATTTATAACTTCTTGGATCACTGTGGGATACGACTTGAGGTCTAACCAATACAGAAAATTATTACTTCTGGGACCATATAGATTCTTGATTCAACTGTATCAACTATTTTTGAAACCTGTTTGCTTAAGCAAACCTACCGATTTTGTTTACACTGTTTTCAGCATCTTACCAGCATGTTTTGTTTATGAACTAATGGATCATTCTTAAATTAGAAATAGGCATAGAAAAAAATCAGTGAGGATATGGAATCTGAGGTAGACAAAGGTGCAGAGAGCTTGAGACCTACTGGAAGAATTCAGTCTGGAGGAAGTACTAATGTGATATTTTTTAGAGCCTGTCAAACCAAATGCCTAATCTACCCTCTGCTGACTTAATGTTTAGTAACAAAGGTGGAGACAAGAACGCGCTAGGTACTCTTCAATTTCTTTCAGTCTTAGGTAAGTTGCTGAGGGACAGTAAAGCTCTCTGGACCTGATGAGGTAGTCGTCAACAGCTAAAATATCAACCATCCTGTCTTTCTTGAGAAAGAACTTAATAATAGTATATAAGCAATAAGCAGTATTTTTTACTACTCTGAGTCTATAATTGCAATTTATAATGCTTTTACTAACAAAAGCTGCTTAGGTTTCCTATCTTTTATTTATAGGGGATGCAAACGTATTTCTCTAATGTGCTTACTAACTAAGCTTTTATTGTAATTAATATTTCTACTTTGTTATGTAAAAAACAAATTATTTCTCCAGATTTTTATTTTTTTCCTCCTTTCTGACTTGGCAAAATAGGATATTGATTGTTCATACTTCATGGTTTCTCTCTGCTATTATCTGCTACTCAAGGGAAGATACAGAGGCTAAACAGGCCAAGCAACTTCCTGTGATCAACAGGTAGTGTCTTTTTGTAGTGTCACCAAAAGATACATTTATCAAATCACAACCTCCAAGTCTTTCATTGAGTCAGTGGATTCTGGCAAAAGGCTTAACTCTTAGGTGAACAGTGGAGGAAACTGATCACTGTAAGAACGGCTCATCTTCTCCTACGTGCAAAAACTGAAAATAATATTTGGTTGAGCGTCTTTTATTTAAAATATAAAAAAGGGAGAATCAAGGCTCCTCAAAAAGAAAAGGTTAGACCAGATTTTCAAGACAAGTCTGCATTTTGTTTTCAGCTTCTTATCATCCCAGTTGGGACCAACTCTTCAAAGGAGGTAAGTTTCCATGTAGATATCAAATATGGAACATGAATTAAGATGCAGCATCTCCCAGCTGGACAGCACGTAGTAGCAGCTTTACAACTTTACCCCACAGCATGTTTACTTCTGTTGAAAATTTGATTCCAATGTTACATGCCAAGCACTTTGGGGACCGTGTGCCACAGTACTTCCAAATGGTGATAGTCTGCTTTGAGCCGACCACAAAGTAGCTGTCTGGCTCAGAGGACAGTGTAGTGGAGATATAAAGAGAGAGTACACTATAAGCAAATGGTATTATGCAAATAGCCAGCCACATTAATGACAAGGGATGTGCTCTTCCCCTCAATGTGAATCAGGCACAATGGGCACTGCAGATCCAATTGAATTAATTACTTATTTGGCTCTAAATAAGGACAGAATTTTTCACTCAGCCTGATTTTTGCCAGACTCTGCAAGGATTTTCTCTACAAAGAAAAAAGAAAAACATACTTCTCATTGCTTGATCAGGCAAAAAGTATTTAAAAATTATTCTGGGCTTTTTCTTTTCTTTGATTTTCTTCTTGATGAGGAAAAGACTTGGGGCCAGATAATACAGTTCAAAGGACATCTGTAACTTGATATTTGTTCTGCATTTACAAAATAGTTATTTTCTGAAACACATTTAATTTTCATTTTGTATACCTTATTTTTGTAGAATACCTCACTATTTGTGGTAAGCGAGAAATCAATTATTCTATTTTTACACTTTTAGTGATTTTAAATTAGATTTGTTGATCTGTATGTTCGCAATGAATGTATTCATTGTTTTAATGAATTTTTATGTTGATTTTCATCAAAATTCAGTGATATAAATGCATAATAATAGATTGAAGAATTAAACTCTGAGTTTATTGTAAAAAGAAAAAAAAATTAGCTAACAGCACAGATACTTGAAGACTTCCAATTTTAAGAAACAAGTAAAAGTTTTGTTGCAAGCAGTAGGGATTTTGTAATGTATGCCTCTGTGTTTAACAAAAACAGGTCAGATTTTGGATAAAGACTATATGATATTGGAAGAGAGCAGTAAAATCTATGTATCTAAAATTATATTCATGATATCAGGAATAGTTTTCATTACATGTAGGCAAATAATTGGCCAAATTTCAACAACTCACTGGAATTGTCTGCCAGTGAAGAGTGGAACAAGCAGGCAGAATTAATCTGAAACACGTTACATTTCTTCTCCAAGCTCTGAATTGGTTATACTTTGTGTGTTTTCGGGCCACAAATCTTTGAAAAGAATGTTGCATACAGATTGCAGATTGAATTCAGAGTAATTCTTTACACTCAGCCCAATTGGAGTTATGTGTTTTACTTGGCTTTACTTGGAATACTTCTCTCTAGAATAATGCTTTTCTGGAGAAATAGAGAGATGCACACATCTCATTTGCTTTAAAGAAATTATAGAAGAGGTGTGAAATAACTCCAGAAGTACTATTCTGAGATGATTGCGTAGCTAGCAATTGCACCAAAAGAAGTGCAGCTCAGTGATGCCCTTCTCATTCACTGCGTTTCTTCCTCTAGCTGCACCATCGCTTCTATAAGACAGTTCAGCTTGAAGCACTGGGCTGGTTTCATTGTCAGACAGTGTATTGGGGGGGGGGGGGGGGGGGTGTTTGGTTTGTTTTTTTGTTTATTTTGTTTTGGGGGGTGTTGACTGGCTGTTTCTGATAATGAAGAAGAGAAAACAGGTATCTTTATGCCATGTCATTTTGTTTATCATGAAAGATAAACATATGCTTGGCTTTAACCTTTCATTGTCATATCTAAAGGTTTTGTTCAGGAAAGTTGTTAGGCAGCATGTAGAGAATGTCTGTGAAGAAGAGTACCTAAATGTAAGTCTTTGCTTGATCTTTTGGTTCATGTAGAAAACTGAAAAGACTATCTTTTGCTTCCTACCCTGTGAGTTACTTATTTTTTTTACAAAAATGGATGTTCATTATTAGAATAACAGTGGATATTCCAGCCTGAAAGTCTTCTGCATTGCGTTTCACACACCTGAATTGTAACAGAGGAAAGCAGAGAGGGAGAATTCAAGCAGGTGGCTCCAGTTAAGCATTAATCCCCTCCTAAGTAAGAAGTGGGAGGGTGCTGGGCTCTTTAAAAACCAAACAACCAACCAAATAAACCTTCACTTAGTCGAGAGCATTCAGAAGGAACAGGAGAGAAGGAAAACAAAAAAAGCTGAAGGTGATTTTGTATTGAAAAGAAAAAAATATATTCAGTAAGGGACTAAAAAAAAGATGAATGCTACAGGGGAGGAAGTTTAGCTTAATAGGAGCTATGTGTAGGCTAAGGTTTGTCTTCCTGGAAGATACCTCATCTGCTACAGAGGTAAGATAACTCAGGCAAAGTTTTTTGAGAAATTCTTGTACAGGCTGTTAAGATTTACTTTTTTCCTTAACCGCTGTTTAGAAGCAATGTTCAGAACATCTTAGTTACCCCAAATTGTAGGTTGGTGCCAGCTGCTTGTAAGTGTAGAGCTAAAGTTGTTGAAGTGGTCATTTTCTAGGGAAGATCTTTTATTTTGGATAGGAAAATAATTCATAGACTAGCTGAAATGTTTGGCCCAAGCTGTAAGTAAGAGGTGGATGCTGAAAGGGAGTGAATTGCTGAGTCCTGTAGACTTGCTACCCTCCTTTGTACTTTAAGCGTGCAACAAACTGAGCATTTTGTTCACTTTGTTCAGAGAAAAAATAATCTTTAAAGGATAGGTCTCATAATTATTATTTAGTTGTACTGTTTATTAGCTGCAAAGCCCAGAGCTTAGCTTTCAGAAGCCCTCAAGGTTTGTCATAATATTATTCTCTGTATTGGTAATAGCTACGTTTGACTTGTGCTATTTTTCTGTGTTGTTTTTTTTTTTTTTTTAAAAGTAAGTTGTGTTTCATAGCACTGGTGCAAAGGATAAATATCTTCTTTAGCAGATATTTGGTCCGAGGGAAGTAGACTTGGTTTGGGTTTTAGGTGTTTGGATGCGTTTTTTTGGCCTTATAAGAAATTATAGGCCTTAATAGCAGTACAGAGAGGCCCTTGTCTTATTGCTGAAGAATGTAACTCTCTTTCTTCATCTGTAGTTTATTAGTGCAATGAGTGTTTATTATTTGCAAAGTTTTTAAGTACAATTCATATTATTCCTGTGCTGTGCTTAAATGGGAGCTATAATACAGACTTATGCAGGTAGTAGTCTCTTTGGATTGTTTTATTTTCTCAGGATATTTAAAAAACAAACGAACAAAACCCAACAAAGCAAACCACATGTTTTGTTGTAGTATTCCAGTGATCCAGAAGAAAGCTGAATACTGAACCTCAAAAATTATTCCCTTTGGGCCAAGCTTAAAAAACCCTACTGTGTCCCCATCAAGGGACTCATTCACTATCTCCCCCATTTTCTCTAGTGTGGTCTTTGTTGCCAGTTGCAGCTGACCAGTGTTATCTCAGATTCTCAGACCAGCTGTGCTTGGTATGCGTCCTTTGAGCTGTAGTGGAGTTCAGTGTACTGTAGGACAAGTACAAGCATGAATTATGTTGTGGTCTCTGCTACATGGTGCTGGGAGTGTGTATTTGCTCCCAGTAAATTGCTCTCTCCATTAACAACTCAGCATGCAATTTTTCATGCGTCAGGGAAAGACAGGAAGATGAGACACTCACCAAAACAGCAATAAGAGTCAAAACTTTCTTATCAAAAGAGCTTAACTTTATCAACTGATCAATCTAATAACAATTAGTTATATTACTGCAAAATCTCAAACCTTTAGCCTAATGTGGCTATTACTTTCCTTCACAGAATTTTTGCAATCCAGCCCTCAACAATTACGCTCCATAAGAGTGCTGCCATCCTTACTATCCTATCTTGTTTGAATAACTTTAATTTCAATAAAAAATAATTTTATGTTATTTATATTTGTGTAGGTCCTTGCTAGAAGCATTTACCTTCTGGAGACAACATTTGTTTTTCCTTATTTTCCTCTGGATGAAGATCTGTGCCTTTGAATTTCAGTCTCTGATTCCTAATATCAGCTGTTTCTGTTTGGCAAATGTAGGTACGTTTTCATTTTAAGATTTTTGCCGTGGATCATGGGCTGGATGCTTGAGGACTAGCGTATTTCAACCTGGTTCCTGGCTGTGTGTTCCCCTAAGAACAGAAATTCATTCTCTTTGTCCTTGAGTGTGAAATGAATGCCCCAAGGCTTAAACAATGTGTGCTTTAGAAAATGCGAAGTGAACTGAATAAAAAAGAAGTGAACACATCTTGTAGAAAATTGGAAATGGTCCACCAAAATAAGCAAATCCCAATCTTAACTTGTAGTGTGTTTTGAAATCTTTAAGCTATCTCACATACTCTGTGGTTTGTTTGTAGGGGGAAATACAAAATTAATTCAGATTCATACTTGCAAGAATTATGGAAGCTGCAAAAGCTTCCATTAGAAAGTTTCATCACTTGTTTTGGGCAAAACAGGAACCTAAGGTGGGTTTTTCTGAGCCCAGTCAACTGGCCCAACCTGGACCCACATTGCTTCTGGATGTCGCTTCCCCCCGTATATAACACTTATACTTGTCAAACTAGCTTGCTTTGCACTATTTGCTGACTTCTCTTCCATCTTCTCTTAGGGACATGGTTTAGTGGTGGTTTTGGCAGTGTTAGGTTGATCGTTGGACTTGATGATCTTAATGGTCCCTTCCAACCTAGACGATTCTATGATTGCATGGTGTCTGTTCTTGAAGGTGCTCTTCAGTCCTTGCTAGCAGATATCTTAGTGATTTAACAGTTGGCAGAAGCTGTAAACTATCCCATGGGTAGAACAGTGGTTTGCTTCTGATGAAGAACACATGATAGTCTGCAGAATTTAGCAGAACAGCAAGAGATCCTGCAGGGGAGCATTCTTAGTTAACTAATCTGTTAGCCCTGTGCGTTGGGCCTTCAGGTGTCTAATCCAGTTATCTTTTTTCCATTTCTGTATTTTGTGTGTCCTGTATATGTACAGGAACTGATTTTTTTTTTTTTTTTTTGTAGTACAGAGCATAGAATCCTGCTAGTGAAAAAAACCCAACATTTTTCTAAATATAAGCTGTCAAAGTTTCAGTGTGTTTACTAAAGTTTAGTCCAGGTCTGTCAGCACTGGATGTGAAGTACTATACCTCATCACTGAAAAGTGCTCTGTATATGTATGTATGTTAATATGTGCATTTGTTGTCAGGGTTGTACAGCAGTTTTATTCCCCTCAGTTCTGTATTCTCTAAACTATGACTGATGGTGGCCAAAGCATGCTGTGTTTTAACAAGCTTTGCTTGTAACCTGCTAAGTGATGGCTTCCCATTTGTCTGTAGGATTATGGGTTTACAAAGATGATCATTTCTCAGAAACAGCCTTTTCTCAGCAGAGCTGAGAAAAACACTTTGACTGAAACGCTGCTTCCTAGAAGGGATAGAATTTTAGTTGACATGCATAAGAATGTTTTTGCACCTAGTTGTAATTGACAGGAGATAATAAAATTTGACTAACTTTTAAATATTTAGTTACAAAAAAAATGCTGTGCATGTGAGACTTTTTTTAAAATAACAATTAGAAACTAAATGTTTGGAGATGGGGGAGTCAAAACTTCACCTGGTTCTGTAGAAACAGAGCTTTTCTACTTATACCCAGAAACCAATATTAATTTGGAATTTAGTGTAATAGGAAAAATTATCTGTAATTTCAAAAAGGAGCAAATCCTAACTGAGTCCAAGTATCTCAGCAGCTCCAGCCTGGTATGAAGTCTTCCATTTCTATAACATCCTAAAGCAATGACAGAGAGAATTAAAACCTTTATATTGCTTAAAATAGTTCTTTAATTTAGAACATGCAAATATATAGACATGTGTTTGAAGCAGTCAGAATGAATATGCTATTTAGTTTCACTTTTTCTATTGAAGGAAATTAAGATAGGAGCAGAATGGTATTTTAATAATTCAGTAGGCAGACTCTTCTGAGATGTGGTGCTGGATTGCAAATTCTGAATGTCTGTCTTATTTGTGTATGACAGCCCTTACTCTGTGTAAGCAGAATATCTGAGAATCCAGTGAGATACTCCAGTGCTGCTCTGAGAAAAAGGTGGAAGAAAGTGTTGTCTGTTCAGGAGCTTCTTTGCAAAAAGCTCAGAATGATGTTAAGATCAGAAACCACCACGAAAATGTCACTTTGTCTCTTGACTCTTACATCCGACATGTGTCTATGTCATATCTACTTTTGTTACATAAGATTTTATTTTTTTCCTCTGGTATTGGTGGTTCAGAAGCCAGTGGGATGATGCAACACAGTGAGCTGGAATCTAACTTACTGCTTCAAACAAATCATCCAAACCATCAGAGAAATCTTAATCACCTGCTTACTTCATGTGTCTATGCTAAAAGATCATAGCTTAGGATTTTTTAGCTCTCAGCCTGCTTGAAAATTTTAGCAATTAAAAAAAAAATGGGCTGAGAAAATGTCGTATAGTATTGAACTTTGTCATGCTCTCTTTAATGGCCAGAATGCTTTTTTTTTTTTTGTTAGAAAGAGAAAAAGGATTTAAATGTATTTGAAAGATACTATAATCTAATATCACAGTGTTGAATCTGCAAAACTTGGAGGGAGAAACACCACAGACTCTTAGTGTTGCTCTTGGATTTAGCTGTAATTACTACTTCTTGTTCATGCCACAATTACTTTCATGATTCCCTTTGCAGAAAAAAAAAGTTTGCTGCAGTCATGGTTCCCTTTGCAGAAGAAAAAGTTTGCTGCAGTGTTTGTTGTTGTTTTCTCCTTTCTGTTCTCGTTTTATATTTCTGGCTTTATGGTCAAAATTTTCTTCAACCAGTGAATTTTCTTTTGCTACCTAACAGTGGAAACATCACTGGAGGAGCATCTGCACATCTCCTGTTAATGGTCTGTTTTGTAACACCTTTGCTCTTTCCTAGTATTGCACGGTACTTGCGCACGTGCTTTTCAAATCTGAGCCAAAGAGAGTAAGACCAGAGGAAAAAGCATAGTCTCACCCTTAGCAGTATGATGAGGAACTGTAATGCAGGTGTCAGAAGCAAAACAATATAAGGGGACATGGACGATATTTACAGCACATATCTCCTCAAGCTCTGCTATAACTGTAAGCAGACCAATGTTTGCATTAGTTTCTTCCTAAATAAAATTGGGTCATTTTGTTTTCCTATTTTAATGCACTCCTATAACATTACTTATAATTAATACTGCCAGATAATGGAGGATGCTCGTTCACAACATTGTTCTCTTTCCTTCTAGAGACTTTTAGTTTAAGTCATTAATTTGTAACTATTTCCTATTGTGCTCCAAACACTTACATGAAACACAGCCTGACTAAAATTGGTGTTTAGTCAATCACTTGCAAGGCACTGCTCTTCACTAGAAGTTGGAGCATCCTCTACAGTTACAGTAACTACCCAAATGTGAACTCAAGTAAATTAATATTCTTGCAAAGTCAAGTCCTGGCTGCAGGATAAAATAACACTTGGCAACAAGATTATGGCTGTCATATAGTGGGAACTGATGACTTCATACAGCATACGTTGCTTACAGAATCCTTAAGTATATCTTTGGCAACAGTCTATATTTTGCCAAATATACTTGGCATTTCACTGCCTTTAATACGCTCCTGTCTAGGCAGCAGCAGCTGGAAGAAAATGAAGAGAAATTTGTCCTAGAGCTACTGTTGACCACAAAGGCATGAAGTTGAACTACAAAACTGTGAAGAACATAGGATACTCTTTCAGCACTAAAGTACTTTAAGAATTAGAGAAGTATTTCTATTGTTGGATGTTCCGAAGTAAAAGGTAGAGAGAAGAATTGCAGAAAGAAGCATCTTAGTGTAGGATCGAGGCTGTGCAGAAACACTTTAGCTCTCCTATGGGAATATGGAATCCAGTTATGTGATGCATCTTTTGTGTAGTGTCACTCTCTCTAAATTATCCTCTGTAAATAAATACATAGATCAGATCATTGGAAAAGAATATAGTATTTGCTTCTAATAGTATTGTTTCAAAAGATGTGTCTGTCAGACAAATGGTTTGCTTGATGCTTTGTACTGAGGATTCGAATGGCAAGATATGGCTCCTGGCTTAATATCCACTACCTAGGATATAGGAGTAACTTGTGTGCTGTATTTAGGTTTAGTTAACTTGCTGATCCAGCAGCTGGTTTTGGTGGCATTCTACCTGAGTTTGTTTTAATATTAAACTGACAAGTATTCTCCCTTAAGTTAAAAGTTATTTAAATCATATCATATGTACTCATGTCAACAAAATCAATTTTTTGTGGTCTATTTGTATTTTTCTTCCAAATGAGAAAATACTTTCATGGATATCTGAATAACAGTTTAAATAAAATGAAATATGTCTGGCTTACTATACGGCTTTATTTACCATGACAACCAATAGTTTCCATTCTATTCCACCAGACCTTCTCTAACCTCTATTCATCACGGTATTGTTCAAAAATTAATTTGTGTTTCTATATATGCACACAATTATTTTTTTAAAATAACATTTAGGAACAAAGCACACTCTCCTTTTTGAGTGGGCATCCAGCTATGCAAACCCAAACTAGGACACATTTATGGCCAGCTTTACAGGTTGCTTTGTCTGATGAAATGGAAGGTCATTAAAATTCAAGGAAGGTTAGAGAAACTTACCAGTTGATCTGCAGAGATCTGAAAAATAGATTGCCAAATTCAGCACCTGTTGTGAGGCTTGGCATTTAAATAACTTCAGTGTCTCTTGTCAGGAGTTAGAGAAAAGCTAGTTCTTTAAAGATGAGTGCTTTATTGTTCAGTGCAAATGCAACAAGACTTGAAGCACAACATTGCATGCTAATGTGATATTAGTTGGGTTACAGTGGCACAATCTCCAGTTTTGTACCAGTAATACACCACCATGCAAGCCATTGTGTGAACTACATAATCCCTGCTTAAAATACTGTAATGGCAATAAGAAAAAAGAATTATGGGAATAATTTAAAAATGAAAGTGTAAAGGTGTGGATGTGAACTGATATTTTGGGATAAGTTTTTCTCCTGACCTTTTTTCTTAATATCGACTACTTCAGTTAAAATGCTTGCTGATGGCAACAGTGTATTAATAGATGACAAATGAAGGCTCAAGCTGCTTGAGGAAAAACATGCAGGCAAAATAAAATGCTATAATCTATATCAGAAATATGCCTCTGCACCACTTGAATTCTGGACGTATTTATCTATGTATGGGATTGCTCAAAAGGTTTGTTACTCCCATAGTAGTTGGTTGTCTTCTGTATTATATGCATGTGCCTTCTTGTGTCTTATTTTTAAACCAGTAACAAATTAATTTTATATAATTAAGTAATCGTTGCTTGAATTTTTGCTGTATATATGTTCCCAAAATCATTACTGTCATGAAGCTTCCTTGAGAAATCAAGTACTCGCCAAAGAGACTGGAGTACTTACTCTACACAATACTAGTGATGCTGAATAGGCTGAGTGAGTTTTTGCAAGAACTCATTCTTACCTATGTCTCTAGTGAAGCTAACTTCCTCTCCCCTGACTCCATCTAAACCAGCATGCTTTGGTTCTTATTTCCTTCTGCCTGCCCCCTACTACAGAAGCCAATCTCTTTTCACTGCTTATAATCTAAGGAAATCAGATAACTGAAGTTGTTAACCTTCTCTCCTAATATAAAGTAAAGATTGACTGATGTCCCCAAGCACCGTTGTGATTTCCCATATGGAAAAAATAAATTGTGCTGAACACTGGCCCCTAAAGAAAATTTCAGATTTTTTTTTTAAATTAATTGTTCTGTTATTTGGAGAAAAAGAAGTTTTATGTCTCTTTATCTGTAAAGGTGGCATGAAAAATGAGTTCCAGGTAACTGCAAAACTAATTTAATTAGCATGCAATTCACTTGAGAGAAGCAAGGAAAAATGCTAGGATGTTTTTTCTAAGACTTGATTAACAATGTCTTCCAAACACTTATAAAAACCTAATAATGCTATTTTTGAAATTAAATCAATCTGTTACAGATACTTAGGACTTCTTATGAGATACAGCTTAACTATTTTGGATAACTGTACATAGGGTAGATATTCACTTTCAATGTATCTTCTCAGTATCAGATGATTAATCTTTATCAGTAGGCTTCAATCAAGAAAAAAACAGATAATTCATTCAGTAGAATGACTAGTTGTCATGGTTTGGGCTGGACTGGCCACTGAATGAATGACAGATGCTCTCTTTAACCTTTCTAATTAGTCAAAGTTAGTATGATTTTGGTAAGCAGGTATCCTCAGGCGTATCTCTTATGTAATGAATGATTTTTAATGCACTGGAGTTGATATTTAGTTCCTATTGCTTCTCTTGAGAAGTGACATATTTTCACATCAGTAAGCTTTTCTCTCTCTATAGCCTGTGTTTTCTTTGACATAGTCTAATGCTGCTGTTTCTACTTATGCATTGTGTACCACACTAAGAAATCCATTCCCACTTGGAAGTTAATAGCCTAAAGATATGTTATGCCTGATGTATTATTTATTCTTAGTCATCAGTTACCCAAACAAGTTGCTTGTGTTGGATTTTTATTTGTATTTTTTAACCCGCTGTAATCCTCTCTCTCAAAAAAAAAAAAAGTTGGGTTTTTTTTCCAGCTTACTTTTTCTTTTTCCTCCAAACTCCCTCTAGTTTTTCCATGTCTTTCTTATAATATACTGCCTAAAACTAATTGACAAGTCTTCTACAGTTATTTAGGAGAATACTCTTTGATTTGTGATGGGCACTTAGAAATAATCTTTTTGCTTTTTTTGGAGGCGTATTACATTGCAAACAGATGCAAGATTTGCTGTCTGCCATTACCTGTAGACTTTCATCTTGCAATATGACTGCTTTTACAGAATATAAACACTGAAAATTACTTCCCTCTCAGGGATATTAACTTACATTTTTCCATGGTGACTCTCATTTATACACATCTTTTTTGAGAGGCCTCCTTGGAGCTCCATACTAAGGTATACAAACCAGATTTTTTTTGAATGCTTGAAATGTTTATCCTTCTTTAAGAATACTTGAAGTTTGAGGTGAAAGCTGAGTTTTTATTTTGACTTTACCTGCAGAAAACTGAAGATGTTATTGAACGACATGAGCCAAGTGGCTTGGTTTATACAGATTGTCCAAAACATTTTTTTTTTTTTCCCCCCCTAAAATTACAGGCACCTTTCTTCCCCAGATACTACAGATTTCCCTTCAGGAAGGTTTCAGAAGATGCCACATATCAGCCACATAAGTCTGTTTTGATCAGTAAAGTTCATTTAATGATAACAAATACCAAGGATCATTAGTTTACCATGTAACATTTTTTTTTTTTTCAGAATCTTCATATGAGAGCTGCAGAGACAACACTGGTAAAGAAAACAAAAGATATAATGAGCAGTATACTTGGCTTAAAAGTAATGAGATTCCTTTACACTGTATATGAAAACGGTAATGATTCTAAAAATGCATTAAGAGATTCAGACCTTAACTCTGAAAGGCAGTGGCTGTAGTTGGCAAAGCACCGATTTCATGTATTTGGTATTTTGTACTCTACAGCCATTTCACTCTTCCATGTGTTTCAGCAGTTTTATTCTTACTGATGTTATTTACTTGGACTTCAGTAAAGCCTTCAATACTGTTCCTCACTGCATTCTCAAGAAAAAAAATGGCTTGGACAGGCATACATTCTGCTGGATCAAACACAGGCTGGATGGCCAGGCCCAGAGAGTGGTGGTGAATGGAGTAAATCCAGTTGGTGGCCAGTCACTAGTGGTGTTCCACAAGGCTCAATGTTGGGGCTGCTCCCATTTAATATTTTTATTAATGATCTTGACGAGGAGACTGAGAGCACCATCAGTAAGTTTGTAGATGACACCAAGACAGGTGGGAGTGTTCATCTGCTTGAGGGTAGGAGGGCTCTTCAGAGGAACCTGGATAGGCTGGATTGATGGGCTGAGGCCAATAGTATGAGCTTCAACAAGGCCAAGTGCCAAGTCCTGCACTTGAGCCACAACAACCCCATGCAGTGCTATGGGCTTGGGGAGGAGTGGCTGGAAAGCTGCCTGGCAGAAAAGGACCTGGGAGTGTTGATTGACAGCTGGCTGAACATGAACCAGCAGTGTGCCCAGGTGGCCAAGAAGGCCAACAGCATCAGGAATAGTGTAGCCAGCAGGACTAGAGAAGTGATTGTCCCGCTGTACTTGGCACTGGTGAGGTCAGACCTTGAGTACCGTGTTCAATTTTGGGTGCTGCAGGATAAGAAGGACATTGAGGTGCTGGAGCACGTCCAGAGAAGGGCAATGAAGCTGGTGAAGGGTCTTGGGAATAAGTCTTATGAGGAGTGGCTGAGGGACTTGGGGTTGTTTAGCCTGGAGAAAAGGAGGCTGAGGTGAGACCTTATTGCTCTCTACAGCTACCTGAGATGAGGTTGCAGACAGGTGGGTGTTGATCTCTTCTCACAAGTTACAACTGATACAGAAATGGTGTCAAGTTGCTCCAGGGTAGGTTTACATTAGGAAAAACTTCTACACTGAAGGGGTCATCAAATACTGCAACACGCTGCCCAGGGAAGTGGTTGAGTTGCCATCCTTGGATGTATTTAAAAGCCATCTAGATATGGTGCTCAGGGACATGGTTTAGAAGTGGGCCTGATAGTTAGGTAACGGTTGGACTTGATTTTAAAGGTCTTTTCCAGCCATAACGATTCTTTGATTCTATGTTAGGAAGAATTAGATTAGTCTGGGTATTCAAAAACCATTTTGCATTAGCAATCTGTATAAAATGATCTGACACAATAATCCTTTCAGTATTTCATTAGATATGATCAGTTAAGTGTATTACAACAACTAGTATAAATCTGTGCCTGTCTAATATATGTGCTTAAAGTTAGGTAGTTACCTTGGTTCTTTTATGGCATTTTTCCAGGACTTTCTTTGCTAATTGTTCATTATTATATGCACTAAATAAGAGATAATTTGCATGATCTTCAATCTATAAGCACTATTATTTTATGTTCATGAAAAGTCATAGATTTTTAGCTAATGAGGTGCAACTTTAGGAAGTATCAAAAGTTTCTAGTTGTTTGGAGAAACGATTCTAGAACCTGGGTCTCTGAAGAAGATGCTGACTGTGAAAGGCTCCTTATGTCTATATATGAAAATCCAACAGCAAAATCATCAGATTCCTTCTGCCTGATAATAGCAATCCTACCAGTCTATCAGATTGTCTTGAATGCCAAGTCTGATAACAGTAATTATTCATGATCCAAAAATCATTGGAGGGCCATGCTGTATAATAATGGGCTTTTTCCTAGTCTTTCTCCCTAAATATATAAATAGGTCTCTGCATTTTAGAACACAAGGACATTGCAGAAAATCCTGTATTTTGGTTTTTATATCTCATATTCAGCACGAGTAAAACTTTCTTTTTTCATACGACCTCACTGCAAACACCCTTGTTATGTCCATTGAACTAAGTGAAAACCTTTGAAATGTTGAAAAGAAAAAGTTGTGCACTAGGAAAAGGAGACTACTTAATTCTTTAAAATCTCTTTGTACATGTGTATTCTACTCCGCAGAATTAATAAGTCCTATTTCTGGATTTGAATATCTTACTGTTATACTAACTTAAAGAAATGGGAAAAATAGAGTGGGTTCCTCAGTATATCGACATGGGAAGAGTTGTAACTTACATCCATGTGGTGTTACAAGCTTTAATTAATTTTTATAAGTAGTGTTAACTTGTAAATTCATATCTCCTTATCTAGAATTTCATTTTTCATTGTGAAATTCATTGTGCAATAAGTCACATCAATGCAAACAGGTGTAAGCTGCTTTCATGCTTATTCAGTATCTCCACAAAAGGAGGGGGTGAAAGGCAGTGGAAAATGAAACTTTCATACCTGCTTTTTCTATAAAATATTACTATTGTGGGGAAGATAAATAGGAGAAAGATTATTCATTATTCCTCCCATTAATTTCATTGAGTGTCATTTAGCAGACAGAATCTTAAAACAATGTGTTGTTTTGGCTTTTTTAATGCAATTAATTATTCCATTGTAGAACCCATTGCAAATTACATTCTGTCAGGGAAAAAATAGAAAAGTTCAAGACAGCTTAGGCAAATTCATACAAGACAATTTCTCCTGTGGCTATAAAACCATGATCTGAATGCATCTTCCGTCTCAGGTATTGTTGCACAAACAATGCACACAGAGACAATATACCAGAGATGAATCACTCCTCTACTGCCTCGTTATTTATGCTCTTTACAATCTATTATTGATTCAGATGGACCCTACATCTTGCCTTTTCTGACAGTTGTTGTGTTTCTAACAATATAAATACAAATTCATCTAGCTACATTGTTCTGATGAAATGGTATTAATCCATACATTCAAAAAGTAATTAAGAATGGGAGAGCTGAGCTATTGAATAGTGTGTAACCCGTTGTTGAAAATGTGTGAGAGAAGATGACTAATAGTGGCTAGTGTGCCACACAATCTATGTAAGACTAAAGTTATCTGGGGAACTAGAATTTATTAAATCTGGTGTCCATATTGGCCAAATAGGTAGAGTTAGTGGACATGGAGATGAGTATGAAAAAAAGGGAGAGTCAGCAAAACCTGAAAAGTCAAGTCATGACTCAAAAAANAAAAAATCTTATTTACTTTCTGTGAGCTGTCAGCAAGGAAGTGGACTTGGAAGATCCAGCTGAGGCAGTCTGTTTTGAGTGCTAAAATATATTCTACAAAGTCCTTCAGCAAACAGTCCCTAGCCAAGCTGTCACAAGATCAGAGAAGTCAAGTGGACAAAGGATTGGATAAAGAAGAAACACAGGGTAAAAACTAATAACCAGTTTTCATAGGGGAGAAAGGTCTCAGCAGAGTGCCATCGTGATCTGTGTTAAAGGATATGACTGAGAAAAGGAAAAAAAAAAAAAAAAAAAACANGGAAAAAAGAAAAAAAAAAAAAAAAAAAGACGGTGAAGCAGAGAAGGCAGAAACACTTCCTTTCCCTGTAAGAGCAGGCGTCCTCAAATAAAGTAATACATAGTAGATTGAGAACAAAGTTAAATGCTACTTCTTGTAACAGGTAATCAAACTGTAGAAATCTCTGTTAGACTGAGGTATTAGCCGCCGTTGAGAAAAAGAGCACCAGTGGGCCTTTGACCCACTAGCAAGGCTCCTTTTAGGTAGAATGGAGAATAACAGCATATGCATGTAGGGAGGGGAGAAATACTGATGGTCCATTTTCCTCATTTTAAAAGGAGGAAGCATCCCTTAAAACTCCTTGTATTCTATGTCTATATCTGCCATCATAAACTTTCAAAGCCTATACTATGGATCAGATTTGACTATTTTTGGCACTGTAAGGGTATCAGAACAGTTTATCTTTGGAAGTGATCTTAATTACCTTTCATGGGGCAACCCTGCTTGATTACACTTTGTTTCCATTCTTGTGGACTCTAAATTATGTTAAGTCAATGCTTTTTCTCTGTCTTTTTGGTTCTTTGAGACTTTATATCTGAGACTTGGATCTTCTAAAACTCTTCTTTTACAAAAATTTAATTTCTTTTGGTATGGATGCAAAGATTGTCTTTGCATCATCACATAAAATTTCCAGTCTCCATTAAGAGGGAAGACCAGATCCCTTTTTGGGATAGGTTTGCTTCTTTGTGAGGAAGCTTTCCAAGTGCTTATGGTTACAAGTTTAGCAATAATGTAATAAGTCTTTCTGTTATACCTAATTCTAACTTAAATGTGGAAAAACCCAAAGACAGATGTCATATATAGTCATAAATAGTTTTTATGTTAAATTACAGCTTCTGTCTCACTTCAGGACCATATCATACTGCAGCTTCTTTACATTAAGTTCACTGTGGTACATTTATGTCCGCCTTCCTATTTATTTCCTGTTTCCTATACTGTTTACCATAAGGAATACAGAGGCAACAGCAGAATATACCTTAAAAAAATGGCAGTCTTTGCCAAATAATGGGCAACTGCTGTGTGCCTAAATTTTTAACAACTAACCCCTGCTCAAACTGTGGTTAACTTTCAGAGTATGTCTTCAATACAATGCTCAATTGTGTAGAGCACTATTCTAAGAAGGCTTCTTACTTAAGACTCCATTAAAGATATGTTTCAGCTCCTTAGTGGCCATGTTTGCCTGTTTTTTTCCATTATAGAATATATTATTTCTGTATTGAATCCCACAAATCCATTTTTAACTAAGAAATCTGAGGCTACTCAAAGGAAAGACGTTAAGCCTGTTACAAATACATAGCCTAACTCAACCCAATTATTCAAATCCCCCTGTGTTACAACCACTTTTCTGTTTCCTGAGGTTATACAGTAACATGAGAAGTGCAATTAAAATTTCTTTTCAAGTAATTGATATTACGCAAAACCCATACATTTTCATATGTTGCACTATTATAGCCCGGGTCTTGGAAGAATCTGAGTTGTAAATGTCTTACTAGTTGTTTTTTGAAGAGTCTTTATTTCATTGGACCATCATTGAGTGGAAAAATTTATTGCTTGACATCGCTAATTATTCTAATTATGTTCACCTTTGGAACCTGTTAAATAATTATTTACTATCTCCTGAGTTTAAGTAATGAATTAATTTAATTGCTTAAAAACATTTTAGTTTAATCTGGCTAACTGCTTGCTACTATAACCACAATAAAATATTTGTGGTTTGGTTGGTGGTTTTTTAAACCTTGCCCCATTCCCTTGAAGAGAAGGGACACGTGTTTCTCGGCTAGCATAGCATAGGCTATATATAAAGCAAAAGTATAGCTAAAAGCCATCATGGTCTTAAGCATAAAAAAAAAATTACATACCTAAATGATTGAGATGAGCTCTTTCTCTGCTGTAAAGCATTCAAGTGATTTAGGCAAGTTCCCATATCCTTTAGCAGTTGATGCTGTTTTACTATAATGGAAGGAGAGTGGAACCATGTAATGCTACTGGAAGTGCACGTGCTGTATCAGACCATCCTAAAACCAATCTAGTTTTCTTTCCTCCAACCTGTTTAACTTCATTCCTTTTCTGTGGGTGCAAAATGAAAAGACTTAGCAGATGGCATTGACCTGCATGTATCATACTAAGTTTTGAAGTAAAACAGCTACTGAAAATTGGCTGTGGCTACTACTTTAAAATGTTTGGTTGTATTGTAAAATACTAACTCATTGGTTTCAGAAGAGCAGTATAACAAAATGGAAATATGAAGCTCAAGGAGAGTAAATTACACCTGGAAATTGCTAATATAGCAGATAAATTGTCATCAGGGTTTTAAACTTTGAGATAATTGTGCATAAGAAAGTAATTTGTTCTATACTAAAACTTTCTACTTAAATGTCTTTACAGAATTGTCATAAACATGCAGAATGTGAATCAAGAAGGTAGAACTATTTGTACTTTGTTGATAAAATAAGCTCTTGTTATAAAAACAGTGCAAGCTGTCAAGTGGCAAATGCTGCCATTTGTCTCCTTAGCACCTGGCTAATGATCCATGACAGAAATATCAGAGCTGAGTGATAACTGTACAGTGATAGAATCTGGCATCATAGCACAGACTTTACACCAAGGGCTTCAGTAGTGTGTTTTAGCCGCTTTGCTGTTGAAGACTAACACTGAAAGGGCTTTCCTGTCCAAATAGATTAGTCTGGGTGACAGAAACAATTTACAAAGCTTTAAATGTGGTGCTTGGCCTATTATTTAGAAGATGTAATGGTGGAATATTCAGCATAAATAACATTCTGAAAGGTGTCATTAGGATCGTGTCTGATTAAACTTGCCTATAAAGCAAAGGGCTGCGTGATTGATAGACTAGTGTTTTCTGCACACTATTCTGTCAGGCAATGAGAGATAACCAGGTAAGACTCATCATGATTTCAGGATGCAACTGATACCATGTTTGCTACCCTTCCTGTCTTGAGTTCTTGTCACCTCTCAGAAGCTAATAAAGATTGTATTTAAACAGTTAATTTTAGAAGAACAGACTGAAAGGACTAACTTCTGTGAGGGTTTAGCACTGTACAGGTAGAGAGTTATGGTTCTAGATATACTGTTCTTTGAACTGGATGCTTAATACTGTGTGGACTGTTAGGCAGTCCCAAGGGATTTATCTTACAAATATGGTAGAGGATGCAAAAACCATATCTTGTACTACCTAAAAGTTTAAATTAAAATGCAGCTAAATTTCCCACCCTTGTATATAAAAAAACTGGCATGTTTTAGCCCAGTAGTAGTGTCACTATATGGTTGTGAATTGATTCTGGTGCCCAGATGTTACTCTGTTTATGGACTCTGCATATCTGTCTTGATAGCATCTGCTTAAACTTGCAGTCACAATGTAAGAGGAGTTTCTACTCTGACGAGCTTGCCCGTGGAATGCTTCTTCTACATGTTTAGAAAAGTCATATCAAATAATTTCCTTAAATTTTATTACCTATTTTCCTCCATGAGATGGTTATAATGATCCTTTTGTACCCTCAGCCAGACTGATTGTTAGAAGTTGTAAATTCTCTGAAACCAGTGGTGTCTAGTTATATTAGTGAATAAAATAGAATATGTATGCACCAAATTAAAAAGCAGAAAAATGTTGTCTTCCTCAAACTGTTGACAAATCTGCTGTGAAATAATAAGAAACATCTGTTGGCTTTCTTTGATTGCTTGTGGGTTTTTCCTGTGTGTGTTTGGATGAAGTTATGGTAGTTGTCTTCAAAATCTTGAGCACCCTGTTCCATCAGCTCAGGTATTCATCAGACCTTGCTATGATCTGGCATGGTTTACTAAGCCAGCAAAACAAATTAGAGAGTTTTCTTCTGGGTTAATGAGCTGAATCAGGTCAGTTGAAAGGCATCATGGTCATGCAAACATGAGGTAGAACTGCATGACAGGGAGCAGACATGGTTAAAAGGGTCAGGGAGAGTAAAGCTTCACCATATATATGTCAGGGAGCTGTCAGATCTGGTCAGTCTCATATAACTTGTCCTGTACAGAATAGTCTGCTGCATAGGTTACACAGAGGGTGACCAGGATCTGATCATTTGGGTTACAGGGAAGAGTGTATCTATGTAATGGCCATTGGTTTTGTTCCATAGACCTGTGTGGAAAAAATCAAATATCCTGTTTAGTTAGTCAAGGACAACAAACTCAGTGAAGTGAAAATCTTCTAGGCAGGACTAAACTGTTCCTGGAGAGTGAATGTCCTCTTGCTTTTAACTAAGGCATTGAGTTAATCACTGAAGGACAAATCTAAGCAGCCAAAATGTCTGAGTATTGTACACAATCTTTGCTAATTATTATGTTTTTATATGGTAAATCGTAGGAGGTTTGCAGTGATAAGAACATGATTAAAAAAATATCTAGGAAAATTACATCTAAAATGGATTCTTCTAATACTTAGAGATTGTGTGAGCTGATCACTTTTTGAAGGGGAAAACAACAAATGGAGTGAATTGATATAGAATTGGTATAGTATAGGACATCACTTTTTAGCCTTTAAAGAATTTGGGAATTAGTGGGGGAAAGTTCTCTTGACATGAAACAATCTTTGAATAGAATCTATTAAAGTTTTGGATTAAATTCACTGTGAATTCTCACTTCTGCCTTTGGCATCTTGTCATTTGGATTTGTCAACTTCATTTTTCCATTTATGTATATATAAGGTGGATTTTCCCTCATTCCTGGGGTTTTGTTTGCTTTTGTATTATTCTTTAATATGTATGGAAACACAAAGAGTTACAAAAGATAAATCCCTTTCTTCCTGCCTCATGGAAATGGTGTACCCAGGCAACGTACTGTAGCACCTGAAGTTTGGGGTTGGGGGTGGAAAGTGAGGCATTGGCAGACTCTGCAGTTTCCTGACTTTGTGTGTTTGACTTTCTAAGCATAGACTAGGGGTTGCATGTACAAAACCCTTTTCTTATTCAAGGTTGAACCATAAAAAAAAAAGATTCCTGAAACAGTTAGAATTTTGTGTTAACTCCTGGCACATAATTAAATTGCCAGTGTTAAACTGAAAAGGACACTTATCAATTATATAATAGTTGTTAACGTGAAAGTTGTTAAACTTCCTGCTTCCCTGTTTAGAAGTTAAATGTTTTGCTGTTCTTAATCCTTCCTGTCAACAAGGAGAGCAACACTGCAGAAATTATGGCGCTCAGTTGGGATGCCATCCTGGTATTTATTCCCCGTGAATACCATATGACTGGTGGAATAGCCTCTAAAGTGTTCTCTGTATGAACATTCCTGCTGATCAAACTATTTTTGAAAAATAAGAGGGGGAAAAATCCCACCCACACGCAAACCACAAAAGCCCTCAAGCCCCACCCAGACTTATGTCTGTTTCTTTCTAGAACTTCAATACATAAACAGTATTTACCAGCAGATTGTGAAGCAGGCCTTTGTAAAGATAGTCCTGCAACAATCCAGCATCTCGTCAGAGAGAGTACTTCAAAGTTGCGTATTCTTGAAGGCAATACTTGCAAGGGGCATGTTTAAATATGCCAGGCAGACAAGCTTGACCCTTTCAGCCACAATGGTTACCTGTTCTTCTGAGATAAAGCTGACAAGTGATTGAATAACAGAGGCCAGAACAATCAATTCTGTGCTAATGAGCATGCAAGGCTATCAGGGAAGCAAATAGCACACAATTGGTTAGGTTAAAGACAGTATTAATCTACTCATGGTGAAAGGAAAGTGCTCCTGATGCTGTGAAATGCGTTGTGAAAGTTAATTTTTTTTACTTAAGTGTTCTTGTCCTGTATGTCTTAACTACTTTCACTCTTGAAAGTTATGGAGTCCCAGAGCTATTTTTTAATAACCTCTGTGTCTTCAACACATATCTTGATTGAACTCCTGCAGTCTCAGTGTATAATCTTTTATTGTGTGGACCAGAGATACTACTGTTAAGTTAGTACATAAGTTATTGGTTTGATTGAGAACCTTCCCCCTTCTATTAATGATGATAGATGAAGATCCTGAGACCGACTTCATCTGGACCACAGCTATTTTGGACATCGACTCTTTCCTAGACAGTGTAAAGGAGATCTGGATCCAGCAAACTGACATTCAGAAGTTGTGTGATAACTGAAGTTTTTACTTGCTTTCATTGTAAAAATACCTCAGAGTGCATTAGTACTACATGCTCTTGTTTGTGATCAGATTTCTTGTACTTAATATCTGTAGTAGTATTCCCAGGAGCTCCTATATTGCTGTATCATGACTGCTCAGAGATCTAAACAGAGTGTAGGACCCACTGGATAAACACAGCAGGTTGTAGATCAGACACATTGGAGGAGTAGAGAATGGGGCTCTCCACAAGGGGTTATGTTTCTTGATGTTTTCTGATGGTGCTTGCAGGTTTCTGGTAGGAGATGGGAGAATAGAAAGTAAGGGGGGTTCAGTGCATAATAACACTTCTTGTTTCATTTGTTATGCCAATCCCCACCCCAAACTTGGCCTGCTTATTTTTCTTTGGCAGCAATCAGTTTCCAAAAATAATCATAGCACCTGCCTCAGAATTGCTGGCAGTGTCCTCTCTCACGCAATGGCTCTCAGCTCACCTGGCTGAGTGACTCATGGTTTCCTTGTAAGGTGAGAAGTAACTCTGTTCTCACTAATCATTAATTAGATCTTCTTTTATCTGTGATAAACACTTACCACTTTGACTAAAGGGGCAATGACTTGATTTAACATCTAGAAACATAGCTTTTCAGCTCTCCCAGATGTCTCTCTTGTATGCAGACTGTCCAATGTGTGTAGTCTGATGCTATGTACATATCTAACTTAAAAGTGCAGGCTATGAATCCCAAGTGACTAGCCACTTTTACTGTATTTCATAAGCTGACATAACTTGTCTTGCAAATGTATCCTGTTGCCTATTAAATATACATTCATCCTAATAAAAGCTGCAATTATCACTGACTGTTTCCCTGGCTCATAGCCTCAAGCACGACTTTAGGACAGCAAGGTCTTGTAAGAGCATCTGATCAGTTGTGCTGAGGAAGAAGTGATCACCTTAGGTCAGGGGTAATGTTTCAAACAGTGCAAAGATGGCTTGACCATTGTTCTGTTTTCTATGTATGTTCTTTGTTCCACTGCTATCAGTCCAGCTATTTTCAGATGTCTGTGTTAAGCAAAATTATGCATTTAAGAGATGTTTAATGGTTTTGATTTCTTGGTTTTGTTTGTTTTCCTAGAAGTGTGTATATATGCAACTCCAGTGGAAACAATTTGTTGACTCATTAAGATATTTAGAGAATTCTGTGCCCTCTACTCTGCTCTGGTGAGACCCCACCTGGAGTAGTGTCCAGCTCTGGAGTCCACAACATAAGGACACAGACCTGTTGGAGCGGGTCCAGAGGAGGGCCACAAAAACAATCAGAGGGCTGGAACACCTCTCCTACAAGGACAGGCTAAGTTGGGGTTATTCAACCTGGAGAACAGAAGGCTCTGGAGAGACCTTATTGCAAACTTTCGGTACTTGAAGGGGGCTTATAATTAAGATGGGGACAAGCTTTTTAGCAGGGCCTGTTGCGGTAGGCCAAGGGGTAATGGTTTTAAACTAAAAGATGTTAGATTCAGACTGGATATAAGGAAGACATTTTTTTGTAATGAGGGTGGTGAAACACTGAATCAGGTTGTCCAGAGAGGTGTTAGACACCCTATCCGTGGAAACATTCCCGATCAGGATGGACGGGGCTCTGAGAAACCTGATCTAGTTAAAGATGTCCCTGCTCATTGCAGGGGATTGGACTAGAGGAGTTGGACTAGAGGACCTTTAAAAGTCCCTTCCAACCCAAACTATTCTGTGATTCTAAGTAATACTCACCAGGTCTGATTTAATTTATTTGGAACTGTTTAGCTCAAGTTTTCCGATAACAGATGGAAGATCTCACTGCAAAGCAGTGATAGAGTGGCAAAACTCAGTCAGAGGTGGTCAGTAATCTCTTCTGGTGTGTATGAAGAACAGAAGAGAGTGCTCTGCTGATGTCTTGCATAGTCAACAATGTTTATCTAACATGCTATTTTTTTTAAAAAAAAGCTATGAAGATAGATCAACAATAAGGATAGAAATCCTGTATAAGAACATAAATGTCACAAAGTGAAATCTTAGATGCCTCCTTACCTGCAATTCAGGGTCAGTTGGTATAAAATACCATCCTCTTTCTCCTGCTCCCTTTTCCCTGCATTCACTTAGGTCAGTCAACAGTTGAGACACATAATTCTCACAATCTTCAGGCAAGTATCACCTGCATCTCTCCAACATTATACACTTTATCATAAATGTTCCCCTGGAGGCTTACTTAATCCTTTACAGCTGAGTGAACCAAGACACTGTGTACCCAATTTAGTAAATTCAGTGTTACAGTTCTTCTCTACTGAGTCAGAAATCTTTCTTCTACTCTGCTGATGTAGCTGTTTTATAAATATAATTAGGGTGGATTAAATATCTGAATGCATCCACCTAAAAACATCTGCTTGTAGTCTTAGTTTTTAATCTACTATTTAGTAGATCTGTATATAATAAATATCATTATTTCATTATTTTGAGGGACCAAAGAATTGGAAAAACGGAGTAGGTGGAAAACAGGATGGGGCACAAAAAGTAATGGAGAAAAAAGCTCTAGAAATAAAATTTTTGAACTGTTACACCATAGCTGTTGGTTACTACTATACCTTCAGCTGTTTTTCCTTTAAAGGAATATGAGATACCTGTTTAACATTTGTAGGGATGCAGCAGTCTCAGTGCAGTCTCTAGTGCTGACTGTTATACTATGCAAATTGGTTGCTAGACAGCTTGTGATTGTTGGACCAGGCTAGGAAGTTTAGAGGTTGTTTATGCTTCTTTGAGATCTATGGTATATGTGTAGGATCTAAGGTCATCTGCTGTAATACAGGAGTTCTTAGCAGAATTTACTGGGTCAGATTTCATCACTTTATCTAAAACAGAAGGAAATGAAGTTACTTCATGCCTTAGAAACTTATATTTTTAATTGAAAATTATTGATTTAGATTAATTTATTATTATTCCTTATAATATATTAAGGAATAGGAAGGATTAATGAGGAAACTGTCACTATGCTATCTATGGGAGACTTGTCCTCAACGCACCTTCACATAAATGAAATAATATCATGGCTAGTTACAGTAAGAAGAGTTGAAATTCAGATAATCCGTGGAGTTAATTTAAAAGTTTGAAAATTGCCTTCCTCTAGTGAAAGTGTTGAAAGGCAAATAACACAAACCACTTCAGGAAAATGGCTTTCTATTAGCTTTTAACAGTACAGCTCATATATGCCCTCCACTTTCCCTCTCATACACATAACTGTTTTGGATTCCATCCCACGACAATTGGACTTATACTAGCACCAAAATCTAGATTCCATGATCAATGCATCTGGAGCTGAGCTGTAGAAGGGGTTTCTAACTGAGAAGCTGAGTACCTCTGCGTACTTTCTAAATGACTGCAAACTTTGTACTCTTCTTGTCACAGGCAAAGCTCATGTGTAGATGTTAGATGCGCTTTCGTGAATGTCATCATCACCTTTTTTCATAGAAACAAAAGACTACGGAATTTAACCCTAAATAAAGAAAGGCTATATCACTGTAAGATTTTTTTTAAATGCTTCAGTGCAGAAATAACACGTATAATCACTATATGTCTGAGCATCCCAAGTTGCATTTTCTGTATTGCAGAGCTTTTTTCAAACTTAAAAATTTAAAAATCTTATAGTTTAATTACTGCTGAAAGATAACCTTTTTATAACTAAACTGATTGGTAATAGTTTTTCTCTTTATAATAAGTAATTTTAAACAAAAACAGTATTTTCAAAATAAAATATTTCAAAACTCTCATATTAAACTAATTTCTACTCTAATTTTTCCCTCTTTTTTTTTTTTTTGCTTACACTGTAAAGTTACGCTGGCTATAATCTGGAGATTTACATTTTTACTGTTTCACTTTGTCTCTCTAGTTAATCCAATGAGTAGAAAAATCCATTATTCCGCAGTTCAAGTCTTATCACCCCAGGAGACAGTCTCAACCACAGAACTTCAAATGTGTCTATAACCTTAGCCTGTGAAAGAATTATACTCCTTGGCTGTCTTCTCCAGATCTCTCTGTTCACATCTCCCATGTTATGTAGCAAAAGGGATGCTGTGTCTCTGCTTTAACTATTATGTTCACAGTTAAGAAGTTAATGAAGGTGTATTTTGAGTAGTAATGTGTCATAAAATTGGTTTTGGGTGCGTGTGTGTGTTTCAAGACTGTGTTTATACAAGAGATTAAAAGTTGCAAGAAGTGTTGGAATACAAATTAACAATAGAGCTGGCTGAAATGTGAAACTTTAAGGTAGTCAGAAAACTTTTTTCACAAGCTGATTCAATTCTAACTTGAAACATATCCTGAAAACAAAGCCTTTCACTGAACATTCTTTTTAGTAAAAGACCCATGGTACTCTCTGAGTAAAACGTGCTGCCTGATAGGTGGTGGCTGGAACTGCGGTGCCTTCAGCCAGTTTCATTAGGGCCTATCCTAAGCAATGCTGAGGCTAACCAGCCTTTCACATCTATGCATTGTACACAGACGAAGCCACTCGTCTTACACCTATTGCTTTCAACTATTGCCTTGTTCTATGGAAATATTAGCTGAATTAAAGATACTCCTATGATGCGTTTTAGATCAATCACCGGTTTTGGAGATTTTGTAACTCTCTTGAAAAAAATAATGTTGCATGCTGTTGTTTTTGTTGGAGTGCGGCTGTAAAGGACATATCATGCAGAAAACGGGCAAGATAATTGTTCAGCTCTATTTGGCAGCACTTACTGCCTAGCTGAAACACTGAGGGTTTATTTTTCATCTAACATCTTAAAAAGCAATTATTCATAACAAAACAACAAAAATTTAAAGATGGCAGACAATCTATGAAGTAAGGTTTCTAGAACTGGACATCTTCCATTCTAGACAGAATTATCAAGGAGATATGGAACTGCCTTACAGGTACTTTGAGGTTGTTTTGGTTTGATTTTTAAGGAAATATTAACTCTTTGAAGCTTTTGCTTTTGAAAGGTAGGTAAAAATGGTTGCTCTTTGTCGGTGAGAGCAGGAGGAAAGTAATTGACTTAAAGATTTGTGAAGAAAACCAATTAAATTACAGGGAATTTTACATCTTGCTTTACTGCTGTGTATATATTTTCGGAAGAGACTGTAGAACCATCATCATCTGAGATTCTAAACATGGACTAGATAACCAAGTATTAGTGTAGATTTCTTATTCTGGAGGGGAAAAAAAATCTTCCTTTTTTCTTCTCTGCTATTTAGTTCATACAAGATCTGGGGGAAAAAATGTCTCGTGTCGTACAGGGTTTGCAGTCACAAGCAAAGTTCTTATTACCTTGTTTCTCTACCAAAGCTCAGACACTGAAACGCTAAGCAAGCCCAGGTTTTTGCAAATAGATTTGTATGTAATGCGTTGCATGCATTGCAAGTAAGACGGAATGATTTTTCCAATAGAATGAGGTGAATCGTATCTCTCTCGCTTTACTAATACCTATTTTTTATCATTAGTACCCACATGATAGTACCTTCCTTGAAATTCTCACCTTCAACAACAGTCAACCAATAATTTCTTGGATTCATGGAGGAATTTGAGTTCGCATCTGCTCTAAGAATGACCAAAGTCACTCATATTGCAAGCCCACCATCTTTTGATATCACCAGAGAGCTTTTAAAAAGGTGAGGAGGGCAGTGATGTAGTAAAGTGAAGAATCAGGATGGTTATTTTACTTATGAATAAATATAGGAAGCGATCTGAGTGTTGATCACCTCTCTGAAATGAAGAGGACAATTGTGTTAGAGAAAATTCCTCTAATAGTGACTTTAATTATTTGTGTCAAAAAAAAAAAAAAGAAAAAAATCATCCTGCACTTGGACACCAGGTTCAAAAAAAATGAAAAATAACTTTGCATTTTTATTCCTATGGAAAAAGATAATTAACCCAATCTAAAAGATATGAGGGAAGGAAAATGGGGGCAGTGCCAGTCGTGTTCATTCATTGCACATCAGATCTCTAAACTAACCTTTGAAACAACATTTGCTTTTATTCTTTCTGACTTAAGCTAATGGGATGAAAATAGCTTCAGAATATACCATTTCTTTTCCAATTTCACATAGTCACAAATCTTTTATTAGACAGCCGTGACCTTCAACACTCCAGTAAATATTTTTTGCTCTTTTAATTTTGCCTTACAGCAGCTACTTAGTTTGGTGTCACTCACCACTACATAGAGCATGATGATTAGTTTTTAATTGGTTAATAAGGAATGTACAGAATGGGAGTCTTCATCTGAATTAAAACACTGACCATTTTCAGCCTGCCTGGAAGAGCAGTTATGGTAGTCTGGTACTTGTCACTCAGATACAATTCTTAGCTGGAAAAGTAGATCTAAATGAGAGATGCAAATGGAGTAAAAAAAAAAAAAAAAGTAATAGTGCAAGGTGCCTGGAGATAATCATCTGAAGCAGGTGCGGGGTGTTTTTTTTCTAGTATTCCAGCATGTGGAGCTGTCCCAATTAAGTGGCCACATATCCCAGCCTCTTACGGCTACCGGTGTGGCCAACAGTTTCTTCTCAGGCTGCTGTTCTTAGGTGGGGCCTGAAAATAGTGTCTCCCAAAACAAACCCTTATTCTTTTTATTCGGAAGTAATATTCCAAACCTAATGAGACTGAAGACTGATTTGTTGAGGGCTTGCTCTGATACAAGCAGTAATGGCAATGAAGCCTGAGGCTATGCAAATGGACTTGAACCAGTATTTTTATCTGTTTGAAATTCAACAGCAGGGAGTCAACTTTACACAGTCTTTTAAAAGTAGAGTGCAGGGGAAATATGGGTCAAAAGTGCTGGACTTCTGGCACATCCCTGTGAATTCTTCTAACCAACAACAAGCAAAGAACAGAGAACTGCTCTTCACTAGGCTGTATGGATTTTCCTGGGGGGATGGGGACTGTTTCTTCAAAGAACCTGTGGGTTTTTTTCTCATTCCAGCAGATCTATGTGTTTTGCAGAAATGATTGTGCTTTATTAATGTCTCTCTGTTGTACCTGATACACCTTAAAAAAAAAAAAAAGTCAATCTTTTCTAGGGGCCTATCCCATCAGCCCTTTCTCTCAAAATATTGTCATAGAGCTTATGTCAAACGTGAAGCAATCCTGAAGTCTGTCTTGCTTTGATATTCTGGAATGACAACTTAATTTCAATGAGGTGTATTCTGGATACAAGTATATTGTAAACACTGAAACCTCATTCTCCAGCAGCATTTTGAGGAATGTCTAGAGGGATATAACTTTCAGGAATTAGACTGACTGAACTACTTTAGTAAAACTTGGTTTGTATCTTCTGAAAAGGTAATGGTCATTTGAATCCCCCACAGAGGTATTTGTTATGTGTTGCAGGCAGTAACAGGGAGTGTAAACAGACCCGTTTGGCCAATTATAAAATGCAAACGCCTTAGTTCATTTTTTTCATAAGTGAACAGAATTTGTGGACTGGGGAGTTTGAGTTTGCTTTGACCTTGTTTGATTATTTAATATTTTTTTTTAAAAAAATGAACAGATACATCTTTCTTTGCTGCACTGGAGGGAAAAATAGGAAAACTGGAAGATACGTGCAAAACAATTTCAAAGAAAATCTGCAAATGCTTCAAGCTGTTCATGAACTAGATTTCAGTACACTTTGAATAGTAGGATTGTTTTAGACCCAAGTGTTGAGGCAACAGCAGAGACCATGCTGTGTTTAGATTGCTACATTACAATAATCACAGGCACAATTACACAGGCTGAGAGTAGCAGAGGATCCCACTGTCTATTGAGTAGAGCCAAATGTTGGGAGCATACTAAAGGGATTGCCTAGAAATGTCTGGGAGGTGAACAAATGAGTATAAACACTAGATATATAGATGATTGTGTGTACATGCAGCAAAGGATTGCAGAGAAAGGGAAAGGTGGCAGAAATAGTTTTGAAGATGGAAAAATAAAAGGAATGTTGTACTGGACTGTTACAATGAACTGTTCTTCATGCTGTTGGACAACTGGAAATCAGCAGAGGTCCAGAACCTGCCTGCCAGCTGGCCCCTGCTGTTCTTCACAGGGTGAGGTCTGTCTTGGCTATGAAACCTAGATTCTAATAATGGAGGAGGAGAGTGCAAGAATTATATTCAAAATCATAAACTTGGGAAAAATGGATTTTTAATATTAAAAAAATAAACAACTACAGGTAGAAAAATCTGGGAGATATTTGTTGTGGGTTGACCTTGTCTGGACACCAGGTGCCCACCAAGCTGCTCTAGCATTCTGCCTCCTTAACTGGACAGGGGAAGAAAAATACAATGAAAGGCTTGGAGCTCAAGATAAGGACAGAGAGAGATCACTCACCAGTTACTGTCATGGTCAAAACAGACTTCACTAGGGGACATTAATCTGATTTATTACCAATCAAATCAGAGTAGGATAATGAGAAATAAAACCTAAATCTTAGAACACTCTCCCCCCACTCCTCCCTTCTTCCTAGGCTGACTTCACTCCTGATTTCTCTACTCCCCCCCTGGAGCGACGCAGGAGAATGGGGAATGGGGGTTGTGGTCAATTATCTCCTACGCTTCTTCCTCCTCACACTTTTCCCCTGCTCCAGTGTGTGGTCCCTCCCACAGGAGACAGTCCTCCACAAACTGCTCCAGTGTGGGTCCTTTCCACGGGGTGCAGTCCTTCCGGAACAGACTGCCCCAGCGTGGGTCCCCCACGGGATCACAAGTCCTGCCAGCAAACCTTCTCCAGCGTGGGCTCCTCTCCTGCTACTGATTCTCTGGTAAAGATAAGTTTTGGAACTGTCTGTGGAGCACATGCCCAACATGTTGTATTGTGGAACCCGGCTGAACTGAAAGGCCATTTGATCAGTTAATAGAAACAACTTCTGCGCTTTTTGACACTCAGGGACCACAGTCAAGACTAAGAGACTCATGAACTCCCTCTGTGGTTTGTTTTTTTTTTTTTTTTTCCCTGAGGAAGGATGTATTTTCTGCAGAAAAAAAGCCGTGGATCTCATTTGCCTCGCATAGACCTAACCTCTGCTTCTTGATAAATGGCTTTCAGTGGAGTTCTGGACCACTGTTCTCAGCAGAGGCCATTTATTCATTTTAGTCCACAAACACCTGTAACAGAGAAATTACTTAGGGCTGTGAGTACTGTCCTATGTCCACTGAAGTCAAGGGAGAAGGCTCTTTTCACTTTACACAAGTGGCACAAGAACTGCATAATTTCTTTCTCAGCTACTTCCCAAAACAAACTAATCTTCATGTGCAGCTGGGCATTGTCACTCTCTGAACATAAAAAGTCAGTAGCTTGCCTTTGTTCTAGTAGTTAATCAGTGTCAGAATTTAGATTTCATAAGAACTGTTAATCTCTGGCCACTTTGCAACAGTTTATGTTCTCTCTGGCAAAACTGGATAGTTTTGCAATACACCTACCTCTCATTTTTCTTTTCCCAAGAAAATGGAATTACCACTGCTGGTTTCTGTCATGTTCTCCATCCCATAGGATGCTCAACATATCAGGTAATGGGCATTATTTTCTCAGTGGATATATGCCATTTGACTGTTCACATGGTTAGTACTCTCAAAGAGAGTGTTCAAAAAAGCAAGACTCCCTGTGACAGAAGAGGCAGGAGGCACGGAAATAACTGTGAAGTTTTTGGTGTATTTTTGACAACACTTTTGTCACATAAAAGTCCAGGAAGACTTAATTTCCAGTTTTCATAGTCCACTTTTTCTTGTCCTATGACCGGTTTGATTCAATCAATGTCTCATTTTATATCTAAGATCTCTTTGTCAAATCGTATGTGCATGCAGCCCATTTAGGAAAAGGAAAGACACCTTTTACTTCTACATGCTGGAAATCTTTTTTTTTCTGTGTGGATTCCTTTATTTCACTCTGAATGCTACATTAGAAACAGATGGCAATCTGTGATCATTTATGGGTGTTTGCACATCTTAGTTTGATTTTCCAAGGAAGGGGGCTTTACACAAATATGCCGTGTATAACTGCTGGCTCATCTGACTAAATTTCAAATAACCAATGTTTTCTGTTTTCAGCCAAATTAGAAAAGGGGGAGCAGGGAAGAAAGAAATGGGGTGACAGAAGTCTCTTAAATGCCTAAGATTTTTGTGAAAATTAATATCCACAGGGAGACTAAAATTCTTTGAATATTTCTGCAAAAGTGATGGACTGAAGGAGTTACCTCAGAACCAAGTGGACAGTGACCACTTCTACCTAGATTGATGGTTGTTGGGGTTTTTTTCTCCTGTGATTGTGTGAAATGTTCCGAGTGACTTTTTCTTTTTTTTTTTTCTATTTTCTTTATTTTGTGTGAATGTGTATTGGTTTTGGGTTCTTTGGCCCTTGTCATACTTTGAAAGGGAAGGTTTTATATCTGACCAGTAACTCAAAGGTTTGCAAGTCTGATGAGATTGTTGGTTTGTTTGGGTTTTTTATATCACCTATCCCCTCACAAGAAGAAACCCAAAATGGATACTGCCTTAGCAGCAGAATTTTACTTCTGTTTTACACAGTCCCTCGGTTGCCCTCCTTTGGAGTAAAAAAAACTTGAACAATTCATGGGTCATGCCACTTAACAAGAAGTTTGTTGCTGTCTTTTCTGTTCTGTCATGAAAACTTTGTATGCAAAAGTGTGTCTAGGGGAATGTCTGTTTTGATGGATTAATTACAGTGTATATGTTCTAGTGTGTTAACACTATAAAACACCTGACCAAAGGTTAAGTTTTACTTTTAGGTCTGGATGCACCAAACAACCAATGGTGTTTTTCCCCATTTATAGCTTTTAACATCCCACCTCTAACACTAATGATACACTCAGCTTCCCGTAAGGAGAGGTTAAAGGTTTATCCAGAATATGCTCCCATGTCAGGAAACCAAATTCTGGCTAGAGCTTCTGAGAACTCTTCACATATAAATAAATGTGACATGCAGGGTAAGATTTTGACCCCACTGTGTCATAAACCAAGTTGGTAATTTTAGCAGAATCAAGAGTTCATGATTAGTCTCATTGTTTCTTATACCTGTGTCATGTGTACATCTGTATGCAACCTTTATCTTCATTTGCTAACTCCAAAAGGAAAAAAAATCTTCCACTCTTGATTGTCCAGTGAAGTGAGGCAAACATGCCACCTTCTTAATGTTTACCTTTTTTCTTGCTAATAGCTACTGAGGTTTGCCTTTCTTTAATTAGTAAATACAAGACTTCTGATTGCCTCTGCTTTTCCTGAAAGGGATCTTTAAGGATGCAGAATGGAATGAGCTGAAGAATAGAGGGACAAAATGGAAGCAGTGATCTTGGGTCCATATATTGGGTCTAGAAGTTAGTCCGTCCCTCTCCTGCCAAGTTACCTGTCAGGACAATGCAACTAAATGTTACCATAGTAGGAGAAATGGGATTGGAATGAAAGCAAGGAATCGCTTTAGTTTCCCTCATGAACCAAATTTCTCAGTTGAAAATAACTGACTTTCAGATAATATAGTTCATCTGAGAAGCATTAAATCAAGAACTTCAGGACTAACAAGGCTTCTGAATAATGTTGTCTAGGGTGAAATCTCTCCACACCTCTCTCTGTTCGTGTTCTGCCAGAACAGTAATGTTCTGTATTGTAGCTTGTTTCATTTAAAAAAATAGTACCTGAATACTCTGTCCTCTGAATACAGAAGTGAGTGGAAAATATTTAGGGTTTGTAACTAGTTAGAAAATACTATGTAGTAGCTCCCTATTATTGCTGAAATTCTAAATGACAGCTTAAAAAACAAAATAGGGTGTGCAAGCCAGTTCTCCACGACTGTTTTTCCTTGATAAGCAAACAGGATTTTTCTGTAAGTTGCTGAATGCCTAATCCTTCCTATTACGCATTATACTCTTTATGTTTGTTAGGGATGAAAAAGGAGAAATGCATCATGTTTGGATTTGGAATACAGATAGCAACGCTTCATTAGTAAAGCTCGGTAATGCTGATTATCTTAAATAGCTGTCATGGAACAGAGTATGTAGTCATCTAAACCACTGATGCCAGATTCTGGGTTTGTTTTTTTGTGTTTTCCAGGCAATGTGGCTATATCCAACTTATTCCAACTGGGGAACATTGTCAGCAGGTACTTGGAGAGGAGTTATGCAGCATAAGGACGTTATTTCAACAGTATTAGAACATAAATACCTCTTCTGCTCTGTCTTGGATTTATACAGTTCCTCAGAAACTGATTTTTTTTTGCAGAAAAGAACAGAATCTTTTGGGCTGTAGTGGATGGCAGGGTCCATTTTCCCTGCTCTTATTGGTTCAAGAAAGGAAGAGACAGCAGAGAAAAGGCAGATTAAAAAAAAAAAAAAAAACCAAAACACGAAAATCAGGTATTTCAGCTGGGTATTCTTAGTGGCTTTTGGCTGGGAAAGCCTTGATTTAATCATGATTTTTGAATTGGTTTGTGGTCTTGACTTGTATTAAGAGATTTTCCCATTCTAACAGTCTTTTTGCCTTCTTTTTTATCTGTCATCCCCATTGATTCTTCCCTTCCATCTTTCTCTGGTATGCCTAGTTTAGGATCAGGAGGTACACAGATGCTGTATAGATGAGACAGAATTCGGAAATGGTCAGCAAAGAATCCGCAAAATTTCTCCAGTGTTTCAGTCAACAATAGCAGTAACAACAGCTCCCTGATAGAGGAGAGAGAGCTCACAGTGGCAAAAAAAAAAAAAAAAAAAAGGAAGTTAATATGGTGGGGGAAGGCGTGTTCCCTTCCACATTTTGAGGCTAGTGTCTGACATTTCATAATCCCAGCTTGGTTGCATCTTACACTTCTGTATGTCCACCCAAAGACACAACAGAAATATCATCAGCAGATTCTTAATTTTGCTTGTTTCTCAATGTGTGAGTGTGTGTCTCACCAAAATCTGGTGTAGAAATACAGGCTGCTTCATATAGGAATCTGTGGAGTTTTGTTTCTTCTTATAGCAGTTAAAAACTGTTCCTTTATAATGTTTTAGAGAATTGTTTCAAAAGTAAATAGTAACGGATTAAAGTGTGTGCTAAATTCTGTTGACTAGAATGCTTTTCCAGCATGGAAAAGAGAGTTTGATATATGAATCAGGCCAAATCGTGCTTACTATGACAATAGCAAATTTTTGTTTTTAACCTTATCACTGACATGTTACGCATCTTTCAGTAGTAGCTCTACACATAGAAAGATTAATATAATGGGAATCATGAAAGAACAGGAGATGTCCCTGAGAGGTGTCATAAATATATTTCAAATGGAGCTTCCATGCTTTCCGTGCACAAAAAGTTTTTTAAAGGGGGTGGGAGGAAGGAGAAGTTGGTAACGATCATGATTGTTATTCTTTAAAACATATGCTCAGCACTCTGTAAACAGTGCATTCAACTGGAGAGTCATAATTATTCTATAATGATTGATTGTTTTTGCAAGTCTTGAGCCAAATCAAACCACTTAAGTTATGCATTGACAACACATTAGATAGGGGAAGTCTGAATTTTAACGGTGTAAATTTCAAACAAAGCAAACAAATCTGCTGCTGGTTTTATGCTAGTAAATATAATCTGTGCTGTGGGATGTATGCATTTTGAATTTTGGGGTGGTTGTTTTCAAGGTATCTAGCTAATACTTTCAGTAGTTTCTGTCAATAAAAGTAACTTTTAAAAAAGTTTTGGAATCATAAAGCAGTGGCTATTATGGTATCTGATTTGAATCTTTAATATATCATGCTGTACTACAGCGCGTTCTAATTTTGTTTATAGCATTTGATTATCGTGTCAATTTACATCCAGGGTAGAAGAAATTGGCTGGATATCAAGCAATACATTTTAATAGGTTCACCATCTGCATCATTTGGTATGGCATTCAGTGATTTTTGTCCTGATGTGACAAACAAGTTATTCTTTAGGCACTGCTGATCTTCAGTTTTGCATGGCTGAGCTAACTGCACTTTGCTCAGTCCCTGATGTCTGATCTGCACATTATAACAACCTCTTAGAGATAGACATGACATGAAATACCAAAATGGCACAGGTATACTCTGCAAGAGCTACCATTTCCAAAATCTTCACTATGTTCAGAAGCTAGTGGTAGAAAAGAATGTCTGTCAAGAACTAATTGCCTGATCACCATTCATTAGTGGTGCTCAGGGATTGAGACAGACTGGAAAATGTGGAGAGGTGGCAGAAATTGTGTCTCATGATTGATAATCCTAAGTAAATGGCTTGGATTTTAGTGCATGCATCAGATTCTTGTCTGCACACTTTAACTGTAGGAACAACCACAGTTTATGATAGTTGAGTGAAGGGCACTCCTCAGCAGGGAGCGTGGTCTGAAATCCCTGCGGTGTTGTAGGCTGCTGGACCCCAAAGGCAGGGTTTGCAAGGCAGCCACAGCAAACAACATCAGTACTGTCTGATGTTGTATCTGTACCAGAGATCTTGAGAATCTCCCTGCGCAGGATGCTTTTGTCTGTTATGCACTTGTCCTGATCATTTGGTCCATGCCTGTAGGCCCCCTATGGTGTTTACAGTATATTGATGCAGTAGTTTCCCTCCTGCCCTAGATTTTTGGATGGCTTATCAGCCAGCTGTGTGTTAAAGTCTTGGAGAAAGTGTGTCACGAGTACTATTAAGCAGTTAGAAAGCGGTGAGCTGGTTTGCAGGCTTCCTTTGAGTTTACCACTGAAATGTGCACACTTACGCTGTGTAGCCTTGTGTTACAGCCTTCAGCCTGTCCCAGGTCAACAGCAAAGTTCAGTATGCTGCTCTGTGCCATGTACTTGGAGACTCTCAGTTCCAGCAGAGAATAAGTTTGTAAATCTCTCGTGTCTTTCACCAAAGGATTGAGGAAGGCAAAATGGTTAGTGCAATACGGACAAAACCAGTAACTGCATGTATTGCTTAGTATGACGTTTCTGTTTCAGTTACCACTCTTCATCTTGCTACTACAATAATGCCAAATTTTACCTGCATTGCCATGCAACAGAGACTTCCAAACTAGGTTTTTGTACTCTAAATGATATGTAAGCCTCTAGAAACATAATGACCAATAGCAGCATTACCCAGCAGTAAAGGAAAGAGTTGGAGAACTCCTGGCATAGGAGACATTTTATCCCTTGTGTTTATTCTTTCTCATTCTAAGACAAGAATTCAGTATATGCAGATAAACAGATTTCACACAGCCTGCAAAGACTGGCAATGAATGTGCAGAAGAGCAGCAGCTGATTAAGAAACATTTAAAGTGTTCTCCTGCATTCAGCACTAATAGTTTCTTTCATCTTATTGCCTTTATATGTAAAGAAACTTTATTTGTTTGACTACCATGGAAAAAAAGAAGAAAGAAAGCAGGGGAAAATAACCAGGTTGTGATAATATATTGAGGAAGGCTACAGGAATAATACAGAAAATGGAGAATAAACAAAATACATAAGCTTGTTATGCTGAGAATTTGACAGTGTTTGCACAATATTTCAGCTGAGAAAATTAGGGAAGGGAGGGAGATGAAAGGAAGACAGACCTTCATTGCCTATAAGCAGCCAAATTGTTGTTTAAACACCACAGTGGAAGCCTAAGACTAGCATGGAATGACTATCATGGAATGGAGCAAGCAGTCCAAGTGCACTATAATCCCTGAGTTTTTTTGCCAGCATCAGCTGGCGGAAGAGGGAGAATCAGCATCTTTTATCACTTTACTTAATTGCGGCTACCTACTGCCCATGACCAGCTGTCACCTTGCAGCTTTCCTTTGCTTGCTGTCAGAGGTTCAGTGGGTAGACTCCTGGAAAAATTTTCAACCTGAACTGTAAATCTGTGTTTATCCAGATTTAAGCAACTCATTTATTTTAGATAACCTAACACTGCAAACACGGATAATACATGTTTACAAGTCATACAAGTTTCTATAGTGCCTTTTTTTGTTCTTAAATGGATCCTTGTAAATTCCAGCCGAGATGCAGTGAAAGGGTTAGCTTTTGATCTTGTAGCTCTGAAGGGAGCCAAGTGCAAAGAATTTCACATGATTAATGCTGATGAATAATTTCTTCATGTTAGTAGAAAATAATAAAAATATGACTCATTCGCCTAACGAAGATTTTTTAGAGTGGTATAGATGTATGCTAACATCAAAGGAATCTGCCATGAGTTGATTTGACTCACCAGGATCAGTGTTACTTGTTCCATGTAGGCAAACAAGGTGGTGAGATCCATTTATTATTTTTTTTTTCAGCAAGATGAAAAATCGAACCTTATTTAAACTTTTTTTCATGCAGAATCTGATATCATTATAAAAAGAGCCAAATTCTGCTGGTAAGTTACACCTGTGAGCTTTGCATGAGGTCCAGAGCTCTTGTAGATTCTTCATCGAATGAATATATTCCACTGTCATCACAACACCTTGATTTCAAGTTCTTGATAGTTAAACCAGTTGAATGAACCTGGTCCTGTTAATGCCAAAAATCTAGCAGAGGGATTGAATGATTTGCTAGATCTAAGCTTCTAATCTTTCCTTTTCTCCCCTGCCCTTTTCTCTCCTGTGCCCAAAAGTTATACTGTGCAGTAATTACTGTCATTTGCTGTGAGAGACAGGCAAGGGGAGCAGATAAAATCTAGCATGGAGATGGCAACAATTTATTCTCGTTATGCTGATAACTGTCATTCAGTTTCTCAGTTGCTTGTTCTCCTTGCTTTCACCTTAACTCCTTTGGTTCAATTTTCAAATAAGCCAGAAATCAGGGATACAAATTTTAAAACTGAGTTTTTGTTTCTTCAACATCATGTTTTGGTTTAAGTCTTTTTAGTTCTGCTACTAAATATGATTTGGGGAATCTTATGCAAGCTACTAACTTGTAAAGAATTGTTGCCTTTACACACATTTTGTATTGTGGTAATCTATAGAAGAACCAGCCATACTCTTTCTTCCCATTGTGCTAGGTATAAAACAAAAATCCATCTAATAAGCTTACAAAAGCTGAACAAAAATTCCTCACAAACAGGATAGAAAGTGGTTTCTGAGCCCATGAGAGCAGGACTGGAAACATTTAATTGTACTGTTAAGGAGAGAATTGTGATTTTTTTTTAGTTTAGTGGTATGAGAGAAAAATCTTAGCTGCTTCTGAAATGCTGTATATCTGTGATGCTTGTAGAAAGAGGGAAATTATAGTTTGTATTCTAAAAATGGCTCATGTTTGTTAGGCTAAGACACTCTTTTTTGAAGATTGTTACTTACATTAACTGAACAAATAGCTTTAATCAGTTTTGGCTTCTGGATTCTGCATAAAGTACTCCAGGCATAGACACCTTACCAGTGCTGAACTTAAGTACTTTTTTTTTTTTTTTTTTTTCCCCTGCTTTTGAAAAGTCATTGCTATTACTGGCACTGCTTCCCTGGGGTTAGGCTCCTGCATTAAATTACTGACTTGTCTAACTCTTCATGGCAAAAATGCTGGCAGGCAATATTAGCACTTCAGTTGCTGCATGTACCCTTCTGATACCATTGTTTTTCTAGAGATTGGAAAATTCATCAATGTTTCTCATGTAAGGTTTTATTGGCGTGTTCTCCCAAATCAAAGAAATGTTTTCCCGTTTTCAAGATAGGATTATTGCTTAGATCTTTGAAATCAATCCCATATTATGATGAGGAATAGTGTAAGAGAATGGCAATTTTACTTCATGACATTATGTGCTTCATCTAATTTGAGAACATTTTTACATGAGGATTTTGCATGTCTATGCTTCCTCCATCTAAGGTGTATTTTTGAAAAATACAGCAGGTGCACTGACACAAAAAATTTCAGAAGATGATATTCTCTCATTTCTGTAGAGGATATTCTCACCTTTTACAAGTATTAACATACTCTAGCTTTCAACAATCCCATGGAATGGGAAATACAATATAAAAATTAACACAGTGACCGATGCAAGAGTGTTGTAACCTACACCTCATCTTGCTTCTCTCCTGTCTCTGTGCTGTATGTCACAAATGTGTGTCTCTTCTTATACTGAGATACTCTATAAAAATAGAACTGCTCAGAGGTTTCTACTTAGCAGGGTAAGCAATGACATCTCTTTGCCAGTCAGCTGCTGCATACTGTGATTAAGAGAAAATGCTCGGTTTTTATAAGGATGTTGATTATTCCCCAACTTTAGCTCAAATAACCAGCTGCTGATTATATTCTAATGTGTTAAGATGCTTTTTTTTCCAGGCGTTCTCTATTTAGATGTAGTGGCTAGGAGGGGGAAAAAAGCCAGTAAGTTCTTTTATAAAACAACAGTTAGTTGTGGTTCTGTACAAAGACTCCAGTGGGAGTTCTTCAGCATTGAGCGGTGATTCTTTTCAACATAACTTGGTCCTGTCATAATTTGCTACATTTCTCTTTGTTTGCACTGCTGACTTTATGCAATGCATCTAGAAAAGAAGAAAAATGTAATTGTATAATGAAAGAGGCTACCATCAGTTTGAAATCCTGATGAATGATGCATGTAAACAGACACTTGTAAAAGATGAAAGACTAGTGAAATAGTAACTAACACATGCTAATGGCTTCAGAAGGGTTGTAAAGGTTCTTCCTGAAAGTAAACAATGTCTGGTGAAACACAAGTTTATAGTCCTATGGTCAAACTGAACTTGGTGGCTTTCCATTAATTTCCCTGCTCAGTTTAACAGCACCCAATCCTTGAAAATTTAATGAAGAAAGATTGTGATTTACAGAGAGCCCCTCTCCTCAAAACTGAGAAGCAATGTTAAGTGCCACAATGAAGTAAATGTATAATTTCCTGTAACAAGCATACATGGGATTGCTCATCCTTGTTGAGAGAAGTAAGACTGTCACGGATCTCCACCAAACTTGATTTTGATGACTTGCATCAAAAATGCTGATTAACACAGGTAGTTATTGTTCTGTTTAGTTGAATTAAGTGCTCTTACTCTTTTCTAGCTCTGGAAATAATTTTAAGAATCAGCCTTTTATGTAAATAAGTGCAAGTTCATTGCAGTGATATATGGCAGACATACATATGTTTTCAGGTAAAAGAAAGCAAGTGAATCATGTTAGTGGCTCAAAACTTTGTGAAAACCAAAAATAAAGCAACCATCTTCAACACATTACATAGGGGAAGAGGGGGAGAAAGATGAGGCAGGATCAAAATTCACATTGCAACTTCTTCTATAGAGCTGAGCTGCAAGTGCATGCTGACTTTCTCAAATGGGCAGATAGATGCATCTCATTCTCTCGTAGGATAGAGGAATTCAATCCTACAACATGGTCCAGAGATACCTCTGTTTAAAATTTTTATCAGAATAAATACATCCATTCAAAATGTTACAGTTTTTTGGTTTGTTAGTTTTTGTGTTGTTCGTTGGTTTTGGTTTTGGCATTTTTTTACTGAGATGGCAACTGAGAGGGAGGAGCTGTTTTGTTTCTTCTGTTCAAAAAGTCTCTCAATGAAAAGGTTTTGCAAAGAACAGAATCAGGTCAGGAAGCTAGCGCATGGTTACTGTAACATCTTCCCATAAGGTGTTCCTTCATCGGGGAGAAGCTAAAATGGAACTAAATGAACTCCTATTGCTGTAGTTGGGGGAGGTTTGGGAGTGGGGGGATTATTTGGGGTTTTTTCTCCTTTTGATAGGCTGGAAATGAGCAACACCTGCCAGCCAAATAAAATCAGAAGGAGTAAAGTTTAATGTTGCAAGCTTGAAAGGATGTCTGCACTTCAGAAACAATGGTTGGTTTGTTTATCTTGTGATAAAAGGGGGAAAAAATGCAACTTGAGACAAATGAAATTTGAAACTTTCAGCCTACCTGTCCTAAAAACTTCCAAGCCTAGCACAGTGTTCCCTTTGAGCCTACTGCTATGCTTTAAAGCCTGTACTGTGTTTCAGGATGAGTGATTCATTACGTATTATCTCTTACTCTTGGAAAGAGTTTGGGTATGACAGGAAGAGAGAGGAGTGGGTTTGGTCATCTTGGTTTGACAGATTTGAAAATGGAGTTGATATTGAGGCAGATCATAAAAATAAAAATGGCAGAACACAGAAAGGTCAGGGTTGGAAGGGACCTCTGGAAATAAGCTAGTCCGACCGCCCTGCCAGAGCAGGGTCGTCTACAGCAGGTTGCACAGGACGGTGGGTTTTGAATATGTCCAGTGTGGGAGACTCCACCACCTCTCTGGGCAGCCTGTGCCAGTGCTCTGCCACCCTCAAAGGAAAGAAGTTCCTCCTCATGTTTAGATGGAACTTCCTATGTTCAAGTCTGTGCCCCTTACCTCTTGTTCTGTCAATGGGCACCACTAAAAAAAACTGTTCCCATCTACCTGGCAGCCTTCCTTTAAGTATTGATAAGATTCCCCCTCAGTTGTCTTTTCTCTAGACTAAAAAGACCCAAGTGCCTAAGCCTTTCCTTGTAAGAAAGATGCTCTCATCTCCTAATCATCTTTGTAGCCCTTAGGGCAGTTCTGTGATGTTTAGTGTGTTTACAAACTTTTGGAACAGTCCTAAAACCAACAAAAAAAACGACAGAAAATTAAAAATTCAAGGGACCACTGTTGGAAATGGTGAAATCACTGTTTTGGAAATGCCTCTTAAAATCCTCTTGTGGAGGAAATTTCTTCTGCTTTTATTGTGAAAGCTCTGTACCCATTCCAAAATGGCAGGCCGTAAGTCCAAGCTCTCTGAAGGTGAGGAGTCCTTATTTGTCTGACTATAGAGCTTTATTTGTCTGACCTGTGGAGCTTTATTGAATCAAGTTGTTAAGAGCTCATGCATTTAGTTCTACAGGTTTCTGGTTTGAGAGATCAGAATCTCCATTTGATTTTAGAATTTTGTTGGGAATTTCACAGATATTATGTCAGTGCAACGTGCCCCCATGGTATCCTTAAATATGTCATGAAAACCCTTCAGCAATGCTATCACACATAATGATAGAACAAAGTAAATTAAACTAGAGCATTGGTGAAAAATATTTTCGTGTGTGTGTTTCCAAATATGCCTTTCCCTTAGGAAATTTTGTGTGACTGACCAGTGCCTAATTCCACAAAAATATTTATCTGGGCAACAACTGGAACATTATACTCAAATTTGCTGCAAGTAACTGAAATAATGGGAAGGCATGAATGTTGTGATAGTATCTTTTTTATCAATTATAAACAATACGGAGGGGTAGTGGAGGTTATGGGAAAAGTTTATGTAAGCCAGAAAATCAGTGGTATACTATGGATGGGACAAAATGCTGTCTGCTTTCTTGTATGAAACAAACTTCTGTGCACCATAACAATGTAACTGAACGCTTTTCCATGATCCATTTAAAATCTTGGACAAGGCATAATGGATAAAAAGAAAACAAGAATGATTTAGAATGAATTGCACTTAAGGGAATCTGGCTAGATATTCTACCTCTTTTTCTTCAACTATAAATTTCTGGCTTTTTAAAAAAAAAAAGATATAGCAGACTGTCTGATTAATAAATTGCAATCAATTGCAATGCCTAATTATCTCCTTAGGAGGCTTGAAGAGAAAGTAATGGATGAAGCATGCTCTCCTCTCAGCATGAGAGGAGCTGGTTAGAACAGCTTCATAGCTTAAAAAAAAAAAAAAAACAAAACCAAACCTTCACTATAAGTGAGGAAAGGAGCAAAGTCTTAAATAACAAGTGCGGGTCTGATTTTCTTTTTCTTGTTTAAATCAGGTAAAACCAAGAGTGTGATGTTTGTGTGCAGATAATTGAAACAGTGGTTTAGAGATAAATGCCTTTAAAATTCTCTCAAAATCCCAGCAGAGATTATATTTCTGTACAATATCCAAGGGGAAAAATATGTGAAGTATTAGGGGGTCTTGTTAGAAGTTTGACATATGCAGTAAGTGGTTTATAGTTCCCAGTGGTATAGATGGAACCATTAAAGGAGTCTAAGCTCATAGTCCAAAGGGAAAATGTCATCAGGTTTTTAAGGTCATTGTATGCTTACTCTATAGGAAAAAAAATCTCCAAATTTATCCCTTTTTATTAAATACAACTGGCTTTATCAAGGCTTTCTCTCCTTTTTCCTCCCTGCCAACATACCAAAAAGGGAATTTCTGAGCTTGAAAATAAAACCCCACTTTAGCTTTTCCTATGTGGTTTAAGTTGGCCTGTTTCATTTTGCTTTTTTCAGTAGCTTAGGAGTAGACATATGACCAGTCCTTTTGTGATTCTGACTCTCATTTGCAAACAGACAAAATGGGGAGTATCTGAAAGAGTTACTTAACATGGCAGTCCATCTAACAGTGGCTGAAGGCTGCTGTTGAATGGGGTGTGTCTTGTCAGGCTTCTGTATGAGGAAGAGTTCAATAAGATACAATACTTTAGTCTGCAAAAGAAAGGACTAAGAGATTTACAGAATTGTAAGAAAAATCAGGGATGCAAGAATAAGGGGGCATCAAATGAAACTGAAAGGAGCTAAGTTCAAAACAAAAGGAGATAATTTTTCACACAGTAAATAATTGGCCCATGAAACTCCTTGCCAAAGGATGTTGTGGATGCCGAAGTTTAAATTAACTTGATGTAGGAACTAGACAGATCAACAGGAGAGATCTATTCAAGATAGAGGTGGTGGGGGGAGAGGGGTGGGAAGAGAAGGTACTGAAAATAACTAGAAGCTATACAAGGAGGATCTCATGCTTGCCCTGCCTTACTATTCTACTGCCACTGTTGGAGACATACTGTGCTAGAGGGACTTTCTCTCTTAGTGTGCCTGTTCTTATTTACTCCTCAGCTTTTGGTGCATAGATTGGCATAAACCATAAATGGTATCAGAACATGTTAACACTTTTGGCTGGTAAATGTAATAGGTGCTCAAGGAGAACACAGGAGCATACAAGGCATTCCTTCTCTAGAGATAACAACTTACCGGGGACAGGTTGGATGGACACCTGTAAACATTGTGGCTAATTCCACTGGTCAATGTGAGTCTCGGACCTCAGCTGAGAAATGGTAAATTCTGTCACTGATCAGGGGAACATTTTCCATTATGTTATGTCTGGAAACATCAAAAAGCTAGGACAGAGATCTTCAGCCAAACGTCTAGCTGGACTTTCTCTTTAATGCTTCCTGTGAAACCTTAAAACCGATATTTTTCATGAATATTCTTAAGTGTTTCTAGAAATAAACAAAACCAGATCACCTTGAAAGACTATAAACTAGTAAGACTTTTTACTCTTTTGATTGTCTTCATTCACAAATCTCAAAATACTGTAGAAAAATAGGTAGTCATTAGCTTTCTACTCTGCTATATGAGCTAACTGATCTACAAAATTATCCCACTCAGCATGCAACTTATTTTGACATTTGTTGATTTGTTGATTTTCAACAGTTGTTCACTAGACCAGGAACTATTTAAAATACTTTGATTTAATGTTGGAGATGCATATATCTTTTTAATCTCTTGCGTGCATGCACACATGTGCAAAAACTGCTAGTCTGTGTATCTGTTCTGCAGCAAGCAACTCTTTCGTAATGTGCTGATGAAAAGGTGGTAATTGGCAGGTCTTAATTGACTGGCAAGAGCTTTCCTGTTGATTTCAGTTGTAATCTCTGTTAGGCATTAGAGGAAACGCTGTCAGCTAGACAGGCCCAACATATATGCCACATGACAAGGACTAGTTTACTCACCATCATATTTCTGCTGTTCGCTGTACTGTGCTCATTCTCCTCTGAACATAAGAAGTCTGGCACAATTGATACTAAATTTTATGTACTCAATTTTCGTCAAGAATGAGGAAACAAAGCAACTTAGCTGCATTTTGGGCTCCACATGCTCTTCTGTTTTTCCATTCTGTTACATTTATGTTGTTCGTTGCCCTTCCCAATAAATCATGATGGTATTGGATTAAACGTTCTTTTATATATTGGAAAGCTGGTTAAAGGATAAGAATTAATGGAATGGACAAAATTGTCATCTCTCATGATGGAGAAGAGTCAAAAGGCAGTGTCCAGAAAAGGCAGCAAAATTCTGGGTGCAGTCAGAGAAATATAGGAACAAAAGAGAAGGCAACATTCTGTGACTAAATGAAACCTTGGTGTGCCCAACTGTGGGCAGTTTTGTTTTCTGTGTCTCAAGAAAGATGTGGTAGAGTTAAAAAAGGTGCACAGAATGGCAACGGAAATGACTAAAGATGTGGACACTGTCTTATAAGAAGACTAAAAAAAGCTGTGACTCCTCAGTCTGGGAAAGAAAAGGCAGAAGTAGGGGACACAACCAAGGTTTACGAAGTCATGGCAATAAAGCTAATGCGAAGCTGTTCTTCACCAAATCCCTTGGTGCTAGAACTAACAGGGTACTGGCTGACACTGGTTGGAGGTTGGCTTAAAACAAAGGATGTATACTTTTCTGTTAAGGTGGTTATGAACTTCTGGAATTTGTTGCCACAGGAGGCTGAGGTGACAGATGGACAGTATCAGCAAATAGTAGAAGGAATTAGACAAATTCCTTTTGTAAAAGGAGTAAATCAGTGATTACTCATTAAAGGGAACTAGCTGTAGGCCCACTAATGCAGCAGGTGTGGATGCAAGGGAATGACAAGGTTAGTGGACTGTTCAAAAGAGCAAAACCTATTTGTTCTCCTTAATGGTGTCTTGTATGCCACTGTCCAGAGCAGAATAGAGGCTTGACAGAGTAATGTCTTACTCAGTAGGGCATTCCCTATGTTCTTATAGATGAAAATGTGTTTTAATTTCTCATAAGAAAAGATAAGTGCAAACCGTGAAAGCTTTCTTGCCTTGTTAACTTTGGATGAGAACATATATGTTGACACGTTCTCCTTTACAGCAGAGCCTGGGTATTGGATCTGTTCCAGATTGTATCCTTTCACTTCAAGTAATTTATCTCCTCAATTCAAAATTGTAATGATTGCACCCTGAATTTTTTTATTCTGTAACATTTTTGAAGAAGTCCATAAGAATCCCTGGTGACTTTGCATTTATTTTACAGGAAGTGGAATACTTCTACCACTTTTAGTTCATACCCATCTCTGGAGATCAAAACTTACATTTAAAGCATAACAGATTATGCTTTTTCATCCTAATTGTAGTTCTCAAGCATGTGCAAATAAGACTCCCATGACCTGCATCCAGCGCTAGCAGAAGATGCTGAAGTGCCATTATATGAGGCAAAACATGCTGATAAAAAATCAAGACAGCAATAAGACAACCTAGGTTTCAAAAAAAGTCCTATTTCAAGGGAGTAAAGATGCTAATCACTATTTACCCTGAGCAGATGGAGCACATAAATTGCTTTTGCTGTTTCCCAGGCACAAACAGAAGTTAAAAAATACTAAAAACCCCAGAGTCACAGACAGAAAGCTAATAATGACAAGAGATAAAAGTTTTCTTTACAAGTTCCTGAAAACTGTTTTGATATCTCTGACAGACAATGAATTGCCTGTCAGTATCTCACCATTTGGAAAGTTTTTGCTTTTTGGAAACAACTCCTTCTTGAGCATTTCTAGTTTGCTCGGAGACCAACCATTTCAACTTCTAGCCATTCATCAGGAGGTGTGCCATGTGTCACTTTATGAATGCCCAAGTACGCTTACTATGTAACAAAAAAAAATGCCTTGTGTAAGGTTCTGTTAACAGATTATGGTTTTCCTCCAATACCACTCACTGCGTTATCTTGTCAGACCAGCTTTATGCTCTTTTTGATAAGCTTCCAATTCAGGACACACAATGGATCCTGGAAATCTGTATATATTGCTTACCTTGCTGCTTTTCCTGCCCCATTCTCTCTTTTCAGAGGCTCCCTTTAAACTTTCTCCCTTACCCCTACTCTCACTTTTTAATCCAAAACCTTGAACGGCAAAATATTCCAGCTAAAGAATTGATGGCTCTGCACCCATTTGTCATCTATTTCTTCTGTTCCCCTAGCAGTGCTGTCCTCTCCTATAAAGTCAAGCTTCTCTCAACTCCTTTGCTGGCTTGCAGTGAGAGGGAAGGGGACAGAGTGATAGTGCAGAAGGTTTCCTGGAAATAATTGCTCAATAAATTTAGCCAAGTGCTAATTTATAGCTGGAGGGAGGGGAGAAGAAGGGAGTGTTGGATTTTATTGCTTCCTCTTAATAAAGACAATGGTAGGTTTGAGCTTTGATATTTATTTTTTCTTTCTTTTCTACATAGTTTTGCAGTTAGTTTGGGCCAAAACTACCTTTTTGGAGTTTGCCAACATTGCTGAAGGGAAGAAAGCTCCTCCACTTAGATATGTTTTTGTGCATTTATCTGGCGAGGCATAGTCTGACTGGGGAATTCAGCTGAGTCTCTAGATTCAGGAGCTGTGCTTAGTATTTGTCCTCTTTTCTCTCACAAAAGATGGTACAGGATTTTCCAATGATTCTAAGTCTACATTTTTTTGCATACTCGCTTTGGACACTTTTTCCCCTAATATCCATTGCCCACCAATATCTTTCATTCCAAGTCCCAGTTCTGTTGCCCTTGGTTGCTTCCTTGCCTTTTCCCTGATGTAGGGAGTGAGGGAGGAACACAAAAAAAATCATGCAATGGGGACTATCTTTTTCGGTTTGTTTGTTACGTTTTTTTTGCTCTGAAACCCTGAAAAAAGTCAGTGGCTGCAGTTTTAGGAATGTCTGTGTGAGGACTAGTCTGCACACAAAAAGCAGAGGGAACAGATTCTTCTCCCATGAGCTGGACTTGTGCTGGCAATGCAGGGCAGAAAGCTCAGCGTATCATCGTCTGCGCTGACCTCCTGGGATGCGAGATCTGCACAAGTCTCAGCAAATGAGAATGTTTAAATACACCTATTTTATTACCATTCTAGGGGGAAAAGCAAGACTGAATCATTCTGTTAATTCGAAAAATAAACCTTTTCAACACCTATTTTATCAATTTCAAATTTGATTCTTTTAAGGCACAGGAAGGCAGAATTGTCATGCTTTTTCTCTTTTATTTTTTTCTTTCTTTTTTAACTTCCTGAATAAACTGGATGAAAATGCATACAAAACCAGAAGTAGTGTAGAAAGTTACAGTGCACAAACTCACATTAGAATAAAATCATCATTCAGTATTAAAATTTCAGCATCTTGAGGAAGTCTGTCTCATGGCCAGTGTAAATAAAAAGTCACAAATTTATCTCGGTTTGAACGTGTCTCCGCATGGTATGTTTTTTCTTTTCTCTCTAAATATGAAAAGCTTCTCTGGAAAGACAAAGTTAACTAGAAAAAGAAGCAGAACAATGCATGCTTCTGTCCAACTAATGATATCAGCAGTCTGGGACTGCATAGCATACTGTCTCCTGTCAGGTGCACAAACAATGCATCTTAAGGAAAACTGAGGGAAATATTTTAACATGACAATATTCAGATTATCAATACTGGGCATCTAAGCTTAAAACAGATATCTGTGTGCACTTATAGAATTATGTATTCTGAATACTACTGAAATGAGCGTCAGCTCTTAGTTACTCATTTACATATTTTGCTTTGTATTTCATTTTTGCAGAGTATTTGTTCGTTTTGTCTGTTTTTATTCTAATGATAGTTTATGCTTTCTGGTTTTTAGAGGATATAAATTGTGAAATAAACTATGGGGGTTTAACCAATAAGTTGGTTTTTACTTTGCCAGAATTTGGAAACATATTTATAAACATCTAAGCAGACGTTAGGAATTCTTGGAAAGAAAACAAACAGGTCATAGCTTTCCGGAGTACTTGTCATACAATATGAGAAGTAAAAACAGATGAAAAGGGTATGTTCATTGATTCTCATTTCAAATAAACTTGTAAGAGATATAGGTTAATGTAAAAACTATATTCAAGGTCTTTCTAGCTAAATTAAATACCAATAAATTAGACGTTAATGAGGAGAGACATTTGAAAGCAGGAATGAATGCATTTAATGAAGATATAAAATAAAAATATGAACAGAGGATAAAATAGCAAAATTTTTAGTGAGATCCTGGGAAACACATAAAAGAGGAGAGGGTACTAAGGAGGTGGTATAAATTTTGACAGAAAAAGTAAGTGGAAATCATTTTTATTTCTCCAATTCTACTAAAAGAAAGAAAGTAGAATTTACCAAACATTAAAACTAATAATGGACTTTTTTAAAGATAGATGATTGTAATGAAAGGGCCCAAATGAGATGCAGTGGCTTCTCACAGACACTGATGTAACTGGGCTGGAATATACAGCATTTGGTGTTTCCAGTGTAAGAGACAATGGCTTGAAAGGAGATGGAATGGGACGGATTCACACTGAGCAGAGGAAAAACAGACTTTATGGACTTGCAAGTAATGAACTGCATTGAGGATGTTTAGGATAAGTACAACGAATTGTCACTGAATCTACGTTGTGATGGATATGGCTATTATCCTAGCCAGTTTAGACAGGAGTAAAAGCTTACTGATGGCTTGCAATGCTAGAGAGCTAAGAGCCGTGAAAACAGACAGTAACGCTCAGGATTGTGTGGGACTCTGAAAAATGATGACAGAAGATATTAAATGATCATTTAAGACGCTGAAGAGATCATTAAAAAGCAACAGAGATGCTAAATAGAACTTGGATTTCTGCCTCTCCCCTTTCTCCTGTACTCTGAAATGACAGGAGGCTTTTAAGGCCAGAAATTATGATGAACAGACATTTTTATAGATACCTTTACAAAGATGTTTAAAGAAATAGATCTTCTCTATCCTAGTAATACAAACTACTTCACATCTACCCACACCTCAAAACTGTGATTAACCCTGTACAACCCCAAATATCTTCCTTGTTCCAACTGCCCACGCTTACTGCTGAATGTAGGGTGGTGTTTGTTTTTTTCTGTGCTGTGGGTTTTTTTGTGTGTTTTTTTTTATTTTATTTTTAACAAGCAGAAAAGGCATAAAGAAGGATAGTGGCATAAACTGTCATAACCTGTTGAAAAGATTGACTCTGAACTGAAAACACAGACAGCTCCTCTGCCATCTGTTATACCTGGAGATATCTGGCTTATAGCTGCAGCAGCGTCAGGTGGAAAAACTACAGGAGACCTTCTAAGGTCATAGATATGATAAAAACAGAAAGAAAGGATGCTGTGTAGGTGTTAGATGCCAGAAATTGTTTCCTGATAAATACCAGTTTATGGGGGAGAAATAAAGGCAATCCCATAATGCTAAAAGGAAATACAAATAGTTCTGAATAACCACAGAGGGGACAAGAAGGAAAAGTGAACTTAAGCCTCTGATGTGGTCCAGGGACAGCTGCCAGCTGTGCCTGTATGTTGACAAGTGAGGAGGTTGACTCCTGCAATATAGATTAATAGTTCTAAACACCTTCCAGGAGGCATTTGTAGGAATTTTAAGGTCTGTGAATCTCTGGGGCCTTGGGCTTGGCATCTGCTCATCAATGACGCAGCCGTAGTCCTGGAAGACATTTGTCATCCTACCAATTAATCTGGCCTCAAGATTGCCTGTTTAATCTTTTGTCATTGAGTGGGCATCCTTTCTTTTAGTTTGTTGCTCCTCTGAGCAAATTTTGTATTTGTTTAGAAAGTGCTCTATCAAACATTTGTTGGCTTGCTTTATTTATGTGCTTGGTTTTCTGATATTGTTTGCACAAACTTGTAAGGTCAGATCCCTGCTTATGAGCAAAGGATGAACTCATCACTATATGCCTGACACTTTAAGGAATGGAACTACATACAGGACTATCTATCAAAAAGAAAAATAAGCTTAATTTTTAAAGTAAGTTCATCTAATGTTAAAATAAACTATTTAAATTCAGTTGTAGTAAAAGAGGAAGATGAATTCTGGAACACAAAGTAGGGGGAAAAATATTGTAAAGCAGACATAGAAGAGAAAGAAGATGGCAAGAGGGAGAGATTCATTTAGTTGAGTGTTTTTCTGACTAATAATTACATTTGAGAGGCCAAAGAACATGTACTCTTTATTGTCCCTATGGTTGGAGAGGATATGAAAGTATTTGGATTTGACTTGATGAGTTTAATTTCTAAATGCAAATCTGTAGTGGTAGAAGCTATCAAATTAGAATAAGGTCAGCTGGGCTCCACTAATTCACACCAACTGTGAACCACATTCAAATTACTTTCCATCAGTGGTGAACCTGGATCAAAGCTCATTTTACTTACAGAAATCTCTTTCTATGGAGAGGACCCATAAGTCAACAATAGAAAGGTAGTAAGAAAACTCATTTTGTAAAGACGTATTCTGTTCATTTTGAACTAGCTGTGGCATAATTCAAGGAACCTGGGCTTATTCCTGCTACCAGGTTTGTCAGGAGAATACCCAGGAAGACTTAATGGATGATTCTGCAAGGTTCATTCCAGTTTTCCTGGGCTGGTAGTTAACTTTTGTGTCACCAGAAAACATAAAAGTGATATCTACCGGTATTCTAAAGACAAATAGTACTTAGAGGCTGGGTTTCTGACAAGAAGGAAATCCATGAACAGTAGTATGAAGGACTTGATTACAATGGCTTTTGATGCTCTCTCGACATGTTATGGTTTGGAAGGCAGTTGCTATCTAACTAGCATTTTACGAAAATACCTCCTTAGGAGGTAACTAGGAACATAAAGCTGTAGCACTCCATATTTATCAACATTATTGCCCTGATATTCTTTTATTATTTAAAAAAATGTACCTGAGAAAACTATAGTATTCTACTATCATCCCTATCATGTATAATGGTTAAGGAGTTCAGTATAGAAGCAATAGATGATCAGTACAGGAAATTCCTAACATGCTGATGTATAAAGCTGGAAAAATGTTATTTTAGTAATCAAGTGGTGTTCCCAGGTTTGTTACAATTTTTTTCATTATACCATAGATAATTTCAAAATATTTTTTTCTGGAGCTGATCTTTTTCTTAAATCTATCAGTTTGTTATTTTTATGTTGTACTTTGCAGGTTTAGAAACTTTGGAAAATGCACTGTTCTGTTTAATCTTGAGCACTTAATTACTTAAGCAAGTTGCTAAATTAAGGGTAAAATATTTGAAGTTTCTTATTATAAAATACACATTACCTGATTATTGTTCTACCTGAAATCAGTTGACTATTTCATCTGAATACTGGCATGAGTATGGAAATATACATTCAGATACCCTTAATGGCAATAAAAACTGTTGGGGCTATTTCTTGTGGCGGAAAATATCTGAGACCTAAAAACTGATTTTGTATCTCTGCAAAATATTTGGAGCTCAAAAAAGAGACTGGTGAAAATTCCTACAATTTCTAGTTTTTCATATCCTGATTTGTTTAGATCGCATCTGTGCTCCCCCTTTTGTTCTGTGTAATAAAACTTGTATCTTTTTATATAAATCTAAAAATACCGTGTGGTATTACCTGAACTAGCTCTTATCCTACTTAGGCAGTTAAAGAGAAGCATGTATTTTTCTTTCTAAACTCTCCTGATGACCGTGGTCAAATCCAGAGTTTTCAGAGTATTGTCTAGTGTTTTGGATGGACTTGCTAGTACTGAAGTTGCAGTGATTGGTAATCCAGAAATGACCTTATCAGATTTCTGCAGAGTTTTTCAGCTGTGACTTAATGGTCAGAACCATGTACTATCAACAGGGGGACGTGTTAATTTTACACTGTTGAAAATGGTTGATTATGTAATTAAGGATAAATACGCCGCACTGAAATAAATATTGACATCAGTGAGTCAGCTGGAACTCTACCCTCCACGCTCTGCTAATAGTCAGTATAAGGAAGCTTGTTCAGATAAGCGTTCATCTTATCTCAGGCATTATCTAAGTGTTGTGTGAGCAAGAAATTACCTGCCCTCTTCTTCTGGGGCTCCAAAAAGCTGTTATCTCTTGTTCTCATTGATCAGGACTAGGAAGAAGTCCTGGCGTTACTGCCCTGGATGGAAACAGTAAGAGAAGGAAATACAAGCAGTTGTTTCAGCTGCAGACTGGAAGAATTTAGATGAGATTCATGTAAAAGTCCAAACTGCAATAATCAAAGAGGAACCTCCGAACTTTTCACTCAGAGCTGCTAAAAGTGGTTGCATACTTGGAGACTAAAGATGGCTGCTGCAAATGTAAGAGAGGCTATCTAGTACTTTTGCTTCATCGCCTTCTATACTCAACTTACTTTTTTACCACATGCAGAAAAAGAAAATCCTGGAAGCGCTTTTCTAAAAAGGGCCAGTCAAAACAGATCACAATTGTAGTGCAAATAGTGTTTATTTAATTTGATTTCCATGTACCCTTCATTGTCTACTTTCTTTTACATTCTCATTTCCATCTGGAAGGCTGGGAAGGCAGCTGGCTTCCCAGCAGACACCAACTCCACAATTAGGTAGCTGGCAAGCAGCTATTACTTTCCTGTTTGTGGAGACTGTCTGCCTTGCTGGACCTCATGGCTCACTTGCCCACTATAATCCATTTGCACTGGGAACCTGGCTGCACCTATTGGCCCTCGGTCAGGAATATAAAGGGTCCAATTGGCTCTGTAACAGCAATGACGTTGTATATGACCAGGCATTAGAAAACATAGGGACTACAATGATTTGAAGCCAGTTGCTGGGTTATCTGTACTCTTCATTTACCTCAGAAGGAAATATGTTGGGTATTTCTTCGGGGTACCCTCAGACTTTCTCATCGGGATGGCACAATACTATTCTTGTCCTGCTGATTGTGAATCAGAAATGTGCTCCTGAAGCTGTTCCTTACATACCACTCTGGTGGGGTGTTTCACACTGCCTGTAACCTCTGAGCAGCACTGATCTTTGAGGATTTTTTTAAGCCTATTCAGCTCTTCTCATCTTCTCTACTGCTTTAGGTTCCCATAATTCAGAAATACTATGCACTTTGGTTCTTGCCAAAAATTTTTCTGATATTCAAAGCTTCTTCAAAGCTTTACTGCCTTTTTCCTTGCTTCTCTGAGAACCACTAGAGCATGATCCATAGCTGCTTGCTTTTTATGATGTTGGCTTGCCCACAGATTACAGAAATAAAAAGTTACTGTTCAAAATTGGGGTAGCTAGACGATTTGAAAGCTGGATGTGGGAGAACAGAAGACAAGCAATAAGCTTATATGACATATACACATCTGGAGTAACATATATATTTACCTGGAGTGTGTAAATGTTATGTCATACAGGATCTCTCAACCCCCAAAAATTCACAGAAATTGCTTGAATTGAGGTTATTTTAGAACTGATAATTGTGGTCCTTGTTGCAATTCCTAGTTCAGCATTTTCCTTTTTCTTTTCTAGTAGCCTGTGTCCTTTCTTTTTCTCCTTCCACTTTTTCTTGTGGTATGGCAGAGCTGTCCAGCACTCTGTCAAAAGATGCCAGATTCAGATTTTGGGACGTCTCTTACAGGCTGTGCTGCTTCTCTCTTTCACCAGCGTCCATCCCTATGAAATATTGCATATAACTTAGGGTCTCTGAGCTACCACCAGCCATACTACCTTTGTTATTAAACAAACTGTTATTTTACCAGTGCTAATGAGCTCCAACAAGAGGATGTGCCGGCCCATTGCGGGGCAGATCATCGAGCTCCATGCTCCATCACAGAGTGAGCATTTCCTTAGCCCTAATGATGAATAATGATGGAAACTGCTAGGTAATATTATTAAAAGTTAAACTTTTTGGTTTTACTGTATTTTTGATTGTGGGCTTTTTTTGTGTTTTTTTTTTTTTTTTTTTTGCAGAAGGTCTAAAGATAAAAGATTAAGAAGGCAAAAATCAATAACAATTAGGAGCCTCATGCTTTTGTCTCCTAGAAAATCCAAATGCAAGTTGAGATTTTATTTTTCCATCTTCATTTTCTGGATTCATCCAACAGTTATCTAAAGAGAACATAACATTTTGTACACATCAGTTACTGACACCAGTTATTTTTATCTTTTGCTTTCTCCAGGAGGAAAACAAGCCTTGTTATCTTCATTGTACAGAAAGGAGCTTCAGGCAGGGGGAAGGGCCACCTTGGAAAACTCAGTAGGCACCAATCTGCATCTTAAAGCTACCCTACAACCAGACAGCATACGAAGCAGGGATAGACAAACAGATTCTATCTCCATCCTTCAGTGTTGTGCCTTTATTCACTAACCATCCTTCTAGCTTCTTTACTTCTCCATAACATAAACATCTTTTGTTTGTTTGTTGTATAGTGAAGGAGGAGTAGAAAAGGGGGACATAGTAGGCTTATTCTAGAATCAAATTCTAATTAATTTGAACACTGTTACAGATTGTTATGCCATCAAGTCCACCTCCTCCCTGGGCAACAAAGGTACAAATATTTTCTTTATATTATAACAGAGGTCTTCCTGTGAAGTGTTTAGTTTTCAGAGCATCTGATCTGTTTTCTTAGTTATTGGTTCTGCAGAGCTAATCTCCAGATCAAATCTTAAGAAAATAAATATTATTTTATTAAGTTATAGCAAAAGCCAGAGGCAGTTTCTGTGGTTATTTCATCTCTTCTGGAAAGTGTCATGGAACCTAACACATCAAGAAAAACTTACTCAAATTACTGTACACTTGATGACAGTTTTAGCCAACTTCTTTTCTTACACATCCTGGTGCAGAGGTCACCAGCCACATTCCAGCGTGTTCTAATCGTTTTGTCCAGAAGCTGATTTTCCTCCCCTTCACACTTGAGGAACACCTTGAGGTGGTTTGCCACATCCTTCAGGCAGATCTGTTGTGTGTATTCTTACAAGTGGCATACACCTGGTGTTAGAATAAGTCTTGTTTAACTTTCTGGCTGCTGCTGCTGCTATCCTCCAGGTTTTGATATTGCATCTGCCTAGCAAAAAGAGCACTCTAGGTGTTACTTGGCTTCAGATTTGGTTACAAGATTTTTCTCATCGTCCTATCGCTAATTTGAATGTCTTGGCCAGATTCCAATGCAAGTAATTACATTCTGTCTATCTAATTTTCCCTGCCATTTCCATTGCAGATGTTATTTGTCACTACTTGCAAGAGTGCTGAGTGGCACTGCTGTTGAATTTCCAATGCATGTTTGGGTACTGGAGAAGAAAACTGCATGGAGTCCAAAAGGAGTTGGCCTTCCTCATTTTGAGATTAAATACCACATTAAGAATACATTTTTGAGGGGAAAAACCCCGAACATTTGGGTCTGGTGAGTTTGGTGCCAGGAGTGGCACACAGAAACATTTGTTAGCAATGTGTTCTTTATATCAATTGTTTAATTACCAGAAACAAGCTGGATGTAGCGTCGTTACATTTGAACATCCATTATATGGAGGTCCAGGATTTCAGATTCACACTTAGTTTAAATTGATAGGTCCCATTTAACTGAACTTAGTTCAGTTGCATCTGTATTTGCTGCAAATGCATTTGTAAATGCATTTGCATTTGATAAGGCCCCAAACTTTCAAAGATTCCACATTGAGTTTTCCTGATCTCTGTAACCTCTGCCCTTGAAGACCATGGTCTCTAGAAATTAACTTTTATTTCACCAGCTGCATAGTAGAAACGGGTTAATATCTATGTTCCAGAAAACACTGAGGTTCTCCCATATTGCCTGCAGACGTTATGTTTGGTTTCTGGTACAGGAAGTAATTCAGGAAAAATTACCAAAGCTAGAAAATCAGTGGACACAGAATTTAACTTTAAGCCTATATGAATCAGTTAGGTTACCTTGCTTACTCATGACTTGCTATCACTTATTATAATATTTATTATAGTAGTCATGTATTATGACATCTCTGGATTAGCTGGATTGAAACAAATTAGATTTGTTCTCTAGATTAGTTTAATCTATGCAAATTCCAGAAGTGGGTGAATCAGAAGGAACAGATATCACCAAGGTGTAGTACTGCTTAATGTCATTTAATTAACTGTGCTTCAGAACCGAGAATTTACTGTAAGATGAAAAGCTTTAGCCTTTTGCATTCTATGTGGTTTTATTTTTATGGCTTCTGAAATGATACCAGCTCTCTAGATCAAGGAACAAACAAGTAAACCTGATTCTCTGTTTAGAAGAGGACTGAACAATCTTCTTTTTTTTCAAATTTCTCCTTGGAAGTGGAATATTTGTACACTTTTACTGTAAGAGCCATTTCCAACTCACTGGCGCAAGAACATGTCAGCTGATTAACTGACCCCATGGTACATAAGGTCCTGTAGGAGGAAAAGGCATGTAGAAATCGGTTTGGCATAGTAAAGATTTTTCCATTAGATCAGTAAAGTTTCTGATATAGTCAGAGCTACAAACAGCACACAAATGAATAAGCTCTAAGTTCTGTATACACAGGGTAATGAGTATTATCTTCTTGTACAAAGCAGTGGAGGTAAAAAGATTTGCAGCACGCTAAATAGGTCTACCTTGTAGATTCCAGTGTGGTGTAGGGTGGCAGCTCAGCTATTAACAGAAATCTAGCTATGGCAGCAGGGAGTTCAGTGCAGAATAAATTATCCTGCCCAAAATCTGTGCCATATTGTACAGATGAGGGCCCCACAAAGGGCATTTTGCAACGAGACTCTTTGTGCCCATGCGAAGAAAGGTGCTTCATTGCAGGTGACCTGTGTTATGCAGCCTGGCTTGGAGGAGGACAGGGAGTCCTGACCTAAGAGACTCGCTTTCCCACAGATACTTGGGATGATTTTCTTAGTACTTGAGTACATACAGATCTTTCAGGAGTTAATCTCCATCTGCTAAACAAAGCGAGAAGTCCTTCAGATCTTTATATATAATGCTTCGTTTAATAACTATTTTGGAACACTTTAGGTTACCTTTCTAACCTCCCCCACTGCATTAAAAAAGTGCAGCATTGTAAAAGATTTTCCATTAATATTAGTTTTAGTTTTTGAAGTGATGTCATTTGACTGTTTTATTACCTCTTCCATGTTTTCTTTTCACAAGTATTCAAACCAGTAAGGAATGCTCCCCCCTGCCACTCCCCCCAAAAATTCTATAGAAACTAAACTCTTGTATCTGTGTTTTCACTGAGAAGATGATTCTACCTATTAAGTTAAGGGAAATTGCAAGGTTGCACAATTTAATCTCTGTGAGATTACAGAAACTCAGGTTATAAATATTTTATACATGCCACAAAAGCAAGAAATAATTACAGAACCTTTACAGAAAATGTATTTGAGAAGCTGACTTTCCTCATAGGACACTCAGAAGTGGAAAAAGGTGAAATTCATATTAAACAATTCTGGGGTACCTAACCTACTATACTAACTGTGACTACATCCATCTGACAAACTGAGGCACAGAATAGCTTAAAAAAAATTCTTTACATTTTATACCAGTGCCACTGGATTTTGAGCCTGAACCAATAATATACATAGGAATTTTCCTATTCTCCTCAGTGATCACAGATAGGAGACCTTAAAAATGGTACTGCACCGATTATTGTGATGAGTACCTGTTGTTCAGATAGCCTTTGAAAAAAACTGATACAACCAACAGAGTTAATAGAAATGTTACAGAATCCTGTGAAAAAATATTTTAAACTATGTGAAGGTTGTTTTGGAATTATTTTCTTGTTGTAACTATCATATGTCTTAAGAATTTAGAGTGGCAGGAAATTTTCTAAGAAATCGTTTTTATTCCCCATTACACACAGTTCTCTTCCTTCTTTAAAAGATGTTCTTTAGTAATACAATGCCACTGTCTAGTTCTAAGTACAGGGGAAAGTGCCCCGTACATGAACTGTGATGATCTTTTGCTGTACCTTCTGCCAGAGCCAATATCTCAGAAGGAAATACAGACTCACTGGCTTAAAGGCTTACAGAAACAGTCTTGTAGTTCTTGCTTATGTAAGTACTTGGTAAGATGCTTGTTGTGATATAACTGTTCTGCTTCCCAAGGCATTAGCTGTTCTGCTGAAATGATGTTGCATTACATTGTGTCGTGGAATATTTCTAAATAATAAAAGCAATATCATTTTGATAGTCTTTTCTTGGATATCAGCCTACTCTATGGGGTATTCATTAGCGTGCAAGAGTGGAGCCTAACTGGTTGCTCAAGCTCCCATGCTTCACTGATTTAAACCAGATTGTATAGATCTGCAATTTGATGAAGAACTTGCATAAAATTAAATCCATGTGTCTTATTATTTTTCTCCTGCATTTAGAAGCCCTTGTGAGAAATGCTTTAATTACAGTAGCAGCACCATGGCTTCAGTTTCAGATACATTGGTTAAAACTTTAGAATTGACATGATACCCTTCCCTGCTTTGGAAAGAGAGAGGAAAAAAGTGTTGAGAGAGACAAGAAGAAAACATTCTCTCCAGTATGTCAAAAACGATACATCAGATCTTGCAACAAGTATTGCTTTGTACTTTTGCTCCTAAACATCCATTTACATAAAGCATAGCTCATGTTATTGAGAACAGTTGTTTTGAGAGTGATACATGGATAGATGTTTTTCTGCATTTGTTGGGTTAGGAGCTCTCACACCTTTCTCTGCCATTTGTGTTGAAACTGGAATGGTGCCCATAAAGCCTTTTTGTTCTCTGTAGCCTAAGAAAAATTCATGGTTTGTGTGTTTGATACAATTTAACTTTTGTTAAATAGGTTTACCACTCACCGTGTAAGCACAGTACTTCTACTTTAAATATTTTCCTCTATGTAAAACAGAACACAGCTGAATTCTACCCTGGAACAGCATCACCATTCTGACTCAACCCTACAAAACCCCAGGAAAGTAGGACTAAAATCGGCATCAGATGCCTCGATCTTTAATGCATGCCAGAATGCAAAGTGAATGTTTTGAAGCCAGTCTGACGACTTTCAGCCAAGACAGATCAGAGGGTTAACAAAGATTTTTCATATTTAGGCTCTATTCCAACAAAGCTCTTAAGCTTATGCTGAAGTCCTGTAGCAATGTAATGTCCAACACTTTTGATTGTCTGTAGATAAGTAGCTATAGTTTCACTTTCTATCTTAAATCTTTTCTCACTCAAGGCTGATCACATAAATACACAAATTAAAGGTGAATATACAAATGGGATATTATTCAAGCTGATTTATTTATTAAGTGATTGACTCTGGTAGGTTCCCAACTTGAACAAAGAGCCATAGTAATACCTTCTCTTCCTCAAGACTTAGAACACAGAGTTTGCACATTGTGTAAATGATGCGAGGCTGTATCATATCTGTGGTGTTTTCAGATCACAGATCTCCCTGTTGGACCGTCTTCCCCTATATTGCCTATAATGAATGCACTATGGCATTCCACCTGGGAGCTGCGGTGGAATTGCAGTTTAATAGGTTGATAATTGCCCAACAGATTTGCAAAGTATAGCTTGTAGGGGCTAGCAGAATTGACGAACTTCAAATGTGTTGTCACTGCTCAGCTTAAGGTACCTTCTTTAAGCAGCAGTTAAAGCTAAGGTCCTTTCTAATTATGCTCAAGGGACATTAGAGTGTAAAAAGAAAAAAAGAGTTGCGTCCAGCTCTGGGTCCCTCAACATAAGAAGGACATGGACCTGTTGGAGGGAGTCCAGAGGAGGGCCGTGAAAATGACTGGGGGGCTGGAGCACCTCTCCTATGAGAACAGGCTTGAGAGAGTTGGGGTTGTTCAGCCTGGAGAAGAGAAGTCTCCAGGGAGACCTTATAGCAGCCTTCCAGTACCTAAAGGCGGCCTACCGGAAAGATGGGGAGGGACTCTTTATCAGGGAGTGGAGTGATCGGACGAGGGGTAACGGTTTTAAACTGAAAGAGGGGACATTTAGATTAGATATTAGGAAGAAGTTCTTAACTGTGAAGGTGGTGAGACACTGGAAGAGGTTGCCCAGAGACGTCATGGATGCCTCATCCCTGGAAGTTCTTAAGGCCAGGTTGGATGGGGCTCTGAGCAACCTGGTCTAGTGGGAGGTGTCCCTGCCCACGGCAGGGGGGTTGGAACTGGATGATCTTTAAGGTCCCTTCCAACTCTAACCATTCTATGAAAAAAAATCACACCCAAAAAAGAATAAAAAACCCAACCACACCCCCTTTTTCTAAATGTTTTTTTCTAATAAATTGTTGTATCATAGTGAAAATTTTAATTGTAAAATTTCCTTCTGTTGTGGCATGTTTGGACTTTCATTTGCTATTTTATCAATTTCCCCATTAAAAATCGTGGGTTTGTTCTATTCTGGGGCAAAGATCGTTGTGTTTTCCTGTATGATGGAACAGGCAGTTTCCTTTCTTGGCAGAGTTGCTATGAAACTTTATCAATTACTGTTTGTAGATAACTGAAGTTGTAAAGTAGAAGCTGTTAAGGAACAGCAAGGAACTGTCAATTTTTTGACACTGTAGGAAATAAATCCTGGAAATGCTATTCTCTGCTTATCTTGCTATGGACAAATTTGTTGGGTTTTGTCTCCTGAATACTACTTGAGCTAGCAAAACAAGCATATTAATTAAGGCTGCAGTAAATGACAACAGTTATGAGTAATTATCTTGAAATCTTTATAATAGGCCATAGCTTTCAAAAAGATATCATATAGCATTTCTTCAAAACAAATGGCCTCAGTAATTATTTGTCTTTATTTTGCCAGGTTTGTTAAATGGTTCAGCAGCCTGATTCTGGCAGAACAAAGGAAATGCCATTAGAAATGTAATCATATATTTGTTCTACAGGTTTGGCCATGCTTCTGCATTTGTAGAAAATTTAATGTCCACTAAAAGCATCCATCCTGATGCATATGCAAACAGCTGTGGCTCTTGTACGATTCTGAATGGTCCTATTTGCCATGATACTGTGAAAATATGGCTAAAAAAATGCCCAGATAGAAGGTTCTGCTGTCCAGTCCTCTGCTTGTGTTCCATCGATTCTCAAACTGCTTTGTTATTATAGACCAATGGGTGTGACAACCGTACTCTGTTTTAAAGGCATTTATAGTCAGTAAATGACTTTTTACAGAAAGCTATGGAAGCTAAAACTATGCAACATTCTGCCTCTGCTACAAAGGATTTCCTTCCTTGTACACAGTACCAACAGCACAGTATTCAATGTGCACGTCTGATTAACTGCACTGAGTGATCCAAGCAGGCAGCCCTGCTCACATATAAATCAAGCATATAAGAATTTTCAGAACTCAGTCAGACCTTATGTGAACACATTTATTGATCTTTGGTGGACACCACAGTTCAGAATTCATGTTTGATTAGTAAAGGAAAATATTTTTTTCTGGCTTTTGAAAATCAAACTGAACAGTCTACTGTAAGGATAACTTTACAAACCACCAACTTAAAATGGTGAGTTTTTATAGAAAACCACTCATTTGGAGGTGTTTATATGACAGGAGGCTTTAGGATAGGCTGTCAGTTTTTAAAAATCTGCCATTCAACCTACATGTCCCAGACTTTCCCCATCTTTCAGAGCCAAATTTCCTTCAGAGTTCTCTCTTTCTTTTTGCTTTCCCCCGAGCAAGCTAATAATAGAATACAAAGTCTCCAGAATTTTGGGGCAGGGGCAAAGTATTCTCTTTTTTTTTTTTTTAACAAACTGTTTACCAGTTCAGACTCACTCTGCCTTCTTAATCAGAAAAAAAAAACCCAACAAGGGCTCTTGCTCAGCTTCTCGCAATGGTAAAATCTATCTGTAATAGATATTCTTACTTTTCGTGATGTTGGAACTGAACTTGTGAGGGGAAATCTTTTTTTTCTTCTTTTGAATACAATATTGTTAAGATGGTTCTCTCTAGTTAATATCAGGGAGCAGGAGCTTGTTTGGGTATTACAACATTAACTTAGTGTTAGTGTTAACAGTTAAATTCTTTAAGGTTCTGAGCAAACATTAACAAGTTAATGTGAGGAGGCTAAGAGTCACAAAGGTATTTTCTTCCACCCACCAGCTTTGGACTGAAAACTCCAGTGTAATATCGTTTAAAAAAAAAAGAAAAAAAAGGCCTTCTTAGTGCAAGATTCCTGCTGAAGCCCACACATTAACTGATCCTTCTCTGACATCTGGGAGAGCACAGCCAGTCTTTTTGGTGGGACTTTAAGTAGCCACTCAGTTCATTACCTCCCTCTTCATCTCATTACCCCAGGCCAAAAACCCAGAGAGAAGAAACAGTAAAGAGAATCCTTTGAGCTTGTCTACAAGGGAATGGGGAATTCCAGGAGATGCTTTGTTTATAGTCACAAACAAGGACTTCAGTCCATTTAGCAGCTTTGATCTATTAGCTACCAAGCTAAGCAAGAGAGGTTAAAGACAGCAAACTTCCCAGTTTCTCCTTTCTTCCCTCCCAGACACCACACACCACTTTATAAACAAGGGGAACTTTTGCAGAGTATCCTAAGCTTCATCTTTAGCCCAAGAGTTACTTCTGAGCCTCTCAAAGGAACAGAAGATCTCTTTTTCTTACCTTTGAACGGCTAAGGAAACCCTATCCAGTCCCACTTTCATCCTACATTCTAATAAAGTCAACAAGGCGGGAATAACTTGTGCCTCGGAATCTAGCTCACCTGTCCTTGCTAATTGTGGATCAAGGTTTGCCTTTCAAACAGGATCTTTTCTTTCCAAGTGCAAGCTCCAAGGAGGTAAGAAATTTCTTTTGTTCCAGTCTTATCCCTGTTTGTCCTAGTATTTAGCTGTGAAAGTGCCAGGGTGATGGGACTCTGAAATACGTGGATCATTTTATGTCTAGAAAAGGGCTTCTTTTCTTTTCAGGCTGCTCTAGTTGCTCCAGTTGAAACCAGAAAGTTGAGTATGGAGATTTACTTTGCATTTTGAAAAATGTTCTGGGCTTCCTTTTACTGAAACTCAGTGAGTGCAGCTGCTTAATTAACTGTTTTCCAAAATCTGAGAAACTATAAATCTTTGTCCCAGCAGGAACTGCATGAGATTAATATTCTCAGTGATGAAAGGCAAACAAGATAGTGTGTCGCAGCAGGATGCCTCTTTCTATAGGGACAGATATTCCACCTTGTTATTAATAGTAATGTTTTGCTGGAACTGGTATAATCAGATTCATTTAGAAAAGGGGAATGGTGCTTTTGTTAATTTTTTTTTTTTAAGTAAATCTTACATATTACTTAAAATAGAAGATTGTTACAGGTCAAAGTGACAGAGTCCCTCATCCAAGGAATCTATCATCTGAGAATGTGACCCAGCCAACAGGATTTGGATTTGACTCAGTTCACAGAAGTAGCTCTTTAACATCAAATGTTAAAATAGGCTGCAGGAGTATATATATTGTTTTGGTGTTTGTTGTTTGTTTTTTTAAAATTAAAAGATTATTAAAACTTCCTCCCCAGACATGTAAGTATTTGGACTGATGCCATATAGTAAAAAGTCTTGAGGAAGACCTTAGTGATTATTTTAAAGTCCAAACAAAGTACCCCAATACACTGATATTGGGGATTTTTTTTACAGTGTCTGGAAACCTGCAATTGTTCGCAGGTAAAGCAGCAAGTTCTTTTTTAAAATTATTTAATTCATAGGACACTGTATTAAATCGGTTCCCAAAAATATATTGTTGAGGACAATTCTACTGTTTTAAAAATGAAATAATATAAAAATGTCATCATGGGCTGTCACATTTTTGTGTTAAAAATAAGCTCTGTATTCTAACTAAAATTTCTGCATGATTTTAGATTTCCGAGTTTTATAACAGTCGAATTTTAATCTACTTTGCTATTTATAAAAAATTGCTATTTTTCTACTGGTTGTCATTGTTCAAACAATGAAAATCTAGAGCTGTGAGAATTCCCCTGTAACAAAAGCATTTCCTTGACTGTAGAGCTCCCATTATTTTAAGCCAGTTTGTGCTGTACTTTAAGGTAGAAATCTCTTTACTTAGTGTCTTTCTCGTAATTCTGGGAAGAGATGGATATGTAAGTGCCTTGTGACCAGAAGCTGGCTGCACTGAGCTGTGCTCTTACATATGGCACATATTACAAAAAGGCAGAAAGGACTATACTGAGGTCAGCCAGGTGCTTTCACACATTGTATTATGAAGTGTTTGTTTCAAATACCTGTGCTGTTCTGAGCTGGGCTGTTGTCAGAAGGCAGAGACCGTGTCTGTAACTGCTAAATGTGTTTATTAGTATGAAAAGGAAGTTCAGAGAGAAATACTTATAATCCATATAATTCCAGAAGTCAAGCCAGACTTTTCTATCATGTCTTATTTTGCAGGATAATTCTCTTAGCTTTCCTTTTGAATGCACTGTTAAATACAATGGGAAGAAATAATGAACAGCAAAGGAAAAAAATACTGGTTACAGTGTAATATGACAATGGTCCCAAATCTAAAGTCAATTTTAGAAAGCTTGACTGCATCTTTTTAAAGTGGAAGGGACTGCGGTAAATCTGACACTGATTTTTATCAATAAACAGCAGGCATTAGTGTTCTGCTGTTCAGGACATGGTCAGGAGATGAGACATTTTCTTTCAGTTTGCCCACTGGCTGGTTTGCACCAATACTTAACTGTGCCTTGTGATGCTTCAGGGAATTACTTGTGGAAATACGACAGGAAAATTCCGATCTGTGGACTCACAAAAAGAAAGTATTTTCCTGGTAGGTAAAAATTGGAGCCTACTAAGGCTGATGCAATAGACCATATGTCCCCATGGTAGGTGTGCTAAAAAGCATAAGTGCCTACTGCAAAGAAGTTATTAATGATACAGCACTGTAAGTCTACTTGGCACAAAGTACTAGGGAGACTGTGCCAATGAAATGCAGAATCTCTGCTGCTTAGGTGTATGGAGAAATATTACAAATAAGTCCCTAGCCACTCAGCACGTGTCAAAACATGCTGTTTGTCTTGAAGTCCTCCCAGTTCACATGGTTGTCCAACAATATCTGAGAGTATTAAGAATATTCAGGGAAAGTAAGAAAAAAAAGTGCAAAGTATTCTCTTTTGTGGTGGCAATTATTTCTCTTAAGTTTACTTTTTCTAGATTTTTACATCTCAGCATCACATTTTCATAAACCTGATCCTCAATATCTCTTGCAAATGATGGGAAGGCTACATGGATCCCACTGTTTACCACAGATCTGAATGCTTTCCATTCTCGCTGCTACAAAAAGACAGACTTTCCATCTTCTTGATTTCAGGCAACCCTAGGAATAATGGAAATTCCCCTTTGCCCCTTTTGTGCATGCGTAAAGACTTACTTTGAAGTGCATTATACTCACAGATTTCTCCATGAAGCAGATGAATAAGCCCTCCATTTTACGGTGGAGGAAACAGAGGCATCTGTCACATGAAGCTGTCCGCTTTGCTACCTGGGTGGTAGACTGAAACTGGAGCCTATGCATACCTCGTTCCTGCAGCTCTATTCAAGTCACCAGAGCTTGCAGTCTTTAAAAATTATGGCAGGATGGTTTCCTGTGCGTATAAGTACTTAAGTAAAATGTACAGTACTTCTACCTCTTCATGCCAGTGAGGTATCTTCTGTTTTATCATTTGTTTGTTATGTTAGTTGTGCACATGTTGTCATTAAATAATGCCTAGCAGATTAACACTTAGAATCAATTTTGTAGAAGCCTTTTTTAGATTTCTCCGTATAGTAGTCATTAAATGGGGAGTAATTTGTTTTGTTTTGATTTGGCTTTTTCTTCTAGGGGCGGGGGGGGAAGTTCATAAATTCCGATTTTATCACCCAGAGTACATTTGTATGGGTTTCAGGACGTATCTAGCTTTCAGGTTACTTGTATTAACTCTGCCCTTTTGAATTCAATTGGAATTGAATAAATGGATTAAGAAGTAAAAATCCTTGCCTTAAAACCTGCTTAAGGCTGAGAAATGAAGATCCCTGATTCTGCTCGTTACCTCTGGCGCACTTGCCTTTAGCATTTCGACTATTCAAGATGAAAATCTTACAGGTAAGAAACAGAGGAAGTTTGCTCGCTATTCATAGATTAGAAGTTTGATTTTCAAACTGTTGATATATAAGTTGTAACTTGAAGAATGGTTAGGAAAAGCATGCTTCCAAGCCTCTAAGCAGCTACAAATGCACTGAACCAATTCTGATAACAAAAATCATTTCCTGGAAGTAGCGAGGTACACTGACCTCATTTTACCTTGGCTTCTTACCACAGGCTGTAGTAACTAAGCAACTTTTTAATAAATTCAAATTAACCAATAGCAAACAGAAATATAATTTAGTTTATTCTGAAAGTGCCTCTCTCGTTATTCATGTGTTACAGATGCTATTACACAACAAGCCAGATGTTGATGATTTTTTTCCAATATTATCTTAGTGAAATAATAAAAAATATTAACAGAAGGTTGGTGGGGCAAAGACATTGGGCTAAGAGTAACAGGAAATGACCAGAGCTATTTTTTGTTTCAATTTTCTAGCAAGAAGTTGCTTTTCTAACAAAAGACTGAGCTTATGCACAAAGGCATAGCACAGGAAAGATTTGTATGCTGTAGAAGCAACATAAAGAGGGAAGAAAGATAATATAGGTTATAGATATTACAGCTTGTAAGTGCCATAACCAAGCATTTAAGACATTGGTTGTTTTTTTTTCACACCCCGTTTATTACTCCATTTAATGCTGGAAAGGGAGTACCACATTGCTGTAGTTTTCCTAGGTAAACTAGCTTCTTTGGAACTAATCTGTTTTAGAAATACTCACCGGTTGTTAATATTCAGCTGAATATGCAAATGTTCATGAACTGTGAAACAATATATGCACATAGACGTGAATAATTGGCTATATTCTGAAGGCAGAACTAGGAGGTTTTATGTAATATGTATTTCACAAGTATTGCAGTTGAGAAATACTACTTAATAACTTAATAAAGAAAATCTCTGAAATCCTTATGTTTACTAAGCAGTGAAGAAGTGTACTTTTCCATTGCAATGTCTAAGCACGAAAGTGTAACGATGCCTTTCCCTGAGCAGTCTCAGCAATCTGCACTCAAGCAGCAGTCAGTGACTCTGAAACATGCTGTACTAATTATTTCTTTCAATGGTACCAAGAATATATACTATTTATCAATATTTCACCAGGAATTTCACCTTTCCTGAAAACTGATTCAAGAATATTTAAAGCTATATTTCCAGATGGAGTAGTAAGTGGTCTTTCAGTCAGAGATCCTAGGAATTGTAAATTATAGAGTATGCAGGTGATAAACACCTTTTGTTTGGAAAAAAAAAAAACACCACCACAAACCCAAAGGAGAAAATTGCTGAGCACCATCAGGGAACCTGAATAAGAGTTCTCTTTCACCTCAAAAAGACAAACTTCTTGTTTCTGTTCGGTTGTTTATGAACATTCCTTTAGCTCCTGAGGCATGGACTTTGGTGCAAGTTAGATTACTGAGAATTTACCTTAAACATATGGATAGTTAAGACTATTTTGTGCGTGTTTCGGTTCCCCTATCTGTGTGCTGCTTATGATGAAAAATAAAGGATTATCCTCTTGCAATCTACCTGGCTAAAGTCAGGGAAACAAGATGCAATGGACATTTTCAGTGGATAAAAAAATCAGGTGACTAAAATTTATTTAAGAAAAACCACAGAAACAAGTTGGCAAGACACAAAACCAAAACAAGACTGTAGTTAGACAGTATAAAAATATGATTTGGGGATATGATTTCACCCTGAATCAAAAATGCTATGGCTATGTGATGCAAAGCCCTAGTCTGGTATGACATTGTTCTGCTCATTCAGACTTATTCAGAAATTGTGATGGGTTTGTTTTATACTAGCTAGCTATGTCATGCTTTGTCTGTTCTCTGCCATTAGCATAAACTCTTCATTGAGTATTCTGTTCAATTTTATAGAAATTACTCTTTTAATTTCTGACAATTTTTAGGGAATAATACCTTTCTATGTTTCTTAAGCTCTTTGGATAGAACTGTGTGGTAGGAATACAATTATCTGTAAAACGTTGTAGGTTGGGCCTCTAAGCTATATAACATTCTGGTGGTGTTCTGTTAAATTCCTTAAAGGTTCAGTGAAATGATTTCTGACTTAAGGCTGTATGAAAACAAACTGGATATGGCCTAGCAGTTTGAGAGGAATAAACTTCTGCAGGCTTGTTTCACATGAGAGTTTTGTGCTTTTATTCTTTCATGACTGTAATTGATTTTTTGAAGACTTTGGAAAGAAAAAAGAACAAACAAAAAGCCAAACCAAACCAACCCCAAAAAACTGATATAACAATGAATTATCTCTGCGTAATTGATACGGGGATGAAGTTTTCTGCTCCATACATAAATAGTGTACAGCTTTATATAATGCCTGCTTAAGTCAGGTTGAAATACTCCTATTTACTTCATTGGACCCTGTAGGCTAAATTCAATTCTGGTGCACTTCCAGTGAAATGAAGTTACTCTTGGGATTCATTTGGCTGGAATAACTTTACCTTAGTGTGATTTCTAGAGAACAGCATTTTATCTTCACCGTCTCCCTTGAAACAGATAAGGCTGCTTGAATTTTAAATGACACTAACTTTAAGATTGGTCCTTTTTCTCACCACCTTATTCTCTAAGTAGTTGCTGCATATGATAAATTGATTAACAGCCACCGGTTTTAATCTACATGAGACTTAATGAGACTTTTAAGGACTTATATGTTATTAAAATATAGGAAGCCTTTTTCTACCTTTCTGTTTCTTTAACGTAGATAGTGTGTATCTGAAGCATTATTTCATGGGTGAGTGATTTCTTTTTCTAACTTACTTACATTTCTATCGATATGTTTGTTACAGAAACAGTCACGTCTGACTGTGAAGGCTTTGTTGTCAGCAACTCGCTAGGGTGAGAGAGATCCAATTTGATTCCATTATAGATGAAGCCACAACCAAACAGCAATTTGATTTTCTGTATGCATACACACATAGGCACGGGAGTGACAAAGTCAGTAGGAATATAGGGACTAAGCTGCAAGCAGTAACAGACAAAACTTTTTACAATGTGTTTGTAGCTTCTATTTCCTGTACTCACAGGGATGGATCATCAGTACGGTTTTCATGACTGTTGGACCCTCCAGTACCCAAGATCTGTAAGCCTGAGAAAATGGACACTCACAACAATGATCTTGTGTCCAGCCTGAATTGAATCACTGATGCATGCTTATCTCAAGAACTGATTTTATAGATGTTTTTTCTTGATTTTAAGCAATTATGAGAACAGGAAAACAAGTAACTAAGAAGTGTTGAAAGACAGTCAAACATATTCTAATGATTTTTTGAACTTTATCTTGTAAAAGAACTTCTGTAGATCTTAGAGTGTAAACTTTAAATGTGTGGTTCTATTGCAATAAAGGAAAATTATTTTTCTTCTTTGCCCTTACTAACACTAGTGATTAGCAGGAAAAAAATACTGAGGTAGTTTGGGAGTGTTGAAATACCAATTTCAGGTACTCAGTGTGTGAATTCCAATTTTTGGAAATTAATTTTTGAGTCACACTTTCAAAGCATTTAAACACAAGTATTTTTGATGATTATGTTTCCCTCTCTTAATTTTAGTGGATTTTAAAATCTGTGTGGCTCACCCTTTCAAATTCCCATGTCATTTAGCTGGTGCATGATGGAAAAGTCAAAAGTGGTGAGTTGTGCTCTTTTGAGAGACATCCTTCCAAATGATGTGCTTGGAAGTACATCTTGATGCTGAAAACCACTCTGAAAAGTCGGAACCCAGGTCTTCGTTAGACAATGTTGTCTTTCAGGGAGAATCCTTCCTGACTGTAGAATCCCACACAGATAAACCATGGTTATTGCTTTTTAAATGCCACTCCTCGTCCTGCAGTGATTCAGCAGCCGTGTGCATAGGATACATGTCATTATATATACACATATGATATTGTCTATTTACTCTGCCAGGACTCTTGCCTCTAATCTATACTTGCTGTCTTTCAGTATGTCTGTAGCTCTAATTCCCTCCCACACCTCTTTTGTCTCAGTCCCTGATAAGGTCCATGTTTTCAGAGGTATGAGGATTTTTCTTATATTTGACAAGTCTCCAAAGAGATCATGACTATAAGAAGAGACAAGAACCTGGACTGCTGGACTCTTTCCAAAACTGTGCTTTACTTGAATAAGTCATTTTTTCGCTCTTCATCTTCCTCTAAAACAGGCATAACTTTTTTTAACGTTGCAGAGAATGTCAGAAGAATTTTATAAGCTCTATATGAGCTCTTTGTACAAAGAAACTCACAGCACAGTACAAAGAAATTCTATCTGAATGCTAGAAACTGCTTTCTGCCCAGATTTTAGCACAATATGATTCTTCATTTGATCTATATTAATGCAATTTTTTGGTGGAACAGAGGTAGTTGAAGGGAAATGGTTTTAGAAAGATGAGAGATCCATTTGCTGCCACCAATTACATGTTTCAAAGAGGAACAACCAGTAACAAAAGGGTACCTGGAAGTCAGTGGATAACTTACCTTTATTCTGATTAGTTTGTGGGCAATACTTTTGTTTTGGGGTTGAGTTTTTTAGTGTTTTATTTTAGGTGGGGATTTTTTTGTTCAGTTGGGGTTTTGTTGTTCTGTTTTGTTTTTTTCATAAAAGAATAAATGTGAACTAGCACTCTACTTTCTTCAACTGTTGCTTTAAAAATATTGGATGGAAATTCATTTGCCCTCTGCTCCTTCAGGCACAAATTATGTTTTGTCAAACCAGACATTCTCGGAATGTCTGGGAGAATTGTTTCTCAGACCAAATTATTCTTTGTGCTCTTCTGCGTTTGCAGAATGAAAAGATAGTGTTTTACTCTGACAGCATTGGCAAGTCTGTTACAGGGATGATGAAGTCTCCTCGGCAGCCTTCAGTGTGAATTGCCTCCTTGAAGGAGGCAGTGCAGTTAATTTCAATAGAAGTGCAAAGTTAAATAAAACCCCAAAATTAGTCTGTATTTATGCAATGATTTAAACTGGCTTATTGACAAGAGGCTGTATTCATAGTTATCGCAGTTGCTGTTACAAAAAACATATGCTTGCTTTTGTGCATATCAAAGCTCATTAAAATCAAAAAGATAAATTAAGCAGGAAACTATAATGTCCCTTTAGAGAGTTTCCAAATTGCAGGAGGGTTCAGAGAGTTGAGCTTGAGCCAGGATGATGTGATAACATTTTGTCAGTCTTTAAGCTTACGGAGTACATTGGTAGCTGGATTTGACCTAAAGTGGATCTGAAACTAAACTGTTTTTAATAAAGCACTGGTATGAAAGTTCACATCCTTGGATTGGATTCCATTTCCACTTTCTTTCACCTGTGAGTCAGCTGTTGCTTTCTGTGTGAGATTCAGTTTAATTCTCCCATCAAATTCCTGGTAGTTGTCTGGAGCTTGTATGTAGTTTGTTGTATACACTGACTTATATGTTATATACAGTAGCGCCCAGTTTTGTTATTGAATGGTAGGTATCAAAGTTATAGTTTGAGCTGGATCCCTGAATGATCCATAAATATGGCCTATTTCGATGTATATGGTGGTGTTGTGGTTTTCCTCCTATATTATTCTATGGAAGTCTGATGATATGATAGTCCACGCTCCTCATATTCTGTGTTGAGCTAAATTTGGAGACTGTGCTTAACGTTATGTGATGAGTTTATGCCAAAACAAGTTTTATTACAAGGATATTGTAGTTCTTTATGTGAATGTGAGATATGAAGTTGTAAGCTACATGGGTTTAGACTTGTGAGATGGGATTACCTTTTTAATCATTTGGTCCTCAATTTCCATTCTTTTTAGAGACTGTAGTTCGTTGCTTGTCTTAAATTGCTTCTTGCATTATTTTTTAATCTGCCACTGATATTGGATCTTTTAAATTAAAAATCTGACAACTTTCAAATAGAATCAAAAATAGGTATATTTTTAAGATTTGGGCAATTGTATAGATCAGGTCATTACATTTAACATTTTTAAGCTCTTCTGGGTTATGCTTTGGGAGAAATTATTTTCTTTTGCAAATACTTTTGCAAAAGTTATACTTTCAGGGTGAATATTAACAAGCAACTTAAATGATTAATAATTCATAAGTAGAACTACTCTAGCCTATTCGGTATTTCTAGTATTTCAAGTTTGTATTCTGAGAATATCTAAATCAAACTTTTCCTTCTATCTCTGCTTTCTCCACACCAATGTCTATTAGTGTAATGATGTTTCTGATTATCTTGCTTGTTTGAGTTCTGTATATTTAATTTGTAAAGCAGTGCCAAGGGAAGCTAAAGAGTGTTTAGAGGACTGGAGTAGGTCTGTTTGTTTCCATCTACTGATTTGTTCTGTCCTGTTAGCTTGCTTTATTTTTCTTGTATGTTTGGCAGGGAGCAGAAATAAATACGACTGTGTTCTGTTGAACAGCCGCCACTGCCTCAAGCTGTTTCAGCATCTCACCTTGCCAAAACATTTTTCCTTTCCAGTTTTGTCTCCTTGAACAAGTGAGGCGGTTTGGGGCAGTGCTTGTCAGCTAAGAGTTACTTTGGGACTAGCTGGGTTAGTATCACAAGGTGAAATATTTTCATCATCCTGAAGTGGGGCTGAAAATGTTCACAAATTAATGAACAAAAACCCCTGCAAACATACATAGGCTTAACTGAAATGTTTTTTGTTTTTATATTTCTGCTGTGTCATCAAAGTATATTTTAAGTTAAATTGCAAAGTGTTGTTTAAAATTGAAATTTATCATCTAATTAAGTCTGTATCCTATTATGACATCTGTGGTTTTGATTTAGAAGTTGTAGTGAGCTTAGAATTTTTTCATAACTGGTTTTACCTTGCTAACTGTTCCTATCTGAAAATTTCCAAGCACTTCTAATACCTGGAATCCTTCCCCATATTGATAACTTTATAACAGTAAATACATAAATAACTATTTACTTTATCACCTGTGACTGTCTTGCACTTGTTTTAAAATCTTATGTTTAAATATTATCATCTTGCTCCCCAGACCTCAAAATCCTGTTTTGCAGTGAGAGATCAATTGTTTCATACAGGTTAAGATAGAAGAGGTTTACAAGTGCAGCAGAAAAATCTACGGTTATTTGAAACTATGCAATGGTCTACTTTATATTACAGACCTTCTGACTCGCACTTCCCCCACCTCGTGCTGCAAAGGGAGAGGTCTGCTCAAAGCCTGTCTGCTAGGATCCAGGGATAGTCTCATTCCTCCTGCTGTGTAATTTTTAATGTGATGTCTGATGTGGCAGACAGTTTAATGAGAATTCTGATAATTAATTCAAACTTAACTGTTGAAAATGAACAATTGGTAATTAAGTGAATGTGATGTGATGACTAATTAGTTGATGTAACAAATAGCCAAAGTGCAGTTCATTTTTTAAAACAAATATTTGAATTGTTTGAGCAAATGTTCTGTAATGCAAGCAATAATACTTTGTCCATTTTTTAAAATAGCAACCTAAGCTTACTAAAAAACAACTTACAGTGTTTCTAAGAAGACAGGTTTCAAGGTCAGACTTAATCAAAAGGTAGATTATGTCTATCACTAGATGTTTGGCTATGGAGATAAAACCAGTTAACTTTTTTCTTCTCAGTTACTATATAGTTATTCATAAATTTACAGTTTATTCCCTATCCACAGCATGGAGTTGCAAGTCATTAACAGATTTCAGTCTTTCCTTGAAGTGAACCATTATGGATTTACTTAAAAGTTTAATCATGTTCCATCTCTTATTCCAGTTCCCATAATTTTATCTTATACAGGAAAAAATGCATTAATGAAGTCATGATTAACACTCTGATTGTTAGCAAGCAGTATTTTAATGGTAGTCATCGTGCATAACAGAGGGTGTTGTTGGAAACCTTCTGCCTGCTGATTGTGAACGGCATTTAATTAGAAACATAGCCCTGAAGCAGGAGCTGAACCTTTGCTCTTAATTGCCTCTGTTGGCAGCTCCTCCCTTAGGCAGGCTGGGGCCAGGTGTGCCGTGGGGAGAGCAGGGTGGGTGAGAGGTGCTGCTGCTTTGGGCAGAACTGGCCCTTTTGCTGAAGCCTGTTCAGCCAAGCCATCCAGCAACCATCGCTTGTTTGGTGTGACCTCGACAGTCCTCCTTCCTTCAACTTGCTAGTTGTTTGAATACTGTTAACGCTTCTCCAGTAAGCAAGGTCTGTAATGGGAGTGAAATTAACTTAATTTTTTTTTTCTCCAACTTTCTCCTTTGTTTTTCTTCACTGAAATAACTGTGTGGTTCTAGGGAGGAAAATAAATCTGCCAGTGATAGTTTAAATTTTGCCATCGTTAAAATCAAATTCCCCTTGTTTCAATGTAAAAACAGTTAGGGATATACTAAGCTCTCTTGTAATAACTGTTCTTCAGAACCAGTGTTTTGCTGAAAAAAAAAAAGAATTGGAAACTGTTTTCCTAGGGACTCAAGCGTAGACTGATCCTTTGGAGAATTTGTCTTTTTTTTTTTTTGTCTTTCCCAGATATTTCTGGAGCGCAGACTTACAAGCCAAGTATGACATAAACTTCATGTGTGTGTTAGTAGCGCTGACTTGAATAGCCAGCAACATTAGGAATACTCCTTTCTTACAACTGGAGGATTTGGTGCAACTCTAAAAGGCAAACCCCAGCTCATAATGTGATTGGGCTCCTCACAGTTAAAGAGAGGAATGTTTCAGGCGAATCCAAAACAGGATCAACGATCTAGACAATAAGGGTCGTGGATGACAGTAGGGACTTCAAAACAGAGCATTGCCTTTCTGATAGCATATGGCGTG